>JBAMAV010001012.1:0-600000 GCA_037043315.1 Amiota communis | reverse complement strand
CATATGGGCTTAATTACTGATGTGTAAAATAGTAATTTCCCATAAGTATTAAGTTTTGATTGTCTGTTGAAAAACGGATATAACTGCTTGAATTTTAGTACAAGTTGGTCTTTCTTTTTCCGGATGTGATATTTCTAAGTCAGTTTGCTGTCAATATGCATGCCCAGGTACTTGGCCAAGTTGCTTAATGGAATGTCAGTACCTGTTATTATACTCTTCACGGGAGTGAATAGTATTATAAGTTTGTCATGAAGTTTGTAACACACAGAAGGAGACATCGCAGACCACATAAAGTATATATATTTGTGATCAGCTCGATAAGGCGAGTTGATTTAGCCATGTCCGTCTGTCCGTCTGTCTGTCTGTATGTATGCAAATTAGTCTCTCAGTTTTTTAGCTAGAGAGGCTAGGTTTCTTTTTCCCATACGCAGCACATTTGTCGTAATCAGCCGAATCGGACCACTAGGGGGGTACCTCACATACAAACCACACCTTTAAATTAAAGTTCTTATTAAAACAATTTTTTGTTTTTTAACATATCGAACTGAAATTTGGACACTATAAGTTTGTAATCTATGGCCATCAATCGTGAAAATTACATGATCCTAGGGCTACCTCCCATACAAACCACCTTTAAATTAATGTTCTTGTCAGAAAAAGATTTTTGCTTTTTAACATAACGAACTGAAATTTAGGATCTATAAGTTTGTAATCCATACCCATCAATCGTGTAAATTTCATGATCCTATGGCTACTATGTGGGGTACCTCCCATACAAAAACCCCTTTAAATTAATGTTCTTGTTAGAAAAAGTTTTTTGTTTTTTAACGTATCGAACTGAAATTTGGACCCTATAAGTTTCTATGTTCATCAACCATATAAATTTCATGATCTTAGGGTTACCAGGAGTGGTACCTCCCATACAAACCCCCCTTTAAATTAATTTTCTTGTTAGAAAAAGGTTTTTTGTTTTTTAACGTATTGAACTGAAATTTAGGATCTATAAGTTTGTAATCCATACCCATCAATCGTGTAAATTTCATGATCCTAGCGCTACTAGGTGGGGTACCTCCCATACAAACACCCCTTTAAATTAATGTTCTTGTTAGAAAAAGTTTTGTTTTTAACGTATCGAACTGAAATTTGGACCCTATAAGTTTCTATGTTCATCAACCATATAAATTTCATGATCTTAGGGTTACCAGGAGTGGTACCTCCCATACAAACCCAAATTAAATGGCAAACTTTTACAGAATAAATGTTCAATAAATTTGCCACTCAAACTGATGTGATGCTAAGAAAGGAAGGCTGGATGTAACCCGGAGGAGTGTGAAGAGTATAACATCTTTGGCATAGCCAATGATAGCCTTTCTGGTTTTCTAGTTATTTGGTCATATCCTGGATATGTTTTGTGACTAGTACGCTTTTCAATGCAGTATCTTATTTCGTTAGCTGAGATTTTTCTTAATTTGTATTGCGGTGGAGGAGTCCTGTTAGTAAGATTATCGTTGCTGTTAGTTTGGTTATCAGTAAAAACCTTTTCATAATAGTCAATAAGTTGGGAAGCTTTGTCAGAGTTGGTTCTAGCCCAGGTCCCATCCGACTTTTTTAGTGGCGGCTGGTGAATGGTGCGATTCGTTAAGTCTTTAGCTGCTTTCCACAAAGAGTAATTAGTGTCAGGCGTTGGAGTTAGTGATTTTAGATATTTTTCAAATTATTCATTTTTACAAATTTTAAGTCTGGCTTTCAGGCCTTAAATCGCTTTGCTTGCTCACAATAAGGCTTATAATTGAGTGTGGGATGTTATAGTTGTCCTTTGTTGGTTTTAGTTCGGGTGTTGCTCTATCAGCTGCTTCGTTTATAATGTCATTTAAGTGTATGATTGTTTTTTCAATATCGTCTGTTTCCTTAAGAGGTACATTTATTGCTAGGTTGATATCAATGAATTTTCTATAAGAGTGCCAGCCAGTTCGTTTATTATACATCTTGCATGGGGGCAAAACATTTTTTATTGAGCAATTTTTTCCATATATTTTATAGCCGGGAATGCTTAGGTGGTTATTTGTAAAGTGAGTTTCCGATATTAGTGCAATGTCAATTGAATTCTCATTTAAGAAAAGTTGGAGTTCTAAGATATGTTTGTGTAGTCCGTTCGCATTCCAAGCAATTATTCTTAACTTATTGTCCATTTTGTTTATCAAGCTTTGTTACTAAAATTGTTATAATGTTCATCATGTTACCCATTTGTTGGATTAATCCTTTCATCATGTTTTTAAGTTCTGAGATATCGTCAGATGGGATGGTATGATTGTTGTTTTGCTGGGAAGAATTTTTGCCAGTAGTTAGATAAACACTTAAAGTATTTTTTCCTTTTTTTTCAGCTGGTCGATTGGTAGACTTAATCTGTGAGAAAGAAGCAGCAACCTGCGAGTAACTGATTCCTTTCTCCACTTTGCGAGAGGTTACGGACTTTTGCTCGTTTTTTGTTTCATCGGTCAATGTTTTGGGTCGAAGAGCAGGAAACCTTTAGATTTTTAATGATTTGTAAATTTCGCAACCTTTATAATTGGCTGTATGAGCTCCACAACAAAGATCACATTTTATTTTCTTTGATGAATCGATTTGACAGTCAATCGTGCCGTGTTTTCCCGCACATTTAATACAAACAGGATCTTTGGAGCAGTAGTTTCCTGTGTGTCCGTATTTTTGGCAGTTAGAACATTGCACTATCGTTCTCTTACTATGGGGGGCCTCAAATTGTATTTTGGTGTGAAGTAATGTAGTTATGTAATAAATGTTTTGTTGTTAGGGCTGGTTTCGAGTTTGAGTGAGAACAGGGGAAGTGACTTATTTGTGGTTTTTTGTCGAATATTTAATACATTCGTGACATCATGGCCTAATTCTTTCAGTTCTCGCTTAATTTCGTTGGTGTCAGATGATTGGTGAAGGTGTCTCAGCATAACTTTAAAACCGCGTTCGTCTTTAGTCTTAAATGTATAGTACTTGGTATTTTTAGCTTTTAACATTTTCATTATTGTACTATATTGTTGGAGTTCTGTCACTTGGAAACAAACTTCATTATTGGGCAGGGATTTAAGAATATAGTTTTTCCCTATAACTTCATTAATAGCATTAATATCAGTATTAATGTCTTCTTCTTGGTAACTTTAGGAGGCTGTTTGGTTTCGTTTTGTGGATTACGATTTGTGGACTTAGGATCTTTGCCGTTGTTATCGTCTTTTTCTGCTAGCAGTGCGAACATATTGCTAGTATTAGATTTGCTCAACCAGTAATCATTTAGTTTGTTTGTGTATTTTTTTGCAAATTGCTTTCGTACTTTTTGCTATTGTTTTCTTCTATTGATTTGCCTGGGGATTGCGTTTTACGGTTTCTTTTATAAGGTTTTAACTGTTCAGAACTGGGACTATTGTTATTGGTGTTATTTTTGTTTTGTACTTACGTGTGTGTGTTTTATGTAGGCATAATTGTTGCTGATTGGTCCAGAGGCTTGATCGTTGGATGCATTTCTGTTGATGTTGTTGTTGATGTGAAAACTGCTTGCGATGACATGATCGAAGCAGTTGTTGAGGAAACTGTTGTTGTGTTTGATGCTAATGTAGCGGTTGATATAGCTGGAGTGCTTTGTGTTGTTACAGTTGTATTTGTTGATACACTGTTGTGTACAGTGGAGTTTGTGGGGATGGACATTGGCTGCTCCATGGTAGTGGATTCGTGGTGCCTATGGTATCAATGCACAGAGCGGGAGAACAAGAACTAGCTCTTCGCTCTGGCGATTTGATGGTTAAAAATGACGCATCATTTTTTATGTTAGGGCCAGGAGATACGATCGAAAAATACGCATTCCTGGTTGCCTTTTTAACGTTGTTGTTGTTGGGTTTTGATGAGCGAAGCTCATCTTAGTGGTGATTTTTTATATACATTATTTTTTTATTTGCTTTACGTGAATGTGTTTGTTTATTATGCGGACACAATTTATTGAGCGCAAAACACGTCTGCACTATTCAAGTGACAAATAATGATTGAGTTGCATAATATAATAGTAAATGTCATGATCCTAGGATTACCAGGAGTGGTACCTCCCATACGAACCCCCATTTAAATTAATGTTCTTATTAAAAAAAGTTTTTTGTTTTTTGACTTTTTGAACTGAAATTTAGACACTATAAGTTTCTGTTCCATATCCATCAGCCATATAAATTTTATGATTCTAGAATTACCAGCAGGGGTACCTCCCATACAAACTCACATTAAATGACAAACTTATAAAGAGTATAAGTAAAATAAAAATACAATGACACTCAAACTGTGCTTTTTGTTGATACTCAAAATGTGTTCTTTGTTGATTCTCAAACTGTAACAGAGAGAATTTAGTGATGCTCAGAAAGGAAGGTTGGATGCAAGCCGGAGGATCGTGAAGAGTATTACATCTTTGGCATAACCAAGGATAGCCTTCTTCCTGGTTATATTCTGGTTCACCAAAGCTAAATGTGCAAGCGAACAAGGAAACAAGAATTAATAAAATTAATGAAGTCCGTAAAGAACGTGAGATTGATATAAATTATAGGGAGGCACCTCAACATAAATTAAAGTTACAAAATCTATTTAGAGTTACACATAATGTAAGACAAATAGATGAGAAGCATTATGAGGAAGAGAATAAGGGAAATAAAGTTATTCATTACAAATCTAAGTTTAAGAATAAGAAGAAACATAATAAAAGCAAGTACATTCCACAGGAAAACGGAAAACAGCAACAATTATGCGGTTTGATGACAGCTAACGCACAAATTATCGAGATTTCGCCGATACAAACAAATCAAGGATATTTACTATTCGAACAAGAAACAATCGACATTCCTATGTTTTTTGAGAATCATTGCCTATTAGTCAATGTAACAGCTATTAAAATGACTTATAATAATTTAATAATACATAGTAAGAATTATTAAAATATACCACAAGTTCCTTACTTGTGTAGTAGAATAAGTATATGTAATGTATATGTAATGTATATATATTGTATGTGTATTGTATATGTATTGTATATGTAAAAGAATATTGAGACAATGAAAGAATGAAATAAGAATAAAGAGTCAGTTTGAGTTGAGTTTTAATTAGCTCCTACAATCTCAGAAGTGGGATCAAGAAAAAATCAAATAATTTTTTTTCTATCCTCGCGTTATATTGTTTACGGCTATGAATTCTGTTTGTGCTGACAAGTATTCAGCTAGTGAGTTGCGTGCGTGGTGCAATGGATTAGCGGCGCGTATAAGCGAAGTGGAGGATCGCGGTGAGCTGGTGGATTTCTTAAATGAACAGACAACCAATGAAGCAACAAAAGAAGAGATAAAAAAACGGAACTCAAATGAGACATCAGACAAAGGAAATAACAAATGATACAGAACAAATGAAAGAGAAACAGCAGTGGAACGTAAATGAGTGTACGTCAGATCAGACAAAGGAAAGAACAAATGAAATAGAACAAGTGAAAGAGAAACAGCGGTGGAACGTAAATGGTGTACATCAGGTCAGACAAAGGAAAGAACAAATGAAACAGAACAAATGAAAGAGAAACTGCAATGGAACGTAAATGAGTGTACGTCAGATCAGACAAAGGAAAGAACAAATGAAATACAACAAGTGAAAGAGAAACAGCAGTGGAACGTAAATGGGTGTACATCAGGTCAGACAAAGGAAAGAACAAATGAAACAGAATAAATGAAAGAGAAACTGCAATGGAGCATAAATGAGTGTACATCAGATCAGACAAAGGAAGGAACAAATGAAACAGAACAAGTAAAAGAGAAACAGCAGTGGAACGTAGATGAGTATAAATCAGATCAAACAAAGGAAAGAACAAATGAAAGAGAACAACTGAAAGAGAAATGGCAATGTAACGTAAATGAATGTACATCAGGTCACACAAAGGAAAGGCCAGATGAAAGAGAACAAATGAAAGGGAAACAACAGTGGAACGCAAATGAGTGTGCAGGTTTGTCAGATAAGAAAACAAATGACGTGACAATCAAAGAGATAGTGAAGCGTACACAGCAGTGGAATACAAATGAGTTGACTAATGAGAGGCGGCGCCAAACTGAATATAATGAATATGAGACGACAAAGGAAAAGTACAGAAATGTAGTGGACGAGGAATTACGGCGCCAACAAGTAACAGATTATGAAGCGATGCGAACGATTCATGATCGTGAAGAACTTGCTTTGAACGTCCTAAAAGACATGATTCCGTGGTACCATGGTGAGACTTGTGCTCGTGGGTGGATTTCACATATTGCTGCATTAAAGAGAACGCACAACATTAGTGAGGACAAAGTTCGGGAAAGGCACAAGAGTGGCTGCAGCCAAAACCAGAATATGCGTGTGACGCTGTTGATTGCGTTTTGGCAGAGATTTAAAAATTCTGCGTGGCAAAGGAAAGTCGGGTTATGTTGTGTCAGAGGTTTGAGGCGCGCAAGTGGCGTACTGAAGAACCGTTTTCAAAATACTTTAATGACAATATAGTTCTGGCCAACAGCATAGAAATTTCGGAAAGCGAAGTCGTTGAATATGTCATTCATGGCATACCAGATCGCCAATTACGTGTAAATGCGAACATGCAGCGTTTAAGGTCTAAAGATGACTTGCTTTCGGCATTCGTCAATGTAAGGTTGACGCCATTATAGGCATTGTTGCCATTACCATGGCCACTACACAAGCAGCGGCAGCAGTGGTCACTCACCAGCCCGCTGGCAGTCGCATGAGCGAGCCACAAGTTTGCAATCACTTGGCGGTGGAAGCGTCAGCAGTGGTAGCAGCATTGCCGTTGGTTATTTGCAACAACAATAGCAACATCATCAACAACAATTTCAACAAAAACAACAACACGTCAGCGGGAGCAGTTCAACATTTGTTTCCAAAGCATCGGCGTCCACGCTTGCGTCGTCGTCATACGGAGATACCGGATTCAACAGCTTCACCCGCATCAACAATAACAATGGAAGCGGAAACTGAAATTCCATCACAGTTGCTTCAATTGCACAACAATTGCTGTTCCATGCCAAACAATCAGTTATTATTTCCAACAGCTCGAACTCATCGAACACTACCAATCCCATGAATAACGAATCGAATAACGCATATGCAAACAACCCACCACCATTATCCGATAACACAACTGTGATCAAAAAACCGCATGCGATTCTCCTTTGGCGGTGGTAATAGCGGCAACAGCTCCAGCATTGCTGGTCTCAACATTGGACGCAAATCGAATAGCAACAATAGTAACGACTGTGTCAAAAGTGGTAAATTTATTTAACTCACAGCAACAAATTGTTGATTTTATAACAAGACAAAAAGAACAAAAACACAAAAATCAACATGACCAGATGTTAGCTTCCCGTCGAAGTTTGATGGTTACGGAAACTTCCTTAACAGAATTCTCAGTTATGTTAAGTTATGTTAGTATGCATGATACTCATAAATTATTTAAATGTTCATCGCATATGTATGTATTAGTTTTATTATTGCAATTGATTTATAACTCTTTATTCAAATGTGTAGAGTCAGTTGCAAATATACTCTCGAACACAACACATGTCTTTTATTTAAATACTTCGGTTTTTGCAATCACAACATACAGTCCCACTACTTATCAGTCGCTACATACTATAAACATTTGATGCTACACTACCGCTAAGTGTGACAAACAAGAATCAAAGATTGTGTTATAGTGTGTTCAGACAGCGAGTTCTGGCTACCCGTTTTTTGTCACCGAGTTCTGAGTTGCGAGTTCTGAGCAGCTGCTTTTTGTTTTGTTTATGTTTTCATTATACACACAAATGCATAAATGGAGAAATAAAAATTAAAATTTTGTGAAAAATACATGATTTAGAACATTTTGCAGTGTACTATATGCATGTCAGAACAGCGAGTTCTAGCAGAACTCGCACGAGAACTCAAGTTCTGAGCTACAACAACAACTACAAACTTCGTTCATTTTCCCTGTGATTGTAGTAATTTGAACTCGAGTTCTCGTGCGAGTTCTGCCAGATCTCGAGTTCTGCTCTGTCTGAATGCACTATTAATCGTGGACGACGTAGAAGTATTGTTTGATATGGACTTGTTCAATATTTTCAACGAGGGCTTCTATTTATATTTCGGGAATAGCAAATAAGAACAAAAATTTTTTAATGAAAATGGCTTTATTGTTTTTCAAAATATTCCCCCTGATGATCAGTACACTTTTGCATTCGTTCGAACCATTGGTCATAGCAATTTTTCCATTCCTCTTTAGACACCTCCAAAGCATGGTTTTTGAACTCTTCAACTGCTTCTACGGCGCTCGTAAATCGTTGACCATGCAGTTTTTTTTGATGTGAGCGAATAAAAAGAAGTCATTGGGTGCCAAGTCAGGACTGTAGGGCGGATGAGTCATCAATTCGATGTTTTGACTGCTCAAAAATTCACCTGTTGGAGAATGATTCGTTTTTGGCGGTTGGTTTTACGAATTTCTCTGAAGACTTCCGGCAGACCAGTGGTGGTGTACCACTCAGAATTGACAGTCTTACGTTGCTCTAGCGGAACAGTGGCCACATGACCCATTCTTCCGAAGAAACAGGCGACCATTTCCTTCGAAATGCTTCGTGCTCATACACATATATCCATGATTCACCACCTGTCAGGATTTTATAAACGTCTTTTGAAGCACCACGGTCGAACTTTTTAAGCACTTTCTTACTCCAATCGACGCGAGCCTTTTTTTGAGCGATTGATAAGTTATGGGGTATCCAACGAGAACAAACCTTTTTTACAACTAAGTGTTCATGTAAAACAGAATGAATTGAGGTAGAACTAGTGTGCAAGGATGTCTCTATCTCACGGTATGTCACATGTCGATCTCGCACTATCAGTTCACGCACATCTTCGATGTTTTGTGGCAGAACAACCGATTTTGGACGACCTTCACGGAATTCGTCAGCGACTGAACTACGACCACGATTAAATTCTGCAAACCAGCGATGAACTGTCATTTTTGATGGTGCTTTCTCACCAAACAAAGAACTAAGTTCATCGACACATTCTTGTTGGGATAATCCACGTCGAAAGTTGTAATAAATAATCCAACGAAAACCCTCTCGAGAAATTTCCATTGTTTTGCCGAATTGATTTCTTTAACTTATTGTAAACGACACAAAAACCAATTGTACATAAAAACGTTGTACATACGTACATATGTGCTAAAAAATGACAAAGTTTATTATGGCGTTGCCAGATTATACGTATTGAAATTAGTATTGCCAATTCCCGAAATACATATAAATATCAGCCCTCGGAATTCAAAATTCACCAAATCTTTAACGTAAATGAACATTTTATCAATCAAATTACTGCACTTTGTAACCGATACAAAGAATTATTTGGGTCAGCTATCGGAATAATAAAAAACTTGAAAGCAAGTGTTTCTTTAAAACCAAACGCAATACGCAAATTTTATAAAAGCCGTCAAATATCTTTTGTTTAAATGGCAAAATTTAAGGAAGAATCGAATCGACTCACAGAATTAGGTATTTGGAAACCAATAAAATTCAGCAACTGGGCATCACCTACTAGCACCCAAGCACTACGAAAATCCGAAGATTTAAAACAGAACGTCAATTCACAACTTGACATTGAGCAATACCCATTACCTACTAGAGATTGGCTATTACATGTAATCCGTCAAGGTAAAAATTTTTAGGAAGAAGGGTAAGTGCAAAAGGTATATAAGGGCTTACAAGGGAATTGAAACCGCCTACTCGTCTACAGCAACTAAATGCGTACATGCGAAAAGTGAATTATGACTGTAATTTCATATCTAACTACTCTTAGTTAACTTTGTCGCTAAATCAGCTACGGGGAAAAAACGCGCCGTTTAAATTTGGTTCACAGCAACAGCAGGCTTTCACAGCTTTAAAAAATCATTTAATAAATGCCACACAATTAGCGCATTTCAAAGAAGACATTCCTCTAGTACTAGCAACAGATGCATCGTCCTTTAGCATCGGGGTAGTGTTATCCGATATACAGCCAGATGGGAAGAAACGGCCCATCGCATTCGCATCAAAAACACTAGATACACACCAAGCCAAGTAGAGCCAAATTGAAAAAGAAGCTCTTTCAATCATATTTGGGGTACAGTAATTTCACCAATATCTATATGGAAGGAAATTCATACTGATCACCGATCACAAGCCGCTGATAAAAATTTTTAATCCTGCCAAGCACCTTCCAACAATCGCTTCAAATAGATTACAGCGATGGGCTATAATCCTTATGGCTTACAATTTTGAGATCAGTTACCATGCTACCACAGCACACGGCAACGCTAATGCTCTATCCGGATTGCCCTTGCCTACATATGAAGAATTCGACATATCAGAAGCGTGCCATAACATCATCGATATTGCACCTCCTATCAATGCTGAGATCAGTCGCAAGCATCTCAATAATGATATTCTTTTGAAAAAAGTTTTGCACTTTTTGGCCAGTAAAGACAGACGATATCGAAATTCTGCAATATTTCAATCGAAGGTTAACAGTTAGCAATCAGCTGCTATGTATACACGCGGATACAAATCGCATGGCAATCCCTCGCACATTAAGAAATGACATTCTTAAACTCTTACATGATGGGCATTAGGGCATTGTAAGGATGAAACAATTAGCAAGACAACATGCGTTGCATAGATATGATGACATTTCAAATCTAACCAAGTTTCTGGTGATGGTTCAGTTTAGTTTGTTAGCGAGAGAATAGTTTAGTCTTTGCCGTCAGATCGTAAGCAGCAGACGTTGTGCGGAGCTCATATTTTTGGACGCTTGAAGTAAAGTGAACTAATTGAAATACAAACCATATAGAAGCATTGTAATAAAATAAGAGATCATTGTAACACAACTATTACAATAACATAATTTATAAGCATAATATTAAATAAACTACATTCATATTCACAATTTCCGTTTGTTACAGAAATAACGTCTACTACAACAGCAAATACATTTGCTGCGTTGTCCGCAATTTTTGGAATCTAAGGCTAAGGCTATACGCATTCAAATAGTTTTCACCCAGCATCGAATGGACTAGCAGAACGCTTCGTACAGTCATTCAAATGCAATGGGGCTCATCCATGGTCGTCCTGTACGCACAATATTAAGTCAGATTTTCGAGCAACCAGCAACAACAACCGATTCAGCGAATGAACAAGTATTCATCTTATAAAAAAGTCTATGCTCGAAATTACGCTAAGGGGAAAAAGTCGATAGACGCCATCATCAACCATCCAGTTGGTCACATGCTATTCATCGTTCACACAAAATATGGGTTGGTCAAACGCCATATTAATCAGCTCAAGCCAAGGACAACCATAAGTAAAAATTCATATAACGACGATGACGACTCTCAATTCTAGTGGGCTCCTGGCCTACAAAACACTTCATTACCATCAAGCAGAGACGATGCACAACAATCGGATATTAGGACTGCTACCTCAGTTGCGGTTCCTACAACAATCCAGGAAGCAGTTACTGTAACTACAAAACAAACGAGTGTTCCAATTCGTAGAAGTACTTATGTTTCATTATATGATTTGCAATTATAATCGCACTCAATATGAATCGCACAAGTAAAATATGAATGAAATAAGAAAAACACAAGTTATTCATAGTCTAACTCAGTGTTTTTAATCATTTTTGTGTCGCGACCCCCATAGTATGTACAAATATTTTGCGACCCCTAGAGCTTGTATAATATGTTTTTTGAAGCTTCAGAAGACTTCCATGTCGATTGGGAGAAGAAATGCATAGCTATTTGTAGTGACAAAGCAAAAGCCATGACTAGTTCGACTGGTTAGAAAAGCGGATTAATTACCAGACTAAAATAACTAATGCCAAATGTTGCATTGCTTTCTTCATCGCCAAGCTCTTGTGTCCAAAACTTGCCATAGGAATACAATGAAGTTCTCAATAGAATTATAAAAATAGTAAATTCTCTTAAAGGAAAATCGTTACAGACACGAATATTTCGAAACATTTGTGAAGATATGGATTCATTCCACCAAAATTTACTTCACCACACAGAGGTGGTTATCGAAAAGGAAAGTACTGACAAGGATTTTCGAACTTCGAACTGAACTCCTGGTCAGAATATTCCACATTTATTTGTGATTCGGAATTTCATTTAAAACTGGCTATTCTTTCTGACTTGTTTAACCATTTAAATATCTTGAATAAAAGCTTTCAAGGTCGGACAGGATAAAATCCATGGCTTAACAAGAAAAATAAACTTATGGTTATCATCCATAAAATAAAACAACTTCGATTCATTTTCATCAATTCAGCCCTTTATTGAAAAAGTGTGGTCTGAGTTAACAATAAATCATATGTAAATGGTATTACAGAATTTGAAAGATGAATTATGTCAGTATTTTTCGATGTAAGAACTATCAGAAAAAACTAGCCAAAGGTGGATAATAAATCCACTCTTAAATGCAGCTTTAGATGAGGCAAGTTTGACAACCAACCTTAAAGAAAAACTGCTTTAATTATCTGCCGATGGAATTGTGCATTTGGGATTGAAGTCTGTCAATTTGGATACGTTTTGCTTAAAAAGAAAGTCAATTACCCAGAATAAACAACAGAAGCTTTGAGGTGTTTGATTCCATTTGCAACATCCTACTTGTACGAGTTGACGTTTTTATCAATGACCCAAATAAAAAAAAACAGAGAAGTCGCCTTAATTTAGAAAACAATGTAATTGTAATTGTAGCAAAAACGGCTCCGCGATGGGAGAAATTGGTTATTGCAAAACAAACGCACACTTCACATTAATATGACTCGTAGATTTTTTTTAGTTGTTAATGTTCTATATTTCCTTGTTAAAAATTACTTTTATTTTTAAAGCGAAGCTTTTTTATGAGCATGAGTGGAATTTCAAAAAATGAGGCTTAAAATAGAATCGTCAGATTTTTTTCCTTCAAATGTTTACAACAACAGCATGCAGAGAAGCAGCTTTTGTTTATTTATTTATGAGACACACACATGTCAATGTTCTGAATGGCGTAGTGGTTAGAGAGTAATGTCCAAGTCACACCAAACAAAAGCGAAAAATTTTGAAGCTGCCGTTCACACACCACTTTCGCTTTTTTTTTTTTTTTTATTTCCCAATAGATGTACATTTGTTTTGTTTCTTACTATATAACAATACATTAAAAAAAAACACTAATACTTTTTTTAACATTGAAAAGGGGGTTTATATTTGACAATTACGAACATTTTCGAATTGTCAGTTTGAAATAATATGGAAGGCTTGGTTTATTTTTGATTACTACTTGCGGCTGCCCCACTCTCGCGAGATACCGCAACAACCCAAGACCAACACATGTACATATTAGTGTAGGTATAATATGTAATATGTAAAATTAAAATGTATGAAGTACAGCAGCTACGTTAAGTCCACTGGTGTGCTCCGTTTTAGTCTTCTACGTCTTGTTAATTCGATACTCTTTGAAAGAGTGAGGAATTGTTTTGCCTGGCGTTGTCCGGTGGAGTTCACCCAGTGTTTTAGAAAATTCTTTTCCTCAAGTTTCCTGATTTCTTCGTTTTTGTGGCTTTTCGAGAGACCACAGAAAGGCTCAGGACCGTAAAAGGGCATGATCGCCCCTTGTTTAGCCAAGTAGACGGCCTTTTCATTGCCTTCATGACCTTCATGTCCTGGTACCCACCTTAATACAACAGTATTAAAGTTACCCAGTTCATTTAACAGGTTAAGGCAGTCATATGCCATCTTTGAGGTGAAAGTGACCGACTGTAGGGCTTTTAAGGCCGCTTGACTATCCGAGAGTATGTAAATATGTACTCCTCTCATTTTCCTGCGAAGACATTCCCTCGCACAAATTTCAATGGCATACATTTCCGCTTGAAATATTGTTGGGTAGGTACCCATTGGGATAGATTTTTTGAATTTTGGGCCATAAATTCCCGCCCCTGTTCTACCATTTTCAAGTTTAGACCCGTCTGTAAACCTTATCTGAGAGCCGGGTTTGAATTTAATAGAATTAGTTCTCCAGTCTTCACGATCATTAATAATGATTTGAAAAAGTTTGCAGAAGATATTTTTAGACAATAGAGTATCATCTTTATGCAAAATGGGACTGTCTAGAAAATTTTCTAAAATTTTTAGGTGTCCCTTAATATTGCCCCCTTTTAAGTCGGCAATACCTTCCAATCTCAAGGCGCTAATAGTAGCTTCCTTTTCTATTAGGATAGGTAATGGTGGGATGTATAACAGCACCCCTAGTGCGTCAGTGGAACACGTTTTCATAGCCCCTGTGATACTGACACAAACAAGTCGATGCAGTTTACTTAGTATATTTACTGCATTCATTTGTTTGACTTTAGGCCACCATGCAATGGAAGCATACGTGACTATTGGTCTAATGACCGTAGTGAATGTCCAGTAGGTCATTTTGGGATTTAGACCCCAGGTTTTACCAAAAAGTCTAGTGCAAGCAAAGAATGCCCTTGTAGCCTTTTTTGTAACCCTATTTAGATGTTGGTTCCACGTTAGCTTTTTATCAAGGATAACCCCTAGATAGTTCGCTTCATTGGAAAATTGGATTGTGATGCCATTTAACACAGGACATTTGAGAGTAGTGTTTCTCCTCCTGGTGAATGGTACCAGCACAGTTTTTGATGGGTTAATGGAGAGCCCTTTCTCACTGCACCATTTATTTATTATTTTTAGGGCTTGTTGCATGCGGTCAGAGATAGTCTGCTCATGCCAGTCCACAATATATGCAACTAGGTCATCTGCATAACCTTGTGTATTGAAGCCTAGACCATTAAGCTTGTAGAGGAGTTCATCCATCACTAAAGTCCACAGAAGTGGAGAGAGTACACCCCCTTGTGGGCAACCTCTTGTGGCTGTGATAGATTTTAATTCTCCTCCAAGAGGAGTAAATTAATAGTCCGAGATTCAAGCATAGCTATTATCCATTTAATAATATGTGTGGGTACTTCTTTCCGTAGAAGGGCATTTTCTATTGCCTCATATGAAGTATTATCAAAAGCTCCTGATATGGCGATAAATGCACATAGAGCTATTTGTTTGGAATCAAGAGCCTTGTCAATGATAGTTGTTAGGCTATGTATTGCAGTTTCTGTTGATTTGTCACGTTGGTATGCAAATTGCAGTTTTTGCAGAGGAAAATTTATAAGGTTGTTATTCCTTATATACTGATCCAAAATTTTTTCAATTGAATTTAGGAAAAATGAGCTGAGACTTATATGTCTATAAGATTTAGGTAGCTGTTCTGGCTTTTGCCCTACCTTTGGAATAAACACTACTTTGACTTCAGCCCATTTCGTAGGGATATGCCCCAGCAAGAGACTTGCTCTGAATATACTGGCCAATTTTGGGACAATGCTCCATGTTGGAGCAGACAAGGGTATATCCCATCAGGCCCTGGATATTTGTATGGGCCAAATGATGATAAAGCCCATTGCACCCGTTTTTCATGGAACAGTTTACTAGCCAGCTTAACATCTACAGTATTGATGGATACCGTGGATTCCACCAGTACTGGGTGTTCTTTAGAAGCTGAGTGACCCGGAAAGTGAGTGTCCAGCAGCAGTTTGCTGGTTTCTCCCGGGTTTTGTGTAAAGCTGCCATCAGGTTTTTTCAGGGTACAAATACCGTTTGAGTGATCTTTAACTAAGGCTTTTTGAAGGCGAATCGCAGCTGGAAGATTTGAGATCTTCCCACAATGATTCTTCCAAGTAGTTCTTTTAGATGTTCTCAATTCTATATTAAAGGCAGTTAGAGCCTCTTTATAGGAAACTCAGTCCCCCGTTCGTTTTGCACTATTGAATAATCTTCTTGCCTTGCTTCGAAGTTCAGTAAGCGTCTTATTCCATCAAGGAACATCCCTTCGTGGTTTATGCACTTTTTCTGGACAACTTTTATAAAAGGCATTGATTATATTAGAGTGAAGCTCTTCAGCTTCTGATTCAAGCTCTGATTTTAAATAAATATGCTTATTTGAGCAGTTAGTACCATGCTGTAGATAAAGGTAAAAGATATCCCAGTTGGTTTTCTTGGGATTTCTGTAAACTTTGGCTTGTGTTACAGTTGCACCCACATCAAACCGTATGTGCATATGATCCGACATGGATGTTTCCTGTGACACGTGCCAATTTGAGACTTCCGATGAGACATTGTGACTAGCAAGAGTGAGATCAAGAACTTCCCCTCTTATTGCATTCACAAACGTCGGTTCGTTGCCTCGGTTTAATATGGTAATATTATGACTTAGTATAAATTCAAGAAGGTACTCACCCCTTGTGTTTATGTCGTTGCTTCCCCAGGTTGTGTGGTGTGCGTTTGCATCGCAGGAGAGAATCCATCGGATATGACGCTGTTGACAATACTCCGCTAGGGCCAAAACTTCCTCTGTTGGGGCAGTAGCCGCGTCTCCCGGTAGATAAGCAGAGGCAAGAATGACTTCACGCTGTCCTTTGCTGGTAGGCACTTTTGCCCAAATCGCCACAAGGTCTTCAGAAATAAACCTTGAGAAAGGAAGAAAGGTTAGTTGGTTACTAATCAGAATTGCCACTCTAGGGCGTTTCTTATTGGTGGCATAGATCAACCAACCATTTGAGTTTTGGAGCCCTTTGATGACTCCGTTATATGCCCATGGTTCTTGAATGAAAGCTACATCCAATGGCTCAGCGTTAAACCTCCTTGCCAGTATATCTGAGGCAGCTTTGGCACGATGGAGGTTTATCCGAGGGCATCCGAGTTGCCTTGTATTGCTGCCGGGTTTGCTTTGGGGAAGAGCCATTAATTGGCTTTTTGGTTGAATTCTGTCAAGCAAAAGTTGTTCAAATATTTTTGATAATGAAGGCAGAGGGCTTATTGGCCTATAAGATGACGTCAAAGTTGGATCTTTGCCCGATTTCGGTATAGGTATTATTTCAGCTATTTTCCATAATGTCGGGTAGTGCCCTTAGTCTTAGTACTGCGTTAAACAAGATTCTTATGTATATAATTGCATTTGGAGGAAGCTCTTTTAGTAATTTTCCAGTTATTTGGTCATATCCTGGATTTTTTTTGTGACTACTACGCTTTTCAATGCAGTGTCTTATTTCGTTAGCTGAGATTTTTCTTAATTTGTATTGCGGTGGAGGAGTCCTGTTAGTAAGATTATCGTTGCTGTTAGTTTGGTTATCAGTAAAAACCTTTTCATAATAGTCAATAAGTTGGGAAGCTTTGTCAGAGTTGGTTCTAGCCCAGGTCCCATCCAACTTTTTTAGTGGCGGCTGGTGAATGGTGCGAATCGTTAAGTCTTTAGCTGCTTTCCACAAAGAGTAATTAGTGTCAGGCGTTGGAGTTAGTGATTTTAGATATTTTTCAAATTATTCATTTTTCCAAATTTTAAGTCTGGCTTTCAGGCCTTTAATCGCTTTGCTTGCTCACAATAAGGCTTTTAATTGAGTGTGAGATGTTATAGTTGTCCTCTGTTGGTCTTAGTTCGGGTGTTACTCTATCAGCTGCTTCGTTTACAATGTCATTTAAGTGTATGATTGTTTTTTCAATATCGTCTGTTTCCTTAAGAGGTACATTTATTGCTAGGTTGATATCAATGAATTTTCTATAAGAGTGCCAGCCAGTTCGTTTATTATACATCTTGCATGGGGGCAAAACATTTTTTATTGAGCAATTATAATTAATTTGGATCGGAGAATGGTCAGAAGAAAGTTCTAATCGAGAGTCAATTTCAAAATGTGCCATATTCATATTTTTTATTACACAAAAGTCAATTAGGTCAGGTATCTTTGTTCGATCAGTTGGCCAATATGTGGGCTCTCCAGTATTCAAATGCATTCCTCCAATCATTTGTATTGCACATTGTAAATTTTTTCCTTTAGTATTTGTCAACCTTGACCTCCAGTTTACATGTTTGGCATTATAGTCTCCTGCAACGATGAACCTTTGGCCAAGCTTAATAAAATAGTCCTTAAATTGAGCTGTTGTGATTATGTGTCCAGGTGGACAAAAGATAGCTACTACTGTAAAAGATCCATATATATCTTGCAGCATAAATTTGGTCGACTGATGTGCTTGTTGATAGTTTTCCAGTTCAACGAGTCGTATATTATTTTTGATAATAATAGCAGAGCCACCATGACCTGATCCATCCATCCGGATGATTTGTTCCATATATTTTATAGCCGGGAATGCTTAGGTGGTTATTTGTAAAGTGAGTTTCCGATATTAGTGCAATGTCAATTGAATTCTCATTTAATAAAAGTTGGAGTTCTAAAATATGTTTGTGTAGTCCGTTCGCATTCCAAGCAATTATTCTTAACTTATTGTCCATTTTGTTTATCAAGCTTTGTTACTAAAATTGTTATAATGTTCATCATGTTACCCATTTGTTGGATTAATCCTTTCATCATGTTTTTAAGTTCTGAGATATCGTCTGATGGGATGGTATGATTGTTGTTTTGCTGGGAAGAAATTTTGCCAGTAGTTAGATAAACACTTAAAGTATTTTTTCCTTTTTTTTCAGCTGGTCGATTGGTTGACTTAATCTGTGAGAAAGAAGCAGCAACCTGCGAGTAACTGATTCCTTTCTCCACTTTGCGAGAGGTTACGGACTTTTGCTCGTTTTTTGTTTCATCGGTCAATGTTTTGGGTCGAAGAGCAGGAAACCTTTGGATTTTTAATGTTTTGTAAATTTCGCAACCTTTATAATTGGCTGTATGAGCTCCACCACAAAGATCACATTTTATTTTCTTTGACGAATCAATTTGACAGTCAATCGTGCTGTGCTTTTCCGCACATTTAACACAAACAGGATCTTTGGTGCAGTAGTTTCGTGTGTGTCCGTATTTTTGACAGTTAGAACATTGCACTATCGTTCTCTTACTATGGGAGGCCTTGAATTTTATTTTGGTGTGAAGTAGTGTAGTTATGTTATAAATGTTTTTATTGTTAGGGCTGGCTTTAAGTTCGAGTGAGAACAGGGGAAGTGACTTATTTGTGGTTTTTTGTCGAATATTAAATACATTCGTGACATCATGGCCTAATTCTTTCAGTTCTCGCTTAATTTCGTCGGTGTCAGATGATTGGTGAAGGTGTCTCAGCATAACTTTAAAACCGCGTTCGTCTTTAGTCTTAAATGTATAGTACTTGGTATTTTTAGCTTTTAACATTTTCATTATTGTACTATATTGTTGGGGTTCTGTCACTTGGAAACAAACTTCATTATTGGGCAGGGATTTAAGAATATAGTTTTTCTCTATAACTTCATTAATAGCATTCATGAGAGTATTAATGTCTTCTACCCGCTGCATATAAATAGGCGGTGGCTTTTTAACTTTAGGAAGCAGTTTGGTTTCGCTTTGTGTATTACGATTTGAGGACTTAGGATCTTTGCCGTTGTTGTCGTCTTTTTCTGCTAGCAGTGCGAACATATTGCTAGTATTAGGTTTGCTCAACCAATAATCATTTAGTTTTGTTTGTGTATTTTTTTGCAAATTGCTTTTGTACTTTTTTATTGTTTTTTTCTATTGATTTGCCTGGGGATTGCGTATTACGGTTTCTTTTATAAGGTTGTAACTGTTCAGAACTGGGACTATTATTATTGGTGTTATTTATGTTATGTACTTGCGTATGTGTGTTTCATGTAGGCATAACTGTTGCTGATTGGTCCAGCAGCTCGATCGTTGGATGCATTGTTGTTGATGTTGTTGTCGATGTGAAAACTGCTTGCGATGACATGGTCGAAGCAGTTGTTGAGTAAACTGTTGTTGTGTTTGATGCTGATGTAGCGGTTGATATAGCTGGAGTGCTTTGTGTTGTTACAGTTGTATTTGTTGATACACTGTTGTGTACAGTGGAGTTTGTGGGGATGGACATTGGCTGCTCCATGGTAGTGGATTCGTGGTGCCTATGGTATCAATGCACAGAACTGGAGAACAAGAACTAGCTCTTCGCTCTGGCGATTTGATGGTTAAAAATGACGCATCATTTTTTATGTTAGGGCCAGGAGATACGATCGAAAAATACGCATTCCTGGTTGCCTTTTTAACGTTGTTGTTGTTGGGTTTTTGATGAGCGAAGCTCATCTTAGTGGTGATTTTTTATATACATTATTTTTTTATTTGCTTAACGTGAATGTGTTTGTTTATTATGCGGACACAATTTATTCAGCGCAAAAAACGTCTACACTGTTGAAATGACAAAGAAAGAATTATAATTAATAATTTAAATATTTGGGTCAAATAACGTCTTGATTTAGATGACATATAACAGCAAAGTCTCAGCGACATGCACTCTAATTACTATACGATATCGGCATCGTGTAGGGCACACATGAATGAAAAGCATAATTGAAATTCGATCACTCCATGACCACATATGATTGAAGAGAAGAGCGAAAATGCAACTGTAGTGATTGCGGGTGTGTTGTTATTGATAAGTTGTGCACAAAACAAAACAACAGCAATGACTCGCGCACTTCCCTTCTCGACAAATGCAAATTGATAGAAAGAGCTCTGTTGTAAGTTCACTCGCAAGAACAACAACGACGACACACACGAAGAGGGAACGAGAGAATAGAATCTTCGGCTGGTGGTTGGTTATTCGTTACTTCTTCGTACGCCCTTCGTAAATACGGGACTTACATGACACAGAACAACACAACTCTCCTCTCTCAAAAAGTTTGTTTGTAGATAAGGGAGGCGAGGTTGGCGAAGGGACGATTGTTGCGCGCCAGCACAACAATGATTGGTTCTGCTAATGTTTTTCTTCGTTCTCTTTTGCCTTTTTCTTTGTTCGTTCATTTCGTTTGGCTTGCGAAGAGTGATGATGCATGCGAAAGCTTTGCGACCGAAGTACACAAATTCACCCTGCGTTACATAACAAAAGAAAAATCAAACAAATAGGGCAGACCGTTCTCAAGCAATGCACTTAGAAAGAAGGAATTTTCTTGTAGTTATTCAGTTTTTAATACGAAAAGTCGAAGTTTCCCTCTTTTCAGGTGGATTTTCCAAATATTTTGTTTCACATTCTTCTAATTGACCTATAGCGAACATAACAATAGAAAAAAAAATAGGACGAGCCTTTCTCAAGTAGTACGCTTACAGGAAAAAAGATAATTTTTAATTATTGAACGCCCCTCCCCCCTTGTTGAGATAAGCGCACAATAACAAAATGCTGCACCACATACCATATTTCCGTAGTGTATAAATTATTTGGCGCTACGACTTTTGAGTCACGAGATATATTAAAAACAAAGGCGACAATTTTCGTTAAATTCTGAAAGAACTGTATATAACGTTTTCACGTTAAACACAGGAAATTAGACGAAAATTTCTACAGCCAAAAAAAGGCAAAAATACAACACCTCCGACTTCGCCCACCGCAATGTTACACAGTCCTAACTAAACGTAGCCAATTCTTTGATCCTTTAACTACCGAGTGGTGTAATTAATTTTGGGATGTGGCTTTAGTTTGCAATCACTAAAACAATTTACCCATCATCGATTTTTTAGGATTATACCCTGGTATCAAAGATAAAGACGTATTCAAGTCAAAAAAAAAAAAACATAAATATTTCAATAAATAAAGATTTTGTTCTGAATGAAGCTTCGCTCTACACGGGTGTTCCACGACACCTCTCTACTTGTTTTTACAGAGGCTTCTCGACCCCCCGCGACCCACACTTTGAAAAACACTGATATAACTGATTATGAATAAGAGATCAATGACTTGACTAACATTCATAAACTTATTCATTATTTGTTTAAATATTTTCTTTAGTTACTTATGCAAACAATGAATGATGGATAAAAAAGACACTTTGAACAACAACAACGACTAATCGCAGGCGATCGGCTCAAAAATACGGTGTTAACTCCATTTGACGTCACCAGCATTTCTCAAAAACGTTTTAAAATGCGCAGTCCCTTAAGTGACGTTCCACCGTATTTTAAAAACTAAACAGACCAGCTGTGTTCTTTTTTAACTCACTCCCATAGTTCGCAAATAAATCACAACCTTTTCAATATGTCACGCAATCAATTCTGAAGAAACCAAATGTAAAAGGGGCAAAAAACATTCTGATTCATTTTTCATTTTTAAGTGTTTGTGTGCAAGCGAAATTAATTATTTTTGTTTGTTTACGGCAGAGCCTACTACTAAAAGACTTATTGAGCGATCTTAGTCAAAAAGTCTTTCGTGTGTATGTTTGAACTTTTTACTTATGTACGAGGGCGGTGCATTAAGTACCCGTGTTTGACGATAGAGGACGTTCCTGAGTGGAGTTAGTGTTATCATCGTGTGCTGCCATCTATCAGACGACGCTATACAAATTGCAGACTGATTGATAAGTTAGTTTCGATTTGGCAGCGTGATTTTCGCTAAGATGGATAAAGAGCAGTATCGTTCAGTAATTCGCTTTTTGATTTGGATGGGAAAAAATGCTAGAAGATAAAAGCAAAGTTGGATGCTGTTTATGGGACACGTGGCCATCTACGATCACAGTTAGATATTGGTTCAATGAATTTAAACGTCGAAAGCCCACGACGTGATTCTCGCTAATCGACGAACGAAAGTGCGCAAAGTAGCAAGGGCCGTAGGTGTGTCGACCGGAACGGCAATTCATATTTTACATGATAAGTTGGCGATGAAAAAATTGTCAGCCCGATGAGTGCCGCGATTGCTCACGCTGGACAACAAGCGGATGCAGCTTTTAACTTCGAAACAGTGTTTGGGGCAATATAAGTGAGATCCAAAAAACTTTTTGCATCGAGCTGTCAAAAATCAAAACAATGGATTTCTCCTGGTGAATCTGCACGAAAGAAGGCGAAGACGGTCCCATCGGCCGGTAAGGTCATGGCAACGATTTTTTGGAAAGGGAGTCATCCTCATTGATTTTTTTAGAAAAAGGAAGAACGATCACTGGACAATACTACAGTGAGTATTTGGACCGCTTCGTCAAAAATTTAAAGGAGACACGGCTGCATTTGGCGAAAAAAAAAGGTGTTGTTTCATCACGACAGCGCACCAGCACATAATATTATGAGCTACACAAAATGTTTGCTGGGTTATATCTGCTTTGTTCTCCATATCCCTTTCCTTCTGGAACTTTCTCCACCACAATTTCTATCACTCTCTCTCTCCTGTCACACAAGAACAAAGGAAGACCTTTTTTTTGCTACCTGGATTACATTGCTTTGCTTACATATCGCTAGGTCATTTGTGTGCTGTATTGAGGTTTGTATGGGAGGTACCCCTCCTGGTAACCGTAGGATCATGAAATTGACATGGTTAATGGTTACCACAAACTTATAGTTTCCAAATTTCAGTTTGAGAAGTCAAAAACCAAATAACTTTTTCTAAGAGGAATTTTAATTTAAATGGGGGTTTGTATGGGAGGTACCCCCCTAGTGGTCCGATTCGGCTGATTTCGACAAATGTGCATCGTATGATAAAGAGAAACCTATGTGCCTAATTTTAGCTTTCTAGTTCAAAAGCAGCGCGCGGACCTTTTCACCCGGATCTTTTTTTTCGGGACATCAATTACAATTATTTTGAGTGAGATTGAGCAAAAGGTCCCAAAATAACTGTTATTATTAATAACTGTAATTGTGGAACCTTTACTTTTTTATCACAATGGAAATGGTCGGAGAGAAACCGAAAAAATAAGTGTACCGGTCGGAGAGATCCCTTTGAAAATAATGTTTGACAATTATTTGCGAACTATGCTTACTCCCTCTCTTTGTTAATGCGTAGAATAATTACTCGTGCGTTTACTTCACCTCGCTCGCAATACACAAAATTTAAGAAAATATTTCAACAAATAACGAATAAGTTTATGAATGTTACTCAAGTCACATTCATTTAAATGATAATAATTGATTGACATTCACTAGAATGATTTTGGATTGCTTTCATATTCATAATCAGTGAGAAAATCAACGTGTGAATGCAGAAGCAAAAGGATAAATGAAACTCAAAATCAATTCAAATAAATTTGATTGAAACAACTAATCATTTTATAGTGCAAATCCTGTATAAATAGCAAGTATTTTCTCGAATAAAGTCAGTCGTAACTTAGATCTCAACATTATCACTTCGTATAAAAAACATAACACAAAGTGAATATAAAACCAGAAAAAAGGCTATCATTGGTTTTCCCAAAGATGTAATACTCTTCACGCTCCTCCGGGTTGCAACCAACCTTCTTTTCTTATCATCACTATATTCTCTCTGTTACAGTTTGAGTATCAACAAAGAACAAAATTTGAGTATCATATATGAGCACTGTTTGAGTGGCACTTTTATTGCATTCTTACAGTTTATTAGTTTATCATTTAATTTGTATGGGAGGTACCCCTCCTGGTAACCCTAGGATCATTAAATTTACATGAATATGGATCAGAAACTAATAGTGTCCAAATTTCAGTTCGATAAATTTAAAAGAAAGAATTTGTTCTAATAAGAACATTAAATGAAATGTTGTTTTGTCCGATTCGGCTGATTTCGACAAATGTGCAGCGTATGGTAAATAGAAACCTATGTTTCAGCTCTCTAGCTCAAAAACTGACGGACAGACGGACATGGCTAAATCAACTCGTCTCATCGAACTGATCAAAAATACATATACTTTATGTGGTCTCCGATGTGTCCCGTGAAGAGTATAAAAAAACAACATCAAAATATGTGAGTGTGCTTAACACTCACGAGCCTTCGATGTGAACCATGTTGACTATGTAGCTAAATAAATTAATGAAAGTTTGATATATAGTATACACCTCTCTTTCATATATACTGGCCGACAGCGTTTTCGGTGCTTGAAATATAAGCAGTAGTGGTTTCATACTGATTCGATGTCGCTGATTTCGAATCTGCACTTCGTTTTTTTCTATCACCTCTAGAGATATTGCTATTTTGTGTTTTGCATTCACACCAATCGTAAAAACAGCAGCCATAAGCGCGGTTAGACGCAGCACAGAAACCATGCAGCTCTAAACTCTTTCTCTTGAGTTGTATCAAATATCGTGGTATGGTGAGTAATTGCAATGATGCTAGCGATGATATGAACGTTGCCCATGCGTGTTGAAAAGATTAAGGGACCGACTCGTCCCACTGTTTATTTTGCAACTACAGTTCCTGTAATATAATGTTTGCAACAATAACGATAGGTGAGACCAAACCTAATAGGTCGAACAATGATGATGTAATCGAAAGTATGGTCCTTTTGGTAACGACGTCAGATACACATTTAGGTATATTATGTGACTTAGATTTTCAACTAGGTCATCGACGTAAAATGTCGACTTTACAACTTCCGATCCAGTTCTGCGTGTTGAGCGGCTAAAAAATTCATACTGCGGGCTGCTAAGTAATAGTGTATTCAGACAGAGCAGAACTCGAGTTCTGGCAGAACTCGCACGAGAATTCGAGTTAATATTACTACAATCACAGGGAAAATGAACGAAATTTGTAGTTGTTCTTGTAGCTCAGAACTCGAGTTCACGTGCGAGTTCTGCTAGAACTAACTGTTCTGATATCATCATCATCCTCATTTGGCGCTACAGCTCTTTGTGAGCTTTGGCCTGATGAACAATATGCCTCCATGTTACTCGATCTTTTGCCGCCCTTTTCCAGTTTTACAGTTGTAGTTTCTTTAGGTTTTCGTTTAGTTTAATTAAAAATTGTTGAAGAGAGTGTATCCCCAGACGCATGCCGTTCTTTATGGAAATTGCTTCTGATTTTATGTCTTGCATCATAATTTTTGATATGGTGTTACACAAGGTCATCTTTATTAATCTTGTTAATTTTTCTGGGATTTTACATATTTTAAATGCTGCAGGAAAAGTCAATCTGTTTATAGTATCGAATGTTTGTTTGAAATCAATGAATAACAAATATACGTCGATGTTGTGTTCGTAACATTTTTCCATTGATTGCTTGATTGAGAAGATTTGGTCTGTCGTCGATCTTCCCGGCCGAAAACCGCATTGTTATTCCGGTAGTATTTCTTCAGCGTATTGTATGAGTCTGTTGTTGATGACTCTTGATAGAATTTTGTACGTAGTGTTGAGAAGTGAGATACCGCGCTAGTTTTTACAGATGGTTTTTTCTCATTTTTTATGGATTGGTATTATAAGCGCTGTATTCCAATCGTTGGGCAAAGTTTCTTGCTCCCATATTAGCTTTATTAGGTGGTGCATTCTTTCAACAAATTTTTCGCTAGCATTTTTCAATAGTTCAGCTATTATGTTGTCTTCTCCTGGTGACTTGTTGTTTTTCATATGCTTTAGCGCGTCTTGAATTTCATCCATAGCTGGTGGTTGTATATCTTGCGAATATTCAGCGAGATTGTGATCCTCTGCCGGTAGTTCGGTTTCTTCGAAATTTCTTTCTATATTCCCGCCATTTAACAATTCGCTAAAATGCTCAGCCCATCGTTCCACAATCTTGAGTACTTCACCGTTTTTGGATTTGCATATATTTGTGCGAGGTTGAAATCCGTGTTATTCGGTTTTGATTTGACTGTAAAATTGTCTTGTTTTATTGGAGTGGAAGTCCTCGCAGGTGCTTTCTAAGGTCTTCTTCATGGATTCTCTTTTCTTTTTCTGACACATTTTCGTAGCAGTTCTTCTTTTCTCGATATAAATTTCTTCCGCTGCTCTAGTTTTCTTTTCCAACCAGCTTTTTCTTGCTTAGTTTTTAACTGCTATTGCCTTTCTGCAGTCATCATCGAGCCATTCGGAGTTTTTCTTCCTTACTTCTCTTCCAACTGTATTTGATACTGCAGTTGTAATCGCTTGTTTTAGAATTGTCCATTCCTCTTCTATGCTTTCTGAGATTTCAGTGTTGGAGATTTTTTTGTCGATTTTATTTTGGAAGTCTCTTTTTACATTCTTGTCGTCCATTCTGTCTGTATTCCATTTGTTCCTTTTCATTCCTTTTGACTTTGGCAATGTTAGACAGCTTTTGTCGCATTTTCACTCTTACTAAAAAAAAGTCACTGTCACAGTTTGGCCCTCTGAGGCTTCGTACATCGGTTATGTTGCTTTTTCTTCTTTTGCATATGAGGACGTGATCAATTTGATGCACATTGTTGCTTTCCGGAATTTTCCATGTACCGTTATGTATGTCTTTATGTGGGAATGCAGTACTAATGATAAATGTTTCTATAGGTCAGTCTAAATAGTGTTGGTAAAAATTGTACTCTTTTAGGTGAATGTCGATAGTCTTTCTTTTTGTTGCGAAAAACAGCTGATGATGGCAGACAATTTATTTAGTGATAATATTAATTGTAATTTTTTGGTAATCTATTAACAAAATACGGAATTAAAAAGGGAAATGCCACAACTATGTGCATACAATGCAAAATGTTCTAAATCATGTATTTTTCACAAAATTTCAAATTTTATTTCTCACAATTGCCACAATGTTCCATTTGTGCATTTGTGTGTATAATGAAAACAAAAAAAAAAACAGCTGCTCAGAACTCGGTGACAAAAAACGGGTAACCAGAACTCACACAATCAGAACTCACAGTCAGCGATATAAGGTGCAGCTGTTGTTTCGTAAGTGATAGTGTTTAATGCATAAGTGTGTGTAGTCTTTTGTGGAGCATCCCTTCAAAGTATGTAATAGAACCTGTGATCTTGGACATTACGAGAGAAGACCTTATGCTCTGAATGATATAACTATAAAGCAGTTTGTTGATAAATATTACATTAACCATAAAAAGGATTATGCTGATAGGCAAAACCCTAAAGGTATCAGATATAGAAACAATGACTGTAACGAGTGAGTTCAAAACCCCCAAACGGCTTTTAAACTTTTTCCAATTAAACTTTGGAACTGCGACAAAGACAACAAACGTAAATTTGGCCAGTGTAATAAATTGAAAAACTGGATAAAATAAAATATGAAATAAATGTGATTGAAACACTTTGACAATGTGCTAAGCTCTGCTCTGCAGAATTCTCCTTCTGAAATGGTTTATGTATATACTTGTAAATCTTCTAAAATATTGTATAATATCACTGGCCGACAAAATCGAACTTTTTTTGGTGCTTGAAATATTGTAATGGTTTTCTACTAATTCGAGTTCGCTGATTTCGATTTTCTATCTCCTCTAGCTTCTGAGAAATAGCTAATTTTTTGTTTTTTTTTGCATTTACATAGAGTTTGTATACATAATTACACTACTACTAATGTTGTTTATGTTATTGAAAATCTGAAACGTTAAATTCATATAAAGAAATACAACAAATTCATAATAAATTTATGTACGATAATTATCGTACGGTTCCGAACACTGATACGGAGTATGATTTTTTCGGTCGCTCAACATGCAGACAAATATAGAATTGGATCGGAAGTTGTAAAGTCGACATTTTATGTCAAACATAACATTTTACACACTGTAAAAGGCCACTCCACACTTACACAGCGCACTCCATGAAACTGACTAATGTTCTCTTTTAAAACGTATAGTTAGACTCCCATAAGACATTGTCGTCTAGAGTCTTCGGCTATGACACTGTGTGATACTGTTATTAAAGTATACCGTCTTCTAGTGTCTGCTGCTATGACTCGGTATAGCACTATTTGTACTATCTATTTAACTTCTATATGCGTGTTGCTTGACAACGATGCTGAGGTGATGATGTGTGTTCTGCTATCCCTCAGTATCATACTGTCATAAAATATACCATCGGTGTTTTTCTTCGATGTTCACAACTTTGAGTTGACAACACTGTCTTATTTGATAACCGATTTAACAATTGATAATTGCTTTTTGTTTGGTTTGGTTTGGTATTTTAGTATGGACTTACACCAGAGCAACGCTTGCAGATTGTTGAAATTTTTTTTCAAAATCAGGGTTGCGGCTCTGTACCGAACCGTCGCGTTTTTTCGGCTACGAACCGAACCGTTTTTATTTTAAAACCAGAAAGAAGGCTATCATTGGCTATGCGTAACACTCTTCACGTCCCTCCGAGTTGCATCCAACGTTGCTTTCTATACACTATATTATCTCTGTTACAGTTTGATTATCAACAAAGAACACAGTTTGAGTGGCACATTTATTGTACTTTTATTCTTTATAAGTTTGTCATTTAAATTATGTTTGTATGGGAGGTACCTCTCCTGGTAACCCTACGATCATGAAATTAATATGGTTGATGAATATAAATCAGAAACTTAGAGTGTTCAAATTTCAGTTCAATACGTAAAAAGACAAAAAACTTTTTCTAATAAGAACATTAATTTGAAAGGGGGTTTGTGTGTGAGGTACTCCCCTCGTGTTCCGATTCGGCTGACAAATGAGCAGCGGATGGTAAAAGGAAACCTATGTACAAAATTTTAAATTAGTGCAAAAACTGAGAGACTAGTTTTGATACAGACGGACATGGCTAAATCAATTAAAATACTAAATCAAACTTATAATACTATTCACTCCCGTGAAGAGCAACAAACAATGCCAAACACCCAAAAGACTTCTTTCTTTGTTCTTCTAAAAATCAATATGGAGATTTTCTTATTTGTCCAGTTAATCATATTCAATGTCATTGACTTGTCATTTTTATTCCTCCTCTTCTTCTCTCCTAATTCAGCTGTTCCACACCAGGGTTTCCTGCATTTGTTGAAGTGCTGTCAAGGTGTCCTGGAAAGGATCGATAGTTATCGATCATTTTTGTAACAATATATTTACCAGCACCAGAATAATACTTGGAATCTATTTACTACTAGCGTTTTCGGCGTGCTTTTCTACGCTCCTGACGTGATATTAGTGCGTGATGCTGTTCTCATTTTAATTGTAGTAAATTGAGCAGCAATTTAAATACATTTAAAAAATCAGACGAACGCATTATTGATATTAACAAAATTATCTGATCCGACTTGATTAATTTTAAAATATGTCTCTCAGCTTTCTATCCTAAATTTTATCCACCAATTTCTCGACAACTGCAATTTTTCTAATTAGAACATTAATTTAAGTGGGGTTTGTATGGGAGGTACCCCAACTGGTAATCATGGATTCTTGAAATTTGCATGTTTGATGAATATGGAGCAGAAACTTATAATGTCCAAATTTTAGTTCGATAAGTCAAAAAGCAAAAAACTTTTTCTAATAAGATCATTAATTTAAAGGAGGGTCTCATCGATCTGATCAATAATAGATATACTTTATGTGGTCTGCGATGTCTTCTTCTGTGTGTTAAAAACTTCATGACAAACTTATAATACTATTCACTCCCGTGAAGAGTATAATTAATGTTAAAACAACAGCAATCAAAATATTAAACGTGCCTAACTTCCCATAGAAAATCAGAACAGCAAACAAACCAAAACAACCTAGCAAAAAAAATTTAATGTAATTCTTTAATTAAAGCAGAGCATGTAAAATTACATTTATTAGAGCAAAGCAGCTACACCGAAACTAAGCGACATTTTAACGTTGCCTATGTGAAGTAAGAAATTAAATTCGGGGGACAGCACTATGTGCATAGGTTATTTTAATTTGAATTTCCAGCAATTTGCATTCCAGATTGGCTGCACTATGTGCATTTAATTCCTGGGATATTACAAATTACTGGCAGGGAATAAGAGAAGGAAGCCAGAGCAACAACAGATGTCTCTGCTGCTTTATCACGCAATTATAAACAATATTAGCAGATTATTGTCAAGCGCTACTGCAGTACCGCTTGCATCAATCACTACTGCAGTACCGCTTGCATCAATCGCTACTACAGTACCGCTACCCTGGATGTTAACTTGTACACATGCATGTAGTCACTTTTCAAAATATTTAAATGCGGTGCCTATGTTCATAAGCATATATTTATCACACGCTATATGAAATAAAAAACTCACTGATCCAGCAACTGTAGACTTTTGTTATCAACAACAACAAAATGTAGTGGTTACGGTTATGTGATAATAAACCTCCTTAGGCACTATGAAAACTAACGAACTTTTGTCCACTTAAATTCTCTGTAATTCCTACTTATATAAAAAATTAAATTATCACTGCACCTGCACAATAATTTAATCACTATGCATCAAATTATATAAATGCTGCGCACCAAGATATCACAAATCAAATTATTGAAATCTACTCACAATTAGCTTGATATAACGCTGATGCCTCCGGAATCTGATTATTCAGCAAGAAATCCCGTTTTCTTATTGTCGAGTCTTTCAGTATTGATATGGACCACCAATCCTCAGGTCTCTGGTCAGGCGCCAAATGTTCCGTCAATAATATAGGGCTGATTCAACAGCCATTTGAAAATAGGCAAACGCTATGCTGGCCTTACAAATTGCAACTATTTATTCCAGTTACCTATCATACCTTAAAGAATGAGAATTCATCTATACCTTACACTAAAATGTAGTTTAATATTAGAAAAGAGAAGCAAGCGTGTAATAAAAGCTATGGAGAGAAGACAGCCGTACGCCGCAGCCAAAATTGCAATAACAATAACCATAATAATAAATTTTTTTTTTTTTTTTTTTGGCGTTAGGGGTATGTGGTGTGTCACTAAAAATTTAGAATAAGTGTCTACCCTGGAACTGATTTCGCATTACTTCATATGTCGGCTGTAGCACCTGCGTCCAAGTCCCGCTTCTTGCATCTTTTCAGAGCTACTCTTTACTGAGCTACTTGTGCCCAGTTGTGCTCACTAACCAGCATCTTGTCAGATTGTCTTTCTTCAGCATCCATAGTTTCTGCCTCTCTTTTGCAAGGAGGTCTATGTATCGTGCCACTGATTAACAATACTGCTGCTTCCGACACGGTGCGATAGGGTGAGTTCACCCGAAGAACTGCCATTCTTCGTATTCTACCCAATACTTTTCTTCTTCTTTCCACTTTCAATGCATCAGTCCACACTTCGTTCCATAAAGCATTATCGATAGCTTTGTGTCAAGAAGAAGCTTTCGCCACTAGCAAGTGGTCTTCCGCAGTTTGCCCAGTATGTTAGCTTACTGTCGGTTCTTCCACATAGGTAATTTCACGTCTTTGAGGTCAGCAGTGTTTGCGAGATTAAACGCATTTCCATTTCGAGGATATGTGCTTTCTCGTAAGAAGAACAAACTCTGTTTTATCAGCTGCTTAACAAAGACCATATGACTCTAGCCATGTTTTCGTCCTAATAATCACTTGGTTTAGCCTGCTTTGTACTGCTTCGAGGTTTCGCGCCGTTATGACTGCTGCAATATCGTCTGCGTAGCCCACTAAGTAGCATTCGTCGGGCATTTCTATCATCATTAGAACTCAATCGTAGCTTTTATGTTCCAGAAATCTGGACCTAGAATTGAGCCCTGCGCTGCGCCTGCCGTTATCTGCTTCTTTCGCTGTGCTATGCTTGTGTCGTAGATAAGTTCCCGATCTTCATTGTAAAGGCAGGTGTTAGGAATTTTTGACATCAATTGTCGCCACTAGTACTATTGCTCTTAAAAAAAGGTTAATATTTCGTGATGATTGGACACGTTTATAACCGCTTCGTCTGTTCAGATTGTTCATCTGCCAGCTCTAACACCATGTTGCCTTTCCGACAAGCCATCTGCATCATTCATTGCCGCTGAGATGCGAGGTTGCTGCGTCTTTTCTAGTAGTTTCCCAGCCGTGTCCAGCATACATAGTGATCTGTATGCTGATGGTGTTTCAGAATCTCCTTTGCCTTTGCTGATGAGGACTAACTTTTGATTTTTTTATTTGAACAGACAGCTGTTGTACATATTTAGTAGTACATGTAGGCGTTCTGCTGTAATAATTTTAAGCACTTCCACTGGGATTCCGTCCGGGCGCGGGGCTTTGTTGTTTTTTAGGCTTTTAGCAGCTATTTTCATCTCTTCTGATGAGAAAAACGGTGGTTGATCGTTTAATAGGCCCTCTGTGGTGTCCGTTATCTATCTGTTTGTTGGAGTATTTACGATGTTCTCCATTACATCTTCATCGAGATTAGGGTGTTTTTTTTCTCGCTACGAGTTTTTTCATTACTATTTTATATCCAAGCCCCCACGGGTTCTTGTATATGTTCCGCTGAAGCTCTTCCCATTTGTCTCTTTTGCAGTCTTATATTCTAAGTGCTCCGCTATAGCTGTGCCATTTTTTCTAGATTTAGTGTATCTCCTTCGGCACCGAATGCAAGTCTGTCAGGTTTTTAATCTCGTCCGTCCACCAATAAGTAGCCTTTTTGGAATGTGCCCTTTTTACGGTTGGCATTGCTGCCATGCACGCTTGTTTTAAGCTCTTTATTGTAGCTTCCACCTTGATTCTGGCTGTGGCAACCTCATGGTAATTTGATGGCTTTTCATCGATTTTGGCGAGTAGACTTTCTTTGCTTAGTTTAAGAACATTCCATTTTCGTATTCCTTCTTCTGCTATATTGGTGTTTAAACTCCTTTCTGCTTTAACATTGTATGTTATGTACTGATGGTCGCTGCCTGTGAAATCTTCAAGAACAGTCCACTGCCGTACATTGTTTGCGTAGCCTTCTGACACTACTGTTATGTCATGAATTGTGCCATCGCATCCAGGTCCTCTGATAGTTGGCGTAGACCCGGCATCTGCTATTATTAGCCTTAATCTGGCGACCATATCCAGGATTCCCCGCCCTCTTGGATTCGTCGTTTGCATTCCCCATTCTATTGCCTTTGAATTAAAGTCTCCGGCACAATGATATCACCGTTCAATTTTCGGGCCTCAACTTCCAGTTTATCGAGTTTTACTTGGAAGTCAGCCATGTTGTCACTTGTTGTCAGATAACAGCTCATTATTGTCAGCTGTTCGTTTGTTATCCAAACGAAGCCGTTTCCTTTTCCTGAGTATGTTAATAGGAACTTCACCCATATAGCAGGAGTCTTTGAAAAGTCTTCGATCCAGTTTTTCACTTATAACAGCTACGTCTGCTTCGTGTTCCATCATAATTTGTGGCAACAGGGAATCGGCTGTTTTACTTCAGTGCATGTTACACTGTAGTTTCTTCAATTCTGTTCTATTACGTTTCTATATAGTGTGCACTGTATGATTTCTTCCTTTTTCTAGACAAAGGCAGCAGTTTGGCGTATTTGAGCGTTCTCTTATGGCCAGATTTCCCACATCGTATGTCAGGCCCTTTGCACTTCCATTGTTAGTGTTCGAGACGAAAGCATCGATAACATTTTTTATCTCTCTCCATAGTCTCATTCTGCAGTTGATCCATCCAATTTTTATATGTTCTTTCCGCTTCTTATATACGTTTCTTCCTTGTCTGATTTTGTGATCACTTTTGTGTTTAAAAGATGTATTACTTTTCTGTCCCTGAGGTTTCCTTTGTTGATTATTTTCCAGCTTCTTTGCTTTCTTTTTGTTGACAGTCTGCAAGTTGAGAGTGGGGGTCTCACAGAATCTCTTCCTAGCTGTCTGCTTCGTTGGCCTAGATAAATCTCCCTTTCAGGTGGCCGGTGTTGGGATCACGTTTTCCTCATTCCTCGTTTGAGGGTCCATTCGTTTTATCATCCGCTCTTTCTCCATGATTGTTCTTTTACGCCATGTGTTTTCCATAATGTCAAAGAGTTCATCAAGCTCTATAACTCCATTTTTGACATCATTATTAATGTTTTTCTGTCGGAGCATTCCAGCTTTCATTTTTTGGAGTGTATGGCAGCCTCTTAGTAGTACTTCTTCTTCTTCTGTTTTTGTGATTTTAGTGACCTCTTTGTTTACTTCAGAGCAATTTCTATCTGGTTTTGTTTTAAGTACAACACTTAAGTGCTCTGAAGGGCAACTTGTTGGTGAACACCTTACTTTTCCACTTCTCGTGAAAATTACATCTTTGTTTTTTTCTATTTTCTTTTATGTTTGATGGATAAAAATAAAAATAATACATACAAACCCTTATTTGAATTAATGTTCTTACAAAAAAAGCTTTTTGTTTTTTGACCTAAATTAAATTATTTATTGGAATAATTAATTTATTATTTATATTTATTATTTCATTATGAGAACAATTCTCATTTTATTTTATTTTTGAAGTGAAACTTCTTTAGTGAAGGGGAGTAAATCCAAAAAATATGAAAAATATTTGTGTGTGTCGGCGTTGTTCTTATTGCGGGTGAACATACAACAGAGCTCTCTTTCTCAATTTGCGTTTGCCGAGAAGGGAAGTGCGGGCCGTTGCTATTGTTTAGTTTTGTCCACAACTTATCAACAACAACACACCCGCAATTACTACAGTTGCATTTTCGCTCTTCTATGCAATTATATGTGCTCATGGAGTGAGCGAATTTCATTTATGCTTTTCATTTGTGTGTGCCCTACACGACGCCGATCTCGCATATTAATTTGTGTGCAGGTCGCTGAGACTTTGCTGCTATATGTCATATAAATCAATACGTTATTTAACCTAATTATTTAAATTATTAATTATAATATGCTTTAATGAAATATGTCAATGAATAAAATTATAGAACACAATTCTAGTAATTATTTTAAGACTAAAAACTTAAACTTGAGTCCTAATATTTTGAGCAGCAGTTTCACTTTAAAAGTGTGCTTATATAATTGAGGCACATTACTTTTTTTTAATGTATAAAGTTTTATTTTGGCATAAAAATTTGTTATTAATCTGATTTATATAAATCGTACACATGTTAATTTTTGTGTGCAATTTTATTAATTGAAGTAATTAATAAATTATATTTACCCGACTGTTAAAAAGGGTTATGTTTTTCGCAGCGTATCTTGTGTTTGTTATTTTGTATCTTACCACGTTTCTTCCAAATAACTTGATGGTTTTCGACAGTTGAGGTATCAGTATATTCGTCTTAAAAACCCAAATGTCCTTAGATAGGTTAAAAAAAAAATTGGCGGATTTTTGGCGCGAAATAGTAAAATAAAGTTGTTCTTATAAGAAAACCTTTTGTTTTTAGTCTAATCGAATTGAAATTTGGATATTATGAGTTACTGGTACATAAGTATTTACTAACCATGTAAATTTCAAGATCCTAGGATTACTAATCCAAACGCAAATTAAGGAACTTAACAGAAAAACTTTTTATTTTGGACTAGCAGTGCCATCAGTTGCACATAAAAAGTAACAATAAAATACGCGGCGACACATCTCGGAAGAAAAATTGGTTACGAAAAGTGTCATAAAATGTAATCATCGTGAAGGGGTGGTGGAGAGAAGAATGAATGATGTGCAAGGGTGAAGAGAGAAGAGTGACTGTGTATTTTGCAGTCGGGTTTTTGGTTTTTAATCATTACTTGTTAATCTCAGTAATTAATATTATTAATTAAAGAAATTAAAATATAGCAATATTAACAGCATATTGGCAAAATTGGTGCCAGCAGTCGCGGTTATGCCAATAATACAAATAAATTATATTATTGTAAGAGTACAATAAAAGTACAGTGCCACTCAAACTGTAACAGAGAGAATATAGTGATGCTACGAAACGAAGCATAGACCTTGTTTGCACGTAGCCTTTCCGCGACTGCATCCTCTCTCGCCACATTTGTGTGTTGACAAAAGGAAGAAGATTTCGACGAGGTAGTCGAGCTGCTTGTACCAGCATACCAGCAGCACCTCGTCGTTCAGATGACGTTTTTCTTTGTCTGCTTTCGTCTTTTGTGTTTGTTCATCATATTTTTTCGTTTGCGTAGAGTGACGATACATGCACATGCATGCAAAATGAAAAATATAGCGTGGAATGTGAAGAAATTTGATCTGCAACCGAACGCATACCTTCACAAAAAAACATTAATAAAGAGGGATGTGAAGATAGTGGCTAGCGTTATAATGCTGAGTGAAATCAACGAATGGTATTACCAAAGAAGAATCAACAACACGAGGTGTTCACCATGATGCTGTGTGAACACAAGGACATCTCTGATATCTGGCATTTGTCGCCGTTCGGTTGGATGCAACCCGGAGGAGCATGAAGAGTATCACATCTTTGGCATATCAATCGTGGGCCGCAATTTATCCCACTGAACCAACGTCTCTTTTTTATTTGACTTGACAACACACAAATCATACAATTTTGGTTGTTCAATAATAAAGTTTTGAATTTGACATATTTACTAACCTTTGAAATCTCTTAATCTTAACCTATTTTTTTTTTAAGCTGTTTATTTCACAATTTTTAATATAATTATAACGATTAGATAAACTATATATACTACATAAAGACTAACTTACACACTGTCTCTAGTACGAGCACTCTAGTGAAATTTGTATTCTGTTAACTCATTCTCTTTTTGGAGTTACTGAATATGTACATATATAATTTATGAACATGATACGAGGGTGAAAAAAATGTTAACCGGAATTCTTTTTTAATATTTATTTATTTATAAAACAATACCAAACCAGAAAGAAGGCTATCATTGGCTATGCCAAAGATGTAATACTCTTCACGCTTCTCCGGGTTACATCCAACCTTCCTTTCTTAGCATCACATCAGTTTGAGTGGCGATTTTATTGTACATTTATTCTTTAAACTAGCAAACCGCCCTGCTTTGCACGGGTGCAATTTAAAAAATATCGCTTTGGTATTGATAGCATGCAATTTTATTAATTAATTTTTTAACAAATTTTTGTTTACAATATGTCTTTGTATACAATTTCTACAGCTTTTTTGTCATAACACAATACGAACTGAATTGACGCGTGAAAGATATAACTGTCCATGGGAAAAACACTGAATGCTCAGGTATAATCCCACAACGTTGAATGTTTGTCCTTGTGATTTGATAATTGTCATTCAAAATGACAATTTTATAGGAAATTGCAATTTTCTAAATTGGAAAGGTAGATCCGTTAGTATTAATGGAATCCGGGGAATTAAAACGACTTCACCAGTTCCACATCCGGTCAGTATTGTACACTCTATTATGTAGTCTTTTTTAATGACTTTATCTGTAAACGTGTACCATTGCAAAATTTTGTTGGATTAAGGTTCCGTAATAAAATATTGACACCCTACTTTTAGAACTAATTTATGTGGGTGCAAACCAGAAGGCTGTAGAGAATGAAATTCTGTTGGGAAATGAACAGCCTCTTCCAGATCCATAGCATTGTCTACAAAGAAGTATGTTTGAGTCAGTGCATTGATCTTTGACAGAATAAAATGATTTACTTTAACTATTTGATCGTTGGTAGGGACATTTTTTCCTTATATTGAAAGTAAACAAATGTTTTCTTTACCTTATAGTAAGGCTTAAATGATAATAATAATTACTTAAATTTAATTCTAAAATCACATTCGAAGAAACTTTGCTGTGTAAAGAATGAAAAGCTGCAATATTGTAGTAGCAGTAAATGCTTTTTCTATAAATTATAACACTATTACAACTACTTTAATTTTATAAGCGAACAAAACGGGACTCGTCCGCAAAGCCAACCTGTGAAATTATCAAAATACAGTATTGGTAAATGGGAAAAGAACTACTTTTTGAACTGTTTTGTGAACCAAAAAGAGCTGTTTGATGTTGTAGTGAATTACAAATACCTGTTTCGGTGAATGTCAAAAAAAGTGTTGCTGTCTTTAGTGAATGACAAATATGGATAATTTATGATAATAATCATAATTACTTTTATTATTGAATCAATTATTTATGTACATGCAAACTTCTCTAAATTCTTTAATTAATAATGAAAACCGTATCAAAATACGTTGCGTGGTTTAGAAGTAATCAGTATTCTAACTTCTTGAAATTTCGACTTTGCTTTATACTATGTAAAGAAGTTTGCCATTTAATTTGGGTTTGTATGGGAGGTATCACTCCTGGTAACCCTAGGATCATGAAATTTATATGGTTAATGAATATAGATCAGAAACTTATAGAGTCTAAATTTCAGTTCGATACGTTAAAAAACAAAAAACATTTTCTAACAAGAACATTAATTTAAAGGGGGGTTTGTATGGGTAGTAGTAGCCCTAGGATCATAAACATTACATGATTGATGGCCATAGATGACAAACTTATAGTGTCTAAATTTCAGTTCCATATGTTAAAAAACAAAAAACTTTTTTTAATAAGAACATTAATTTAAAGGAGGTTTGTATGGGAGGTACCCCCCCTAGTGGTCCGTTTCAGTTGATCCCGACAAATGTGCTGCGTATGGTAAAAAGAAACCTATGTTTCAGCTCTCTAGCTCAAAAACTGAGGGAATAGTTTGCATACATACAGACAGACAGACGGACATGGCTAAATCAACTCGTGTCAGCGAGCTGATCACAAATATGTATACTTTGTGTGGTCTGCGATGTCTCCTGCTGTGTGTTACAAACTTCATGACAAACTTATAATACTATTCACTCCCGTGGAGAGTATAAATACTATTGATTATTTTTCTACATGGAATCCTTCACGCTTTACACATTTTTCCCAGCCCAATCAAACACTTGAGTTTTAGACAGAGTATCATCCCCATACTGAGCCTTGAATCGAGTCAAAATTTCGCACGATTTAACGCCTTCCTTAGTTAAAACTTTATTATAACCCGTTGTGCAATGGACGCTGGAACCTGTTGCTCACTCATGCTGTACTGACGAATTAACTAAATCAAACAGCTCACCAAGCGTTTCCCCCACTCCTGATACACTACATTAGAAGAACCTACACTGTGAGAGCACTCATGATTGGCTAAGAAAAGTATTTGTAATATTCCGGTTTATATTTGATCCACCCTCGTATATACCTCTATATACATTGATTGTAACGAAAAAATTAACAAAAACATTACATTACTAGCTATATAAGATAAAAATATTAAACAAGGGTGTGGAAGGACTGAGGGATGAGTGGGAGTAGGAATGGGAATGGGAATACAGTTATTCAAACAGCCACCAAAATCGACTATTGTCAATTTTCGAATCCTTAAACGGTATGCTTTTATCAAATCTCCAGTTTTGCTGTTGCATTTGATCTAAATCTACAGCTTTGATATTGGCCCGTCTGTGGAGGTGCTAAAACACCGGTATACAACTTGGGCTTTGCATTAAACCTCTTTTACCCAAAAGCAGAAAAACTTCTGGGGGAATGAAGCCTGTTAGCAAGGTTTCGTTTAGGTATTCCTCGCTTTCATAATATGGTTCCATAATTAGATTATTTTCTGGACAGTCCATACAGGTAATTATATGTTGGCGCATTAGCTTAATTATGAAGTTATCGATTCTCTGGATATTGGCTGCATCATAAAGTTTTTGGTTCGAAATAAATTTAGTGTAGTTGCTATAACTAGATCTGTGGAGAGATGTACATGCTCTTAAACACTTTCTTTCAAATTTTCTTATCCGCTCCATGTAAGAGGGCGATATATTGAACCAGACATTACAAGCATAAGTCATTGTAGGTCTAATGAGGGATTGGTTCATTAATATCTTGACTCGTTTATTTATGTAGCGACTATAAAACAGTTTTTGATGGCAAAAAAATGCATTTCTTGCCTTAATTAGCTGTTCATATATAAGCTGTTCATATATTTATATTGAAGTATACAAATCTATCAAGATGGACTCCTAGATACTTGGCTGAGCTTGTAATGTGCAGATGTTCATTAGAAGTTTCAGAAATTATTTGAAATTTTTTCCAGTTTTTCCTAATATCGTAGTTACATTTATTTACTGGGGGTCGAAACAATATGGTTTGACATTTATTTACATTTATTTTAAGTTTCCATTGTTTTATTGCAATCATTTTGTAAATTTGTATTGATATTTTTAATTGTTCTACCTGATGCGTAGATGATTATATCACCAGCAAAAGCAATAATGTTTTCAATATTCTCTATCCGATTGAGGATGTACATATTAAATAGCACCGGTGAATTCACAGTTCCCAGGTGTAAGCCATTTTTAATAATGAATTATTTACTACTAACTGTGCCGTTATGAAAAGTTAAAAAAGTTTTATTGGAGATCATATTATGTAAAAGAATTAAGGAGTGTAAGGGCAATTTATGTTTAATTAGTTTCAGTATTAGACCTTTAATCCAAACACTATCGAATGCTTTCACTAAATCTATTAAACATGCGCCTATTATAAGTTTTTTGTTCCAGCTCCATTGAATGTCCGATGTTAACAGGAGTATTGCATGGATAGCAGAATGTTTGAACTGAAAGTCAAATTGCCGATCACTTTTTAGATTGTAACTGTCGCAATATTTATTGAGATTAATTTTAATACAAATTTCAAAAATTTTGCTAATATTTGGCAATAGACTAATTGGTCGTAATTTGTTTAAGTCTGATGAGTCTTGGTTTTTTTTACGTATTGGATTATTAATTGTAGATCTCTAGATCGGCAGACAGTTCGAGGTTGTATTGCTTGTTTTCGACAGCGACCTGTACTGGCCAACCAATTCATAGGGGATTTGCCGTCATACCGAATCAGAGGTTTGTTTCAAAGAGCTGGGGTTGACTTTGCGGGCATTTTAATGGTCGTGGACGGCGACCAATCAAGGTGTATCTGTGCCTATTTATTTGTATATTCAGTAAAGCTGTCCATCTGGAGTTAGTGATGAACTTAAGCACAGAAGTTATCCTGGCTGCGCTCAAACGTTATTTCGCGCGAAGAGGAATGTGAATCGAAATCTTCTACGGCAATGCCACAAATTTTGTAGTAGCATGCTGAGAGCTACGAGAGATGTCAATGAAGTTACATAAAGATCCAGCTAAAAAAAGGCTTCTCGACAAATGTGGATCCTTATGTGAAGAGTTCAAATTTATACCTACAAGATCCCTAGATTTCGGGGGACTATGGGAGAATGCGATTAAGGTAGCAAAGAGGCTGTTGGCAAAAAAGGTTAACGGAAAGAAATGTCGACAGTGGTGGGGCAAGTAGAGGCAATAATGAATTCTCGTCCACTCTGCCCTCTCACCGATAATGCAAATGATTTGGATGCATTAACTCCAGGTCATTTTCTCGTGGGTAGAACTCTTAACTCTCTAAAGGAGGTATACACTGACGACATCTTAAGGCTGTCCATGGTAAATCTATATAAGCGAGTCATTGTCGTGCAGCAAGAAGTATGGCGTGGGTGATCAAAGTAATACTTGACCCTACTCCAACAGCGCCAAAAATGTACACTAAGGTGTACAATAACATTGCAGTACGTACATTGGTCCTTCTGACGGATGAGAATGCCCTCCCAAATATATGGTGACTAGCACTTGTAATGGAAGTGATCCCTGGACAGGACGGACTCGTTAAAGTAGTCACAGTGAAGACAAGGTCTGGTGTATTGATGCGCAGCATATATAAGATATGCCCGCTACCTCTGGAGTCAAATGGCACTTAAGTTGGTTGGAAGGAGCTTCCAAGGCGGGTACTATGTTGGCGTTGAACTGTTTAAATAATTGAGCTTTGAATATTGATATTGATATATTTAATAACCTTTGAAATCTCTTAATCTTAGCCTATCTTATATCTTATTCTTGTTAATTAATCTCTTTAATTCTCTTAAGTTATCTTTACTCATTTGAAATTATCTTATGTTAGGTTAAGCGTTGGATGAAATATATTATAAATAAGCTAGTCAAGTAAGAATGAAATAAATAAAAGGCAGAAGCAATCACGAACTCAACGAAGAAAGACGTTTGTGTTTCTCCTCACCTGAAGTACCAACTTAACAAGAAGACTTCTTTACATAGTAAAAAGCAAAGTCGAAATTTCAAGAAGTTAGAATACTGATTACTTCTAAACCACACAACGTATTTTGATACGGTTTTCACTGTTAATTAAAGAATTTCCTAAGAAAAGTTTGCATGTACATAAATATTTGATTCAATAGTAAAAGTAACTAAGATTATTATTATTTATTATCCATATTTGTCATTCACTAAAGACAGCAACACTAAACAGGTATTTGTAATTCACTACAACATCAAACAGCTCTTTTTGGTTCACAAAACAGTTCACAAAGTAGTTCTTTTCCCATTTACCAATACTGTATTTTGATAATTTCACAGGCTGGCTTTGCGGACGAGTCCCGTTTTGTTCGCTTATATAATTAATGTAGTTGTAATAGTGTTATAATTTATGGAAAAAGCATTTACTGCAACTACAATATTGCAGCTTTTCATTCTTTACACATCAAAGTTTCTTCAAATGTGATTTTAGAATTAAATTGAAGTAATTATTATTATCATTTAAGCCATACTATAAGGTAAAGAAAACATTTGTTTACTTGCAATATAAGGAAAAAATATCACCTACCAACGATCAAATAGGTAAAGTAAATCATTTAATTCTGTCAAAGATCAATGCACTGGCACACTGAAACATACTACTCTGTAGACAATGCTATTGATCTGGAAGAGGCTGTTCATTTCCCAACAGAATTTCTTAATTCTCTACAGCCTTCTGGCTTGCGCCCACATAAATTAGTTTTAAAAGTAGGGTGTCCCTATTTTATTACGGAACCTTAATCTACCAAAATTGTGCAATGGTACACGTTTACAGATAAAATCATTAAAAAAAACTACATAATAGAGTGTACAATACTGACCGGATGTGGAACTGGTGAAGTCGTTTTAATTCCTAGGATTCCATTAATACTAACGGATCTACCTTTCCAATTTAGAAAATTGCAATTTCCTATAAATTTGTCATTTTCAATGACAATTATCAATTCACAAGGTCAAACATTCAACGTTGTGGGATTAGACCTGAGCATTCAGTGTTTTTCCTATGGACAGTGATATTTAGCTCTTTCACGCGTCAATTCACTTCGTATTGTATAATGACAAAAAAGCTGTAAAAATTGTATAGAAAGACATATTGTAAACAAAAATTTGTTAAAAAATTAATTAATACAATTTCATGCTATCAATATCAAAGCGATATTTTTTAAATAGCACCCGTGCAAAGCAGGGCGGTTTGGTAGTTATAAATAAAATATATTTGTTCAAAACGAGTTTAAAAATTTTAGCAGCTTCAGAAAGAATCTTTTACACAGCGAGGAACCTCATAACGGAATAACGCACGAAAATTACATCAAAAGACGATGCAATAAATCAAATAATGTTCCTCCATTCCAACATCGAAAATTTAGAAGAAAGTGTTTTACTCGAATAAATGAATTTTTAGTATTACATATTTCATAATTTTTAATAATACATAATTCATAATATTTAGTATTACATATTTTATAATTTTTTGTATCACCATTTTTAATAATTTCGAATTTAAATTTATGTCACAAATAATTTTATATTTAAACTAAATACACAAAAGTAAAAAAGAACAAAAGAAGTACATACATTTTTGCTTATAGTACACATAAAATATTTTGTTATGCAAAACAAGAAGTTAAAAATCTTCCAAAGATACCTATGACCCGTGCCACAAGTTATGTCACCATTGTTCGCTCGTACATTCGAGCACCCCTCATTATGTTGGCAATTTCAGAAGAGAAGCATGCCCAGTCATCCACATGCGCCTTACAATCTCATGTGAGCTGCAAGGAGATCCAAGTAGCGCATACACTCTTCGTCACTCTGCTTCGAAACGGGGGCACTCATGAAGAAGATGCTTCGGATCCTCCACGACTTCTCTGCACAGATCACAGAACGGATCCGCAGCGAGCCCAAACCTGTGGAGATGCTACCTGAAACAGCCATGGCCAGTTGCGAATTGAGTAAATGCGAACTCCGCATCACCAGAACGACGGTTAAGCCAATTCGTAATATCTGGTTTAAGCTGGTGTATCCTCCGCGACTGTGCCCTTCTCTAGCTGTGCCGCCAGATGTTCAGGTATCTGAATTTAATCTCCTCCATGTCTGCTACCTGAGAGGATGCACGTGCGATATACTTGTCCCTGGCAGCCAGGGCTTCCAGATCGATTGGCAGTCTGCCTGCAAGTACACCCGCTGCATCGTCTGCCACTGTGCGATACGCCCTACAGATCCTGAGGTAAGCAACCCTGTGAGCACTCCTTATACCACGAAGGTATGACTTGGTTGCAAGTGCCCTGGACCAGATTGGAGCCGCATAAAGCAGTATGGATTCACTCACCGAAGCTAACAGAACCCGAGATAGTTGTTTGGGTCCCCTTAGGTTCGGGAGAATTCTGGCCAGTTTTTGTGTGATAGCAGCTGCTTTTTTGGCCGACTCGTTTAAGTGCAACTTGAAACATAGTCGATGGTCCAAGAGTACACCCAGGTATTTGCTGCAAGGCCTCGACTTAATAGAATGGCTCCCAACTCTCACCGAGAGTGTTTCCACCTTTTTTCTGGAGCTCATAAGAACCAACTCGGTCTTATGCTCCGCAAGACCAAGGTGATCCTGTGTTAGCCATCTCCATCGCCATGTGGGACACCTCCAGTAATGTCAAATGTCCTAGTGCCTTCTTCCGTGTCACAGACCAGGATTCTCTCTCTGAAATAGAATACTACTATCCGGATTAGGTACCACGGTATGTCCAAAATGCTTAGCGCGTTTATGATGCAGCTCCAATCTGCAGAGTTGAAGGCATTTTTTACGTCCAGTGTGACCACTTCGCAATACTTCTTGTCACCGCCAAGCAATTTAGTGCCATTTGAGGCTTCCTTTTCAATGCCGCAAGCCTTTTCGATTGCTCCTACAGTATCCCTTCTCAGCCTGAAGCCAAATTGCATTTCAGTCAGACCATTTGGCGACTCCATGTACTGCTGCAATCTGGCGCAAATAATCCGTTCAAAGATTTCCCAGTGGTACTCAGGAGACACAGGGGCCTATACGAAGATGGTAGCTCTGGGGGCAGGTTTCCTTTCGGGATGAGAACCAGCCGTTGCTTCTTCCAGCATTTGGGGAAGAGTCCTTCTCTCATGCACATTGAGAAAACCTCGCAGAAGACGTGAGGCTTCGCTGCAATGGCTTTCTTAAGGATGACATTAGGGATGCCATCAAGCCCAGGTGATTTGTTTACCTTCACCTTACTCAAAGCCGCTTCTAGCTCAAGAGTGGTGATAGTGGGCACATTCTCATCTGCAACCTCAAGTGGTCAAAGTATCTTCAACAATCCACTTGGTGGGAAATGGGCGGCTACTATTTTTGCCATTAGCGAGGTGGAGGAAGGGACTGACGGCCATTGAACTTGCTTGTTACATTTTTGTAAGCGCTGTCCCAAGGATTCTGATCCACTTTTCCTATCAGTCTGCAAAAGGGATTTCGCTTGCTTCTGCAGATCTTCTTGCTTAGTAGGGACTTTTTGTGCCTAAATTCGTCGGGGAAGAGAAGAGTATCCTGAGAAGCAGGATTCCTCCTTTTGCTGCGCTGGAAAATTCTCCGTAGTTGATGGCACTGCGAGCGAAGTTCCACTATTCATCAGTCCACCAGTAGTTAGGCTTCCTGCCATTGCTTCTAGTCTTCCTAGGCATAGAGCCATCGCACATCCTTGTGAGGTCCTGCATAAGTTGCCCGGATTGCTGACTCGCATTAACAGGTGCTACTTCAAACTCGGAGATAAACAAATCCAGAGTTTCCTTATCCAGCTTCCAAGTTTTCCAAGCGATACCCAGGGCCCGCTTCCGCAATCTCAATCTTGATATGGTGGACCTTGCCTGAGAGGAAATACAAATTTGCATCGCAATGTGATAACTATGGGTGTAGACATCTGCAACCTCCCATTTTATAGCACTGGCAATCGATGTGCTACAGAAGGTGAGATCTATTGCCGAATTGCCTCTGCCGTTGTCAAACGTGATCAAATGAATCATGACTGACGTTTGGCGATGTGTAGTAGCTGCGAAAATGGATACCCCGTATTTTGGCAAAAGTGAAACCATCATACGAGCAGGGCTCTCTATGCTCAAAGGAAGCATTGCCTTGAGTCAGATAGCCGCTTTGCCATTAACATCCTGCGTCCACACATTTAAGTCTTCCTTCGGCCTATGGAACTCACTAACCAGTAGTACATCAGCCTTCCTGTCTATGGCTGTTTGGGAGAGTAAGTCTTGTGCTGCACTGCACCTAGTTAGATTAAGCTGCAGACACTTAATCGTGCCTAGCTTTCAGATCACGCATGGCCTTCTTAAAGGCTTCACACTTGTAACTCCCAGAAGCATGTGCATTCTTACCTTCCGGGCAAATAAGACACGTGGGATTTTCCCGACATATCTTTGCAATATGTCCCTTTGCTCCACATCTCAGGCATAATTTTGAGCAGTCTGCACAATTCTTGCATCCTCTTGCAATGTGGCCATACCACAAGCACTTGAATCACCTTATGGGACTTATATGCTGTCTCAAACGGCAACGAGCCCAACCCACCTTCAACGATCCAACCTTAAGCAGAGATTTTGCCTGCTTGACCGGTAAGGTTATATTTGCTGTCTTCGTCCTATCTCTAGCAAATCTCATTGCTTTAATGGCAATGCTGCAGGGCTTGATTGCAGGAAATGGCCTGGTAATGGCTGCTATCAATTCTTCTGCCTCTGTTACTTCATCCAGATCACGGCATTATATAACTTCTAGCTGGGATAGCGATTTCACCGTTGCACAGCTCTGCAGGGCTTCCTTAATCTCCTCTTTTAGGGCTTCTGTCTGTGCGCTACCCTTCTTTGAAAGTTGGAGAAGAATTTCTCCCTTGGTCGTTCTGCGTATCCTGCTAACGTTGTCGCCAACTTTCAGGAGCTCAGGTTTCCCTTTTATCGTCCTTAGGATGTCTGCGTAGGATAACTCCGAAGCTTTACTAATGACTAGAGTATCGGGTCGTGGTCGGCGAGACCTTACATCAACTTTTTTAGGTGGTGGCTTGGAAGGTGCCCCACCCTTATTTTCAGGGGATGGTCGCTGCGCTTCCAAACTGCAACGATCTCTTTGCAGACAAAGGCGGCCAATATACTCCGTAAGGCTGGTAAGGTGAAGATTGGATGGGTTACCTGCCGTATTAGATAAAACGTGGCATTGAAGAAGTGTTTCAAATGCTTAGAGTACGGACATAAATCTCGGTCATACAAGAATGAGAATAGGTGATGGTGCTGCATAAGGTGTGGCATGGAGGGACACATAGCAAAAAATTGCAGTTGCATGTTGTGTGCGAAGAAAGATCCGACGATGGCAAGTCACGTGGCGGGATGCAAACCTGGCCGGTATTTAAAGAGGCATTCAAAACCAGGAAGGTATGAAGGTAATTCAAATCAACCTGAATCACTGTCAAGCAGTGCAGGATCTTCTGCAAAGAAGCATAGTGGAAGAGGAGGCAGACGTAGTTCTGGTAAATGAGCATTACACGAAGCGCAATGAGTCAGTTTGGCTTGAAGATACCGAAGGTGTTGCTGCATTATGGGCGTGTGATTCATACGCATTCGAGGATGATGGTACCCGTGCTGCTAACTTCGTTCGCACGAAAAGCGGGGGCATTCACTTCTTCAGCTGTTATGCACGCCCAAGCATGACAGCTTTAGACTTCGAACACTTTCTCCACGAACTAGTGATGGAAGCCCGAGGTAGATCTCCAGCGATAATCGCAGGAGACTTCAGTGCCTGGTCAACGGAGTGGGAGATCTAACAACGCAAGGGGCCAAACGCTTCTGGAAGCTGTGGCAAGCCTCGACATAGTTCTGCTCAACAAAGGTTCTACGGCCACGTATAGGAAAGCGGGCAGAGAGTTTTTCATAGACATAACCTTTGCAACTAGCAGCGTAGAAACAAACACGAAGTGGGTGGTTAGTGAAGGATACACCCATAGTGATCATCAGGCCATTCTGATCGACATAAGGCGAGATTCTAGAGTTGTGCAGCAACCTATAAATGGGCCTAGGTGGAAAGACTCATTGTGTGACAAGGAAATGTTCCTGGAAGTATTCCGAACACAAGAACTCGGCGTGGGCTCTTCCGATCAATTGGCGGACTGACTGTTAAACACGCTGTCCATAACCTGTGACGCCACTATGCCTAGGAGAATCCAGGTTAGGAACTAGGGGAGCTACGATCGGCTTGTCTTCGCGCACGACGACTCATGCAGCGTTCGAGAAGCTGTGAAAATTTCCAACAGCGGCTAGATGAGTTCAGAACGGCCAGAATCGCCTTCCAAAAGGCAGTCAAGTCCAGCAAGCGGTCATGCCTTAAACAGTTTCTCGAGGAGTCTGACATAGATACTTGGGGCACGGCGTACAGGATGGTAATGTCGAGAGTGAAAGGTTGTAGAGTACAACAACCCACTTGTCCAGCAATGCTCGGGAACACTGTTCCCGACAGCGACCTCAATACTTGATGAACTTTTAGTTAGTTCCGAGGAACTGTCCCTAGCTTGCGATAAAATTTAGCATAGGAAGAATCCGGATCTTGATGGAGTGCCGAATAAAGTCCTGAAAGCAGCTATTTCGAGTGTTCCAAGTGTATTTATGCAGGTTTTCAACCAATGTCTTCACGACGGAGCATTTCCCAGGAGATGGCGGCATCAGAAACTGGTCCTCATACCAAAGGCTGGTAAGCCACTCAACGAGGCGTCGTCGTCTAGTCCGATTTGTTTGTTGGATACTGTGGGCAAAGTCTTGGAACAGATTGTCTGCAAGAGGCTTGAACGAATCGTGAGCGAGAGTGGCACTCTCTCTGAAAACCAGTTTGGCTTTCGAAAGGGTCGCTCGACAGTTGACGCGATAAATAAAGTGATTGGTATAGTAAGACATGCAATACAGGGCGAAAGGTGGCTCTATGGTGTTAAAGAGTACTGCGCATTCGTTACGCTGGACGTAAAGAACGCTTTTAACTCTGCTAACTGGCTGCATATTAAAGGATCCGTCCGTAGAACGGGAGCGCCAATGTACCTTCAAAACATGATCAAGTCCTACTTGTCAGAGAGTTACTTGCACTATGAGAGGTACTTGTACTATGATAGCGAAGATGGAAATAAAACCTACAGAGTTACTGCGGGGGTTCCTCAGGGTTCGGTGCTGGGCCCGCTCCTATGGAACCTTATGTATGACCAGGTCCTGTGGTTACAGCTTCCTGAAAACTGCACTTCGGTAGGTTTTGCGGATGATCTGTGTCTGATAGTAACGGGCAAAGAGATAAGGAATATAGAGCAATCTGCAAACTCCGCTATTCTCTCGGTTACTGCATGGCTTAGGTCTTCGAAACTGTCCTTAGCAGAGCAGAAGACGGAGTTGGTTCTGATCACCAGTAGGAAGCGTATAGAGTTCTGCTCCGTACGAGTTGGCGATCACGAGGTACGGTCCAAGAGGGCTATAAGGTACCTGGGTGTTATGCTGAATAGCAGGCCATTGCACAAAGAGCACCTGCTGTACGTGAAGGATAAAGCTGCGAGGGTCCAGAATGCCTTATCATGGATGCCAAACATCGGTGGCCCTAAGGCGGACAAGCGCTTGATATTGTCAAGGGTGGTGACATCCGTCATGCTGTACGCTGCCCCCGTTTGGGCGGAGTCGCTGAGAGCTACTACATACTCGAAAATCCTTTCGACTACCTATAGGCTGGCAGCGCTGAGAAAGGTATCGGGTTTTCGAACAATCTCAGATGATGCGGCATTGGTAGTAGATGATTCCCATAGACATAGTGGCTGATGAAATGCGCAGACTCTATGAGACGTGTCATGGGCGTCCAGACAACGACGGTAGAAGGCGGGAGCGGCAAGCCTCAACATTGCTTTGGCAGCGGAGATGGCAGAACGCTGAGAATGGTAGATGGACTTTCAGGCTCATCCCGGACATTGAAAAATGGTTGAGCAGGAACAGCGGGAAAACCAACTACCATTTAACCCAGTTCTTGTCTAGACATGGTGGATACAGGTGGTGCCTATACAAGTTTGGGCACGACAACACACCAAGGTGCCCACTGTGTGACGGACCGGAGGACGCTGAGCACGTTGTTTTCCAATGTGCTCGGTTTCCTGTTCCAGAAGGATATCCGCAGGAGCCAGGAAGCGCATTACAGTTCATGTTAGCATCTCCGGCCAACTGGGACCGGATTTGTGAGCGTGTGACACCTATTCAGCTAGAGCTACGTCGTCTAGAGGGCTAGGCGAAGTATGTAGACGTTGCAGAGAGTGCCGGACGGGGGAGCGTAGAATACTGACGAGCAGCCACGACCCACGTACGACAACAAAACAACACAATAGGTGACCTACTAAACTAGGACCGATTGACTTTTGAGCAGCAATGCTCCACCTTCCTCCCGACGTAATATCTAATGACAGTTCCGGGAGGACGATATGACAAGGGGTGGGAGTGTTTAACGAGGTTAAAGTCCCGCACTCCGGTTGTAAACCGGGTAGGTTTTCGATGCTTCACTTCCGACACACAAAAAAAAAAACACACCCAGGCCAGCGCAAAATAACCAACAAAATAATAATTTACTTTTCCGACAACAGTCTGTTCCACTACGACCACCCAAAACCACAACCGAGACCAAAACCAATGGACCTAGATTCCTCTATCCAGACAAGAAACGTTAACTACATGAACAGACCAAAACCGAACGGGCAAATTCTGCAAAAATGCAGAGGAACTTTCATATAGACACAGAGAATAACGAATACCAGAAAAACAACGAAAATCCATTGGAATCGAAACTGACAGCACCGATGACGATTACCTACAGACAGAACCAGAAACTGAAAACACTCTGGACGTTAGCGACATTCATTTTTTAGGTTGACCGATTCTTCTTTGCCGTACGTCAAGTGCAGAACGAAGAAAGGAACTATTTTAAAATTTCTAATAGATACAGGATCCACAAAAAACTATACTCAGTCAAACCTGGTAAAGAAACCAACTCTCAACGAAGAATGTTTCATAGCCAAGTCAATAACAGGGAACGTAGAAATCACTCATCATACATATATCAACCTTTTTATCCTTCGAGATGAAAATCTAAAATTTTATATTCTCCCAAATCCGAATTCATTTCACGGAATTATAGGAAACGACACCTTAAGAACTATAAACACCGTTATTTACACAAAAAAAAAAATTTCATACAAATAAAAAATAATCAGAAAATCTAGAAATTTCAATTAAAGCCACAATCAATCAACGCAATAGCCATAAAAAAATGAACACATGAAGGAGACACAAAAGGACAACCTTCGTAGCTTGACATAACGCTTTAGAAACCTTTTTGCAGAACCTTATAAGAAACTAACCACAAGAGTAATTGGAGAAAATCGTACTCAAATTGATACCCCTATTTATACTCGCTATTATCCATACCCAATGTCTCTAAAATCAGACATCGAATCTCAGATCCAAGCGATGAGTAAGGATGGCATAATAAGATCATATAGATCCGCCAGTCTGGATCGTCCCGAAAAAACCTGACTCCACTGGCAATAAACAATACAGAGTAGTAGTTGACTACAGGACACTTAATGAACTTACCATTGCAGACAAATACCTAATTGCCGAAATAACCGAAGTCTTAGCGCAATTAGGAGATAATAAAATCTTCTCTGTGCTGGATTTAGAAAGCGGATTTCATCAGATCCCGTCAAAAGAATCTGATATTGAAAAAACTTCGTTTTCCATCAATAATGGGAAATATGAATTTACTAGGTTGCCATACGGTCTAAAGAACGCCCCTTCAACCTTCCAAAGGGCTTTAGACGACATTCTCCGTCACCACATTGGGGAAATATGATATGTCTATATCGACGAAATAATCACTTATAGTAAAAATGAGAGCGAGCACATTCAACATTTAGAGGAAATTTTCAAAACTCTGGTCGAAGCAAATATGAAAGTGCAACTCGATAAATGCGACTTCTTTAGAAAACCAGTCAAATTTTTGAGTTTCATTATATCTCCTGACGGAATCAAAACCGAACCAGCCAAAGTTGAAGCGATTTCAAGAATCTCATACCCAAAGACATTGTAAGAGCTTGGATCTTTCTTAGGAATGTCTTACTAAACCGTTGACATCCCTTTTAAGAGGGGAAGAGGGATGCATTTCTAAAAAGCTATCATCAAATATTCAGATCAATTTTAACAACGAGGCTATAGAAGCTTTTCTATATCTATACATATCATAAAATCGTTGACTTCGTAAGTTTTTTTTTCACGTGAACAAGTATCATTGATTTTCATATACTGTAACGACGCCTCAGCACGCTCAGCCAACGACTGCTATTGTCTGACTTGGTCTTAGAAGCGACAAAATGTTTTTTTGAGGTATTGCATTTCATTTTTGTTTGTTTTATTATGATATTTGTTAGAAAAAACGCATTTTAGATTTTTTTAATTATAAATTAATCGATATATATATATATATATATATATATATGTATAAAATAGAAATACCAAATATGAATAAAAAAATACAATTCATGTAGGTTAGGTTAGGTTTGCTTGGCTGATCAAGAGATCTCACATAGACCAATAATGGTCCTTTGTGTTGCCAAGAAGAAGTATGGAGACTCTTTAAATGCTGTTTTTTATGCACTTTTTTGCGAGCTTTAATAAATTGCCACTTTTCTGATCCGCGATACTTTCCAAGGAGAGGAAAGATACAGATCCGAGATAGCTAAAGCGTGATCTGTTGAGAGCTGGACATTGGCAAAGTAGGTGTTCTAGAGTTCCCCTAGCATTTACCTCGTGGCATGATGTACATGCATCACTCTGTATCAAGCCCAATTTGGCTGCGTGGGAAGGTGTTAAACAGTGTCCCGTGAGTATTCCGACTAATAACTTGCAATCCTCTCTTGGGAGAGCTAAGATGTAGTTGGTAGTCTTATTATTAACAGAGCGAAGCATGATTTTTGCGGTTCTGCAAGAGAGTGTGCCATTCCACATTCTCTTCGCCTCCTGAATCGTTGCTTCGTCTATTTCTGTTTTTAACGTGGACAGAGAGGGACGTAAGTATGACGCACTTACCTCAGCTTGGCTAGCGCCAGCTTTAGCGAGTGCGTCTGCTTCTTCGTTCCCTTCAATTCCTTTATGTCCCGGTACCCAAAAGATGGTGACTCGTCTGTCCAAACAGAGTTCGTCGACGTCATCACCGCCGCTATTGCCTTTATGGCTGCTTGGCTGTCGATGAATATGTTTATTTGGGAGTTTAGAGGAGTTAGCTCGGCTACTAATTCTGCAGCTTTTGTAGCCGCATAAATCTCAGCCTGAAACACGCTGCAGTAGTCTGGAAGCTTATATGACCGTTTAAGGTCAAGCTCTGAGCAGAATACTGCAGCCCCCACTCCCTCTGCCATTTTAGATCCGTCTGTAAACAGGTTGCAAGTATGGCCGCCAAACTGGAGTCCCCTTTGCCACCCATTATGTTCTATTACTACACTAGGCCCTCCATTGAAGTTGGCCTGGGGAATAACATAGTCAGAGCTATTGTTTAAACCTTCATGTATCTTACTGTGACCATAAGGCCTCTGTATCAACTGTCCTGTTACCTTTAGTCTTAGCGCAGACTTCTTTGCAGTGTTCTTCGCTGCCAAGCCTATAGGTTGAAGGTCGAGTATTCTATCAAGTGCTGTTGTAGGGGTGGTGCGCATTGCACCAGTTATACAAAGCCCTGCGATTCTCTGTACCTTCTCCAACTTTTTGACGTATGTCTTTTTGTTGACACTTGTCCACCATACCAAGATACCATAGAGTAATATAGGTCTAACCACTGCCGTGTACATCCAATATGTTAGACGGGAAGATAAACCCCATGTCTTTCCGAGCATTTTCCTGCAAGCGTAAAAGGCATTGAGAGCTTTCCTCACCCTTTCTTCCACATTTAACTTCCACGTCAGTTTGTTATCCAATATGACTCCAAGATATTTTGTAGACATCTTTGGTGCCAGTACAATGTTTCCTAATTTAGGAGGGAGCCAGTGCGGAATCTTGTATTTTGTTGTAAAAAGTACTAAGTCCGTCTTGTCTGGATTCACATCCAGTCCCACATTGCTTGCCCAGTCTTTAATTTCTTTAAGTGCCCCCTCGAGTACTTGACTCATTGAGCTAAGGCACTTGCCTGAGATGATTACGGCCAGGTCATCTGCATAGGCAGTTAACCTTGCACCTCCACCTCGCATTTTATTAAGAATTTTATTCATTACAAGTGTCCAAAGCAGCGGAGAGATTACGCCCCCTTGAGGTGTACCTCTGTTTGCCTTCCTTGCCAGACTCGTCGCACCCCATTCAGCCACCACTGTCCGGCAGTTCAGTAGACTGCCGATCCAGTGCCGTATGGATGGATGTGCGTCAATTGATTCAAGACCCTCTAACAGCGCTTCTGTCGAAACGTTGTTAAAGGCTCCTGATATGTCAAGGAAGACACCTATGGCATACTCTCCGTACTGTATGGCCCTTTCTATCTGCATCACGACCTTATGAAGCGCAGTCCCAGTGGACTTGCCTTTCGTATAGGCGTGTTGGTCTCTCGATATTAGATTCGGTGAAACCTTTTCCTTAATATACGAGTCCAATAGTCTTTCAAACGTCTTTAGTATGAATGAAGTGAGGCTTATTGGCCGATAGTCCTTTGGATACAAGTGGCTGCTCTTACCTGGCTTTGGTATGAAAACAACCCTTGAGAGTCTCCAGTTCTTCGGAACATAATTAAACCTCAGGCAATTCCTGAAGATTCCTTTAAGCCATGGTGTCAGTACAGCACATCCCTTTTGCAGGAGCGCAGGAAAGATGCCGTCTGGTCCCGGGGATTTAAAGGGTTCAAACGATTTTAAGGCCCATTCCAGTCTAACCGATGTAATTAAGCCTTCACATACCTCATTTATTACAACCCGTGTCGTTACAGTTACGTCTGAAACCTCAGTACAGCCAGGAAAATGGGCTTCTATAAGAGTTTCCAGCGTTTCCTTTCCGTCTTTGGTCCATTCGCCTGTGTCTTTGCGGATTAGTGAAGGGATTATAGGAGACTTGGCAAGTATTTTCCGAAGTCTCGACGCCTCAGAAGTCTTGTCCAAATTACCACAGAAGATCTGCCAGGATCTCCTCTTGGCTCTCCTTATCTCTTTTTTGTATAGCGATAGTAGTGTCTTATATTTTCTCCAGCACTCTTCACAATCAGCAAGTTTGGCTAGCTTAAAGAACTCTCTAAGTTCCTGTCTTTGCTTACCAACGTCCTTATTCCACCATGGGGGCTTGGATTTGCGTCCAAGTCTCGTAGGCAGGCAGGATTTATGGTAAGCTAGAAGGATTTTAGATGTTATGAGTTCTGTCACTGCCTCAACGTCGCTGCTAGTAGTGATCTGAGGAACATTTCTTAAGTATCCCTTTAACAAGTTCTCATATAGGCCCCAGTTCGTATTTCTAGGGTTCCTAAATATGTCTTTCGTTCTTAGTGGGATCTTTATATCTACAGTGAAACTTATATAACTATGATCGGAGAAGGAGGGTTGCTCAAGCACCTTCCAATCCAAGATCTGCATATTGTCACCATAAAAGAGAGTTATGTCCAATACATCCTCCAATGTTGGACCCTTATAAGTTGGAATATTTCCCCTATTTGCTATACTTACATTATACTGTAATATATAGTTAAAGAGGTACTCACCACGTTGGTTGATGTCCTTACTACCCCATAGAGGGTGGTGCGAATTAGCGTCTGCACCTACCACTATACTCCATCCACGTTGACCGGCCTCCTCCATGAGATTTTGTAGCTCCATGGGCGGTGCCTCGGCGTCGTGTGCCATGTAGCAGGAGGCAAGGAGTTTGTGCCCATCGTCCCCCTCTACGACAATCACTGCCAGGTCATCTGTGCTAAGATTGGATAATAAATATGCGTTAATATTTTTCTTTACAAGGATGACAGATCTAATCTTCCTTACCATTGCAGCATGAAAAATTCTGTAGTTTTTCGACCCCAATCCAGAGACCTTGTTCCCGGAGGATAGCCAGGGCTCTTGGATCAGGGCCACGTCATAGCTGCCTTCCTCTAACGTGAGGAGCAGCTCGGCCGAAGCCGCCTTACTGTGATGGAGGTTTATTTGCAATACTTTCCCCATCAGGTTCAGCAATGCGTTGTACGGGTGTAGCTGTAGTCGCCGACACTCCGTCTGTCCCCTCCATCTTTTCTTCCCCGTGCAGCTGAAGGGTTTCAGTAGAGTTGGTCACAGATTCGAGTCCGAGATCCCTCTCTACTTCTCCCGCTTCCAGCGTGTTGACGTTACCATCCTTCGGGTGACGTTTCTTGAGGCGCACGTATACACTACCCGTTCCCCACGACATCTTCCCGTGTCGCTGGTATAGTATGTCCTCTGCCTCTTTGTTTATTTGGAGGATCAGATCTTGATTGCCTTTTTTGTCTGGCTTACTGGCGTGAAGCAGCTTCCAATCGATAGTTGGAACATCAGGATTCTGCCGCCGGAATAGCAGTAGAGTGACTTCCGGTTTTAACGTGTTAGGTACTCGTACCTTGGCACGCGGTACACACGGAATATCGTTTCTATCCACTATCTCCAGCTTCGCGCCTTCCCAAAGTCCTTCTATCTTGGGAGCTACCTCCGTAATCCACTTCAAAGTTAGCTCATCGTTGCATTTTAGGATTTTAACTCCCATATACCACCCTGCTCCTTCAAACGAGGGCGAGGGTTTGTCGGGTTCATCCGTCAGCCTTTTAACGATGGCATTTAAAATTTTTGAATCCACCTGTCTCCATTGATCCGCCGTCATCTGTCCATTCGGGTGATTCCGGTCAATGAGCGCTGCGATCAAGTGCCGTTTAGCTACTTCATTGACTTTCATCGCCTTCTTGGAAGTGGTTGGCTGGTCAATTGGTGTATCAGGTTTCTGTGTGCGAAGACGTTTGGCCTCAGGCTTTTCTTCATCCTTAGACCGCTGTCTTTTCGGCTCTTTGATACTCTTCGCAACATTCTCCTCAATTCTGTTCACGAAGGCAGGATGCGTCATCGCATGTTTATCACTCTGCGCGAAGTGCTCTCTACCTTTCGTGACAGTCTCCGTTGCCCATTTAAGGTCCTCCCGTTCTTTAGACGATAGAGTCACCTTAGTTCCCAGGCGTAGTTTTATTTTCACAGCTGCCTTATATTGAGCAAGTGCTTTCAAGCTTTCCTTACTGGGCCTCTTCTTCGGCCCACTCCTGCTAACGGATGTGGTACCTGGCGTCGAGGCCTTTGGGGAACTCAGAAGCTCTTCCTCGGCAGCTGTGTTAATGGTTGCCACGCTACTCACGCTTTCGAGGTCCGAGTCTATATCGACTGCAGTACCCCTGATGGCTAATCCCTTTTTTGTGCTTGTACTGGCAGTAACATTACAACCACTATAACCTGCTCCCGTTACAGTAGAGGTATGGCCACTGGCGACACGGTTCATAGAATCCCCGTGCCCGCCGGTGGTAGCAGCCAATTCTCCCACCGACGTTTGAACCGATATCCCGGTTCGTGTATCTTCATCTTTTCCAGTCTCCATTTGAGTTTTTTATTCGGGGGTCCCTACCCCTAGCATTTTATTCCTACTGCCAGGAACCTCTTAGCAATGACCTTTGTACTAGCTCCCCTATCCCTCCTTAGGGTAACATGTAAAGTTATCCTCCGAGGAGATACAGGGAAGTTCGTACAACGGTCTTGGCTAGGCACCACCTGTTTGCATTGCTGCAAATCAGGTAGACCCAGCAACACTGCAAACGGTGGTACCCATTGCCCAGTCGGCACCCGCGGGGAGGGTATAGCTGGAGGATTTTCGCCGACCTACAATTCATGTATATCCCTACAAAAACTAACCTTCACAAGTACGATCGTTGAATATAATTGTTAAACTCTTCACGGGAGTGAATAGTATTATAAGTTTGTCAAGAAATTTGTAACACACAGAAGGAGACATCGCAGACCACATAAAGTATATAAATTTGTGATCAGCTCGATGAGACGAGTTAGTTTAGCCATGTCCGTCTGTTCGCAAAACTGTCCCGCTGAATATTTGTCGGAATCAGCCGAATCAGACCACTAGGAGGGTACCTCCCAAACAAGCCCCCTTTTTAATTAATGTTCTTATTAGAAACAGTTTTTTGGTTTTTGACTTATTGAATTAAAATTTGTACACTATTAGTTTCAGTTCTGTATCCATCAGCCATGTAAATTTCATAATCCTAGGGTCACCAGCGAGGGTACCTCCAATACAAACTCACATTAAATGACAAACTTATAAAGAGTATATATACAATAACCAGAAAGAAGGCTATCATTGGCTATGCCAAAGATGTAATACTCTTCACGCTCCTCCGAGTTACATCCAACCATCCTTTCTTAGCATCACATCAGTTTGAGTGGCAATTTTATTGTACATTTCTTCTTTAAACTAGCAAACTGCCCTGCTTTGCACGGGTGCAATTTAAGAAATATCGCTTTGGTATTGATGGCATGAAATTTTATTAATTAATTTTTTAACAAATTTTTGTTGACAATATGTCTTTGTATACAATTTCCACAGCTTTTTTGTCATAACACAATACGAACTGAATTGACGCGTGATAGAGCTACATATAACTGTCCATGGGAAAAACACTGAATACTCAGGTCTAATCCCACATCGTTGAATGTTTGGCCTTGTGATTTGATAATTGTCATTGAAAATGACAATTTTATAGGAAATTGCAATTTTCTAAATTGGAAAGGTAGATCCGTTAGTATTAATGGAATCCGGGGAATTAAAACGACTTCACCAGTTCCACATCCGGTCCGTATTGTACTCTATTATAAAGTTTTTTTTTAATGTTTTTATCTGTAAACGTGTACCATTGCACAATTTTGGTGGATTAAGGTTCCGTAATAAAATATTGACATCCTACTTTTAGAACTAATTTATGTGAGCGCAAGCCAGAAGGCTGTAGAGAATTAAGAAATTCTGTTGGGAAATGAACAGCCTCTTCCAGATCAAAAGCATTGTTTGAGTCAGTCCATCGATCTTTGACAGAATAAAATGATTTACTTTACCTATTTGATCGTTGGTAGGGACATTTTTTCCTTATATTGCAAGTAATAGTATGGCTTAAATGATAATAATAATTACTTAAATTTAATTCTAAAATCAAATTTGAAGAAACTTTGCTGTGTAAAGAATGAAAAGCTGCAATATTGTAGTAGCAGTAAATGCTTCTTCCATAAATTATAACACTATTACAACTACATTAATTTTATAAGCGAACAAAACGGGACTCGTTCGCCAAGCCAACCTGTGAAATTATCAAAAAACAGTATTGGTTAATGGGAAAAGAACTATTTTTTGAACTGTTTTGTGAACCAAAACGAGCTGTTTGATGTTGTAGTGAATTACAAATACCTGTTTCGGTGAATGTCAAAAAAAGTGTTGCTTTCTTTAGTGAATGACAAATATGGATAATAAATGATAATAATCATAATTACTTTTATTATTGAATCAATTATTTATGTACATGCAAACTATTCTAAGGAAATTCTTTAATTAAAAGTGAAAACCGTATCAAAATAAGTTGCGTGGTTTAGAAGTAATCAGTATTCTAACTTCTTGAAATTTCGACTTTGCTTTACACTATGTAAAGAAGTTTGCTATTTAATTTGGGTCTGTATGGGAGGTACTACTCCTGGTAACCCTAGGGTCATGAAATTTATATGGTTCATGAATGAACGTATAAGTTTGTAATCTATGGCCATAAATCGTATAAATTTCATGATCCTAGGGCTACTAGGTGGGGTACCTCCCATACAAATCCCCCTTTAAATTAATGTTCTTGTTAGAAAAAGTTTTTTGTTTTTTAACGTATCGAACTGAAATTTGGACTCTATAAGTTTCTGATCTATACGTTCATTCATTAACCATATAAATTTCATGATCCTAGGGTTACCAGGAGTGGTACCTCCCATACAAACCCAAATTAAATGGCAAACTTCTTTACATTGTATAAAGCAAAGTCGAAATTTCAAGAAGATAGAATACTGATTACTTCTAAGCCACGCAACGTATTTTGATACGGTTTTCATTATTAATTAAAGAATTTAGAGAAGTTTGCATGTATATAAATAATTGATTCAATAATTAAAATTTTGATGATTATTATCATTAATTATATATATGTGTTTGTCATTCACACCTTTGTTTGACATTCACAGGTATTTGTCATTCACTACAACATCAAACAGCTTTTTTTGGTTCACAAAACAGTTCAGAAAGTAGTTCTTCCTCATTTACCAATACTGTATTGTGATAATTTCACAGGTTGGCTTGGCCGTTGGTCCCATTTTGTTCGCTTATAAAATTAATGTAGTTGTAATAGTGTTATAATTTATGGAAAAAGCATTTACTGCTACTACAATATTGCAGCTTTTCATTCTTTACACAGCAAAGTTTCTTCAAATGTGATTTTAGAATTAAATTAAAGTAATTATTATTATCATTTAAGCCATACTATAAGGTTAAGAAATCATTTGTTTCCTTGCAATATAAGGAAAAAATGTCACCTACCAACGATCAAATAGGTAAAGTAAATCAAATCAAACTCAAACATACTACTCTGTAGACAATGCTGTTGATCTGGAAGAGGCTGTTCATTTCCCAACAGAATTTCTTAATTCTCTACAGCCTTCTGGTTTGCGCCCACATAAATTAGTTTTAAACGTAGGGTGTCAATATTTTATTACGGAACCTTAATCCACCAAAATTGTGCAATGGTACACGTTTACAGATAAAATCATTAAAAAACTACTTAATAGAGTGTATAATACTGACCATATGTAGAACTGGAGAAGTCGTTTTAACTCCCCGGATTCCATTAATACTAACGGATCTACCTTTCCAATTTAGAAAATTGCAATTTCCTATAAAATTGTCATTTTCAATGACAATTATCAAATCACAAGGTCAAACATTCAACGTTGTGGTATTAGACCTGAGCATTCAGTGTTTTTCCCATGGCTCTTTCACGCGTCACTTCAGTTCGTATTGTGTTATGTTATGTAAAAAGCTGTAGAAATTGTATACAAAGACATATTGTAAACAAAAATTTCTTAAAAAATTAATTAATAAAATTTCACGCTATCAATACCAAAGCGATATTTTTTAAATTGCACCCATGCAAAGCAGGGCGTTTTGCTAGTTTAAAGAATAAATGTACAATAAAATTGCCACTCAAACTGATGTGATGCTAAGAAAGGATGGTTGGATGTAACCCGGAGGTGCGTGAAGAGTATTACATCTTTGGCATAGCCAATGATAACATTCTTTCTGTTTTTTTTTTTGAATTGAATACAAACGTTGCTTCTGCAAATGTATTTTTGTATATTGATATTCCAGAACATTTCGTGTGAGATGGTAAAGGAAAAATGCGGAAAGTTAGACAACGTGAGGCAGAGAAAGTTATTTCTCGAATGTATGTTGTATCTCCTAAAGATGTCGACATTTACGATTACTACACGTCAGTAGCGCTAAGTCTTTGGAGGATTTACGATTCTATCATGGGGTCATGTATCCTAACTTTTGTGGAAGCATGTCACGCACGGGGGGTTGCATCGAATGACAACGAATGGCGTGAATGTATGAATGAGGTAAAACAAACTAGTTCTCCAAGACAATTACGAGAGTTATTTGGGTTTATTTGTGGTTTGAATGTTCCAGCGAATGTGTTTGTTTTATGGAATGAATTCAAAGATGATATGAGTGAACTCTACAACTCTTCTAATAACCGATGATATTCTTCAGACTCATAATACTTCATGTCAAGAGCTTGGTCTTCCAATCTCTGTTTATTTCCTTGCTGATTCAGTTTTCAGTGATAGTACTAAAAAAGTTGAAAAAGAAAATATTCTTGAAGATATGTATAGTAATAATGAACAACGTAATATTATAGATAGTGTTTTGCGCGAAGGTTTGAGGAAAAACTTATGTCCAAACAGCAATCATTTGTAAATTAAATTTATGAAACCGTCTTTGCGGTATCGCTTCTAATCTCTTGATCGGTGGGAGAACCTTACACAACGTGTTCAAATTATCAATTCCATTATTAGAAAATTCAGTTTAAATATCAGTCCTAACAGTAGTCAATGTAGATTCCTTAATACTGCGTCGCTGATTATAATCGACGAAATTTCAATGTATCCTCTTTATGCTAATGAGACTTGTGTTCAGGAGAGAATAGAGACAAATTATTTGGGGGAAACAATTTTGTTATGCGGTGATTATAGATAAATCTTGACAGTTCTTGCTCATGGTTCACCTGTAACAACCATCGAAAATTGTATTACATCTTGGTCTGAATTCCGAATCATTTATCATGTCATTTTAATTCGAAATATGAGAGCCCTTCCGCATGAAATTCAATTTGTTCAGTTTCTTATATCACTTGGTAACGATAAAAATGGATGCTTTTCATAAGTCGACAGTGTTGATATAAGTCCCGATGACAACCTAACAATAGAGGAAGAGGATAATCTTCTCGACTCACCCACCCTTATCCCTGAAAAGACGGTAGATGGCGTCAAAAAGGTGCGGCTATGTGGTGCTGCCCGTAGACGCCTTAAACTCCATCTAAGCCGAGGGCATATTATTGAAGAGGCTAGAGCACTTGCTCAAAAGCCAACTGCTCTGAAGCGTCAACGCCCTAGCAGTACCTCCCCAAAACAAAGCGCACCCAAAAGAGTTAGCGTAGTAACGGTGTCAGTAACGGTAAATAGGACAGCTGTGTCCACTGAACCTACAAGGCCTGAGCCAACAGGGCCTACCCTTGCAGGGGAGGTGAGCACAGCACACCGTCCTAGAAGCGATTAGAAAAACCAGTCTTTAATAGCTGCACTTTCCGCTCGGGATGTCTAGTTTTCTCCTGTAGAAATAATGACACAGTCACTTGGTTAAAAGCAGTAGTGCCGTGGAAGGATGCCGAGTTGACGATCGTTGAAGAGGATGAAATACCACGTCCTCAGATCTACATTGGCTACTTCCCTGAACTGGACAGTACTACCACAGAAGATATACTAGGTCTTCTGAACAAGCAGAACACTCTCCTAAGGTTGAACGACTGGCGAGCACTCAATAGAGTGCGTAAAGGTACGGTCTCGGAGATTACCTTCGCCATAGACCCTATCTCAGCCGAAGTCATAAGGAAAAATTAACCCTGGTTGAACTATGGCTTCGGTAGAATACAAAGTGAAGCGAATGATGGGACACATGGTAAAGTGTCTAAGGCACGAGCGAGCTCCAAAAGCTCAAAGTGTCCATCCACGATTATTGCAGAGACAATACCAGAGCAACCACAGTGCTCTAATGTAGCTGCAGTAACTACTTCAACATATGGTCCAACAGCAAGACGTGAGCAGGTTAAGGAGGGCATAAGAATGCGACCATCGCTTCATGCTGCCACCAAAAACCCATGCCACGATCACCAGCGTGCTAAAAAAAGGAGGCTATATATCCGCAGAAGAAGCGATCTTGCTGCGTAGCAACAGAGGGAAGAAGAGGGCGGTAAGTGCCCGTAAAAAAGACAATTAATGGCTCTTCTCCAAAGCAAACCCAGCAGCAATACAAGGCAACTCGGATGCCTTCAGATAAACTTCCATCGTGCCAAGGCTGCCTCAGATAGTATATCTCCTTGCCAGTATAAGGAGGTTTAACGCTAAGCTCTTGAATGTAGCTTTCATCCAAGAACCATGGGCAAATAACGGATTCATCAAAGGGCTCCAAAACTCAAATGGTAGGTTGATCTATGCCAAAAATAAGAATCACCCTAGAGCGGCGATTTTGATAAGTAACCAACTAACCTTTTTGCCTTTCTCAATGTTTATTTCTGAAGACCTAGTGGAGATTTGGGCAAAAGTGCCTACCAGCAAAGGGGAACATGAGGTCATCCTTGCCTCTGCTTATCTACCGGGAGACGCGGCTACTGCCCCAACAGAGGAAGTTTTGGCCCTAGCGGAGTATTGTCAGCAGCGTCATATCCGATGGATTCTCTCCTGCGATGCAAACGCACACCACACAACCTGGGGAAGCAACGACATAAACACAAGGGGTTCTTCTTGAATTTATACTAAGTCATAATATTACCATATTAAACCGAGGCAACGAACCGACGTTTGTGAATGCAATAAGAGGGGAAGTTCTTGATCTCACTCTTGCTAGTCACAATATCTCATCGGAAGTCTCAAATTGGCACGTGTCACAGGAAACATCCATGTCGGATCATATGCACATACGGTTTGATGTGGGTGCAACTGTAACACAAGCCAAAGTTTACAGAAATCCCAAGAAAACCAACTGGGATATCTTTTACCTTTATCTACAGCATGGTACTAACTGCTCAAATAAGCATATTTATTTAAAATCAGAGCTTAAATCAGAAGCTGAAGAGCTTCACTCTAATATAATCAATGCCTTTTATAAAAGTTGTCCAGAAAAAGTGCATAAACCACGAAGGGATGTTCCTTGGTGGAATAAGACGCTTACTGAACTTCGAAGCAAGGCAAGAAGATTATTCAATAGTGCAAAACGAACGGGGGACTGAGTTTCCTATAAAGAGGCTCTAACTGCCTATAATATAGAATTGAGAAGATCTAAAAGAGCTACTTGGAGGAATCATTGTGAAAAGATCTCAAATCTTCCAGCTGCGATTCGCCTTCAAAAAGCCTTAGTTAAAGATCACTCAAACGGTATTTGTACCCTGAAAAAACCATATGGTAGTTTTACACAAAACCCGGGAGAAACCAGCAAACTGCTGCTGGACACTCACTTTCCGGGTCACTCAGCTTCTAAAGAACACCCAGTACTGGTGGAATCCACGGTATCCATCAATACTGTAGATGTTAAGATGGCTAGTAAACTGTTCCATGAAAAACGGGTGCAATGGGCTTTATCATCATTTGGCCCATACAAATATCCAGGGCCTGATGGGATATACCCTTGTCTGCTCCAACATGGAGCATTGTCCCAAAATTGGCCAGTATATTCAGAGCAAGTCTCTTGCTGGGGCATATCCCTACGAAATGGGCTGAAGTCAAAGTAGTGTTTATACCAAAGGTAGGGCAAAAGCCAGAACAGCTACCTAAATCTTATAGACCTATAAGTCTCAGCTCATTTTTCCTAAAATCAATTGAAAAAATTTTGGATCAGTATATAAGGAATAACAACCTTATAAATTTTTCTCTGCAAAAACTGCAATTTGCATACCAACGTGGCAAATCAACAGAAACTGCAATACATAGCCTAACAACTATCATTGACAAGGCTCTTGATTCCAAACAAATAGCTCTATGTGCATTTATCGCCATATCAGGAGCTTTTGATAATACTTCATATGAGGCAATAGAAAATGCCCTTCTACGGAAAGAAGTACCCACACATATTATTAAATGGATAATAGCTATGCTTGAATCTCGGACTATTAATTTACAACTTGGAGGAGAATTAAAATCTATCACAGCCACAAGAGGTTGTCCACAAGGGGGTGTACTCTCTCCACTTCTGTGGACTTTAGTGATGGATGAAATCCTCTACAAGCTTAATGGTCTAGGCTTCAATACACAAGGTTATGCAGATGACCTAGTTGCATATATTGTGGACTGGCATGAGCAGACTATCTCTGACCGCATGCAACAAGCCCTAAAAATAATAAATAAATGGTGCAGTGAGAAAAACTGTGCTGGTATCATTCACCAGGAGGAGAAACACTACTCTCAAATGTCCTGTGTTAAATGGCATCACAATCCAATGAAGCGAACTATCTAGGGGTTATCCTTGATAAAAAGCTAACGTGGAACCAACATCTAAATAAAGTTACAAAAAAGGCTACAAGGGCATTCTTTGCTTGCACTAGACTTTTTGGTAAAACCTGGGGTCTAAATCCCAAAATGACCTACTGGACATTCACTACGGTCATTAGACCAATAGTCACGTATGCTTCCATTGCATGGTGGCCTAAAGTCAAACAAAGGAATGCAGTAAATATACTAAGTAAACTGCATCGACTTGTTTGTGTCAGTATCACAGGGGCTATGAAAACGTGTTCCACTGACGCACTAGGGGTGCTGTTATACATCCCACCATTACCTATCCTAATAGAAAAGGAATCTACTATTAGCGCCTTGAGACTGTCGGTTTAAAAGGGGGCAATATTAAGGTACACCTAAAAATTTTAGAAAAATTTCTAGACAGTCCCATTTTGCATAGAGATGATACTCTATCGTCTAAAAATATCATCTTCAAACTTTTTCAAATCATTATTAATGATCGTGAAGACTGGAGAACTAATTCTATTAAATTCAAACCCGGCTCCCAGATATGGTTAACAGACGCGTCCAAGCTTGAAAATGGTAGAACAGGGGCGGGAATTTATGGCCCAAAATTCAAAAAATCTATCCCAATGGGTACCTACCCAACAATATTTCAAGCTACCTTGACTCTTGCTATTTCAACGTAAAATGCAAGGAAGCGTGCTTGGTCCTATGTTGTATACTTTATACACATCAGACATCCCAACCCCAGGAGATAACTCTTCAATGGTGGCTACCTTCGTTGACGATACAGTATTAATGTATTCACACAAAAATTTAGCTGTGGCTACAACTCAGCTACAGGATATTCTAGACGAAACATGCACTTGGCTTGATAAATTGAAAATAAAAGTCGATGAACTTAAAACGACGCAAGTAATATGTACGACACGGACAACTTATCAGCCAAGAAAATTAAAAATAAAAGGTATTGACATTCCATTAAGCAATGTGGCAAAGTACATGGGCATGCACATTGATAGTAAACTGACTTCGAAATATCACATTCAGAAAAAGAGAGAGCAACTCTCATTAAAATTTAAGCAACTATACTCGCTTCTTAACAGTAGATCTAAGCTGAAAACCAATGGGAAATTAGTGCTACACAATAGTAGGTATATGGTCGTACGGCATTCAATTATGGGGTACAACCAAGAAAACTAACTTTAATATTATTCAGCGTTAACAATCTTAAATTCTTCGAACAATAGTTAATGCGGACTGGTATATAACTCACTAAGAAATTCACAAAGACCTCGGCGTAACTATGATTCAAGAAGAAATCAATAATGCTAGCAGGAGGTACCACAAAGAGGGCGACATACAAATGTAGAAATAACAGACCTTCCATCTGACGAATTGTCTAGACGTAGACGCTTAAAACGAAGCAAACCAGTCGATCGAGCCTAACTCAGGTTACGGGTGGCGCTGAGGCCTGCTATTTGCGGCAGGCCAACAACCGCAATATGCCTCTCTCTCTTAGAAATGAGGCCTAAGTCATCCAGTCATCCATCATCTTATCATTTAAAAATGTACTTAGTGTTTATTTAAGGTATAAGATATAGGAAAAGAAATGTACATAACAAATCGGGATGTTAAAAAAAAACCAAAAAAATTTGTGCAAATACAACTCATTTCGGGCTAATATAAAATTAAAGAACAAAGAATTGCTGCTAATATTCGTTGACATGCACAAGTAATGGCTGAAGCCGATACAATTGCGGTTCTACCAATAACACCGAGCCACGAAGCAGTTCAAGCTAGGCTACGTCAAAATGCCAACGAATACATGACATAATAAAGTTTCTTCATATTGTTATCTTACATTACATTCCCATTGGATCTGCTGATCTTAGAGATGACTTTGACAAGTTTCCTTTGATTCTGGGGGTGACTTTAACATCAACTTTCCTTCAGATGATACCGAACCACTCATTCCGTTTTTAAAGGATATACTTAACTAGCAAATGACCACAAGTCGACTCAATCCAACAACCAACTCCAAAAGTAAAATTGATGCGGTCTTCTCGAGGTTTCTGGACTTAGAAACAATAACGTACATATCGTATTTTAGCTATCATCGACCAATAATCGCCTACATTAAAAAAATAAATTGAAATTTTATACTGAAATGTTGCATCAAACATTCATTATTTCTGTTTATGAATGCGTGTTTTGTTTACATTTTAGTTTCTTTTGTTCCTTAAATTCTTAAGTCTAATTTGTATGTTGGTTTCGCTCACACATCATTGGTGAGATTATCTAACACTTAACTTTTCTATTTTACATTACTTTATCAACACAAGATCTACTAACACTATTATGCTATGTTTTGATTACTATGTTTGATCTTTTTCTTATTGCTATGTTATTATACTCTTCACGGGAGTGAATAGTATTATAAGTTCGTCATGAAGTTTGTAACACACAGAAGGAGACATCGCAGACCACATAAAGTATATGTATATTTGTGTTCAGCTCGATGAGACGAGTTGATTTAGCCATGTCCGTCTGTCCGTCTGTCTATCTGTATGTATGCACTAACTAGTCCCTCAGTTTTTGAGTTAGAGAGCTGAAATTTTGCACATAGGTTTCTTTTTACCATATGCAGCACATTTGTCGGAATCAGCTGAATCGGACCACTAGGGGGGTACCTCCCATACAAACCACACCTTTAAACTAATGTTCTTATTAAAAAAAGTTTTTTGGTTTTTAACATATGGAACTGGAATTTGGACACTATAAGTTCGTAATCCATGGCAATCCATTGTGTAAATTTCATGATCCAAGGCCTACCAGGTGGGGTACCTCCCATACAAACCAACCTTTAAATTAATGTCTTGTTAGAAAAAGTTTTTTGTTTTTTAACGTATCGAACTGAAATTTGGACTCTATAAATTTCTGATCTATATTCATTAACCATACATTTCATGCCCCTAGGGTTACCAGGAGTAGTACCTCCCATACAGACCCAAATTAAATGGCAACTTCTTTACATAGTATAAAGCAAAGTCGAAATTTCAAGAAGTTAGAATACTGATTACTTCTAAACCACACAACGTATTTTGATACGGTTTTCACTTTTAATTAAAGAAATTCCTTAGAAAAGTTTGCATGTACATAAATAATTGATTCAATAATGAAAGTAATTATGATTATTATCATTAATTATCCATATTTGTCATTCACTAAAGACAGCAGCACTAAACATGTATTTGTAATTCATTACAACATCAAACAGCTCTTTTTGGTTCACAAAACAGTTCAAAAAATAGTTCTTTTCCCATTTACCAATACTGTATTTTGATAATTTCACAGGTTGGCTTGGCCGTTGGTCCCGTTTTGTTCGCTTATAAAATTAATGTAGTTGTAATAGTGTTATAATTTATGGAAGAAGCATTTACTGCTACTACAATATTGCAGCTTTTCATTCTTTACACAGCAAAGTTTCTTCGAATGTGATTTTAGAATTAAATTAAAGTAATTATTATTATCATTTAAGCCATACTATAAGGTAAAGAAAACATTTGTTTACTTGCAATATAAGGAAAAAATGTCCCTACCAACGATCAAATAGGTAAAGTAAATCATTTTATTCTGTTAAAGATCAATGGACTGACTCAAACATACTATTCTGTAGACAATGCTATTGATCTGGAAGAGGCTGTTCATTTCCCAACAGAATTTCATTCTCTACAGCCTTCTGGTTTGCGCCCACATAAATTAGTTCTAAAAGTAGGGTGTCAATATTTTATTACGGAACCTTAATCCACCAAAATTGTGCACCAGTTTACATTTAAAATTATTGAAAAAACTACATAATAGAGTGTACAATACTGACCGGATGTGGAACTGGAGAAGTCGTTTTAATTCCCCGGATTCCATTAATACTAACGGATCTACCTTTCCAATTTAGAAAATTGCAATTTCCTATAAAATTGTCATTTGCAATGACAATTATCAATTCACAAGGTCAAACATTCAACGTTGTGGGATTATACCTGAGTATTCAGTGTTTTTCCCACGTACAGTTATATGTAGCTCTTTCACGCGTCAATTCAGTTCGTATTGTGTTATGACAAAAAAACTGTAGAAATTGTATACAAAGACAAATTGTATACAAAGACAAATTGTAAACAAGAATTTGTTAAAAACTTAATTAATAAAATTTCATGCTATCAATACCAAAGCGAAATTTTTAAAATTACATCCGTGCACAGCAGGGCGGTTTGCTAGTTTAAAGAATAAATGTACAATAAAATTGCCACTCAAACTGATGTGATGCTAAGAAAGAAGGTTGGATGTAACCCGGAGGAGCGTGAAGAGTGTTACATCTTTGGCATTGCCAATGATAGCCTTCTTTCTGGTTTAATATACATTTTGCTAAAAAAATTGGATGACGACACAAAACAAGCATGGGCAGAGCAGTCAAAGGGAGAAAATGACACCATTAATAATTTTTTGGTCTTTTTGTCTAGCCGATGCGATGCTTTAGAGACTTTGCAGTCGTCACGTGGTACACAATATCGACGCACAGTTGCGGTCAGTCATGCAAATACCGATCAGAAGAAACCATGCAAAATCTGCAATGGCACACACGCAATTTTCTTCTGTGAGAAATTCAAGGCATTGGATCTTGAAGCACGCAGAAATCTATCGAAAACAAAGGGTTTATGCTACAACTGTTTAAGTGATACACATCGAGCAAATCAATGCAATTCAACATATCGTTGCCGAACGTGTAAGGGCAAGCACCACACTCTTCTTCATATGAATAGAGCATCGTCAGTTGATAATACTTTAACCATCAATCATAATTTGGATTGCAACATTCAATCGTCATCAATTGAGGGTGAGTTAGTTCCAGCGGTACTCAACGATTTTTTGTCCTATGCTTCTGCGAAGACACTATTACCAACAATCATTGCAAACGTAGTGGACCCTCATAGCGCATTGTTGAAATGCCGTATGCTGCTTGACCCTGGCTCTACGAAATCATTTATAACTGAAACATTTATTAAACGTGCTGGCCTCTCTCGTCAACACGCGCGCGTTTCGGTATTTGGCTTTTCTGCTAACAATGTTGGAGTTACTCGTGGTCGAGCTCATATCACTTTGCAGTCACGTACATCTAACAGTTCTTACAAACTGGACGCACTTATCATGGAAAAACTGACATCTTCACTACCGGCTGAGTTGATCGACATATCAAGCACTACATGGACTCAAATAAATAGATGGAGATTAGCAGATCCATCTTTTAATGTACCTGGTCCAGTAGACATCATCATCGGGTCAGATCAGATTGCTGCTAATATTCGTTGACATGCACAAGTAATGGCTGAAGCCGATACAATTGCGGTTCTACCAATAACACCGAGCCACGAAGCAGTTCAAGCTAGGCTACGTCAAAATGCCAACGAATACATGACATAATAAAGTTTCTTCATATTGTTATCTTACATTACATTCCCATTGGATCTGCTGATCTTAGAGATGACTTTGACAAGTTTCCTTTGATTCTGGGGGTGACTTTAACATCAACTTTCCTTCAGATGATACCGAACCACTCATTCCGTTTTTAAAGGATATACTTAACTAGCAAATGACCACAAGTCGACTCAATCCAACAACCAACTCCAAAAGTAAAATTGATGCGGTCTTCTCGAGGTTTCTGGACTTAGAAACAATAACGTACATATCGTATTTTAGCTATCATCGACCAATAATCGCCTACATTAAAAAAATAAATTGAAATTTTATACTGAAATGTTGCATCAAACATTCATTATTTCTGTTTATGAATGCGTGTTTTGTTTACATTTTAGTTTCTTTTGTTCCTTAAATTCTTAAGTCTAATTTGTATGTTGGTTTCGCTCACACATCATTGGTGAGATTAGCTAACACTTAACTTTTCTATTTTACATTACTTTATCAACACAAGATCTACTAACACTATTATGCTATGTTTTGATTACTATGTTTGATCTTTTTCTTATTGCTATGTTATTATACTCTTCACGGGAGTGAATAGTATTAAAAGTATTATAAATACGGAATTATTAATGCATTAGATAACCGAACTCGCATGCGCGTTAAACGAATGCACCAAAATTTAATAGCTTGTGAGGTGTTAACAAGTGTAGCGCGTAATATTCGAATTTTAACTCCCCGTATTCATTTGACTTATTCGGGAACTCTTTTACCGTTCAAATTTCAAAGAACTCAATTTCCAGTCATTCCAGATTTTGCGATGACTATAAATAAATCCCAAGGTCAAGCGTTTCAAAAAGTTGGAATTTTGTTGAGACAGCCTGTGTTTAGTCACGGACAATTGTATGTGGCCGCCAGTAGAGTTCGATCATTCAATGGATTGCGATTTTATATTTTTGAGACATCAGATCAGGGCCATTAATCACGTGATAGTAGAGTTTTCAAAGATCATCGTTGAGAGAAGTCATTTACACTTAAAAAAACAAATGTTTTTTCCAGAATGTGGTCTATTGTGTCGGCCACGAGTTCCCCTAGTAAAGAGTATAAGTACAATAAAAGTACAATGGCACTCAAATTGTGCTCATATTTGATATTCTTTGTTGAAACTCAAACTGTTACAGAGAGAATCTTGTGATGCCAAGAAAGGAAGCATATCTGATTTCTGGGATTTCACGCCGTTCGGTTGGAGGAGCGTGAAGATTATTATATCTTTGGCATAGCCAATGATAACTTTCTTCTTATGCAATATCTCACTATATACTAATGAAGTTGTTTTTAAATTTTATGAGGCTTCTTCAATTGCAAGAAGAACCCTTTTGTCTTGCTGTCTCTCTGCGTTTAGGTCTCTTTCGAGTTACTTGAGAGCTTTTTCGTGTTTCTAAGCACTTCTCGAACCATCTGACCACACCAATTATATCACTTTTTTTTGTATATCTGTCTTGCTTCGCAAACTTGCACCTGTGGCAGTTAAAGTTTCCCCCAGTAAAATTTCTGAACAACTGATTTTGGTGACCCGTCTATTGTCAACCCTTTGACAATTATAATATTTTGTTTAATTTTGTTCATCAAACGGCTATCTGCATCTCTATAAACTTTTAAATCTTCTTTTTCCCTCTTTTGGTTTGCGACATATTACCTATCTTCAATTTTGCAGGATTTGGTGTTCGTTGCATTTTTTAATTAAGTTCTTAGAGAATTCCTCACTTATCGCGTTTTAACATGAAAACGTTTTTAAAAAGGATATACATGTCACAATATGCCGCTCTTTCAGAATTTAATGAAAATTGTGGCCTTTATTTTTAATATACCTAATGACTCAAAAGTCGTAGCAAAAAAAAATTTCTTTGTATTTAGAAGCTGAAACGTAGCCCTTTACAACCATGTAAGCATTTTTTTGTTATCATTCAAATTCATGAAGATACAGACCAAAAACTTTCCAAAATTTTGATTTTTTCATCGATTTTGCAACTTTAAGTCTAATTTGTGTCTCTTATCTTATCTAAATTATATTTTTTCTCAACGTACATCGAAAGTTTAGTCATTTTAGTTTTAAATGAACCTTGTTTGAAAAGAATTGGTTAAAAATTACTTGATTTATTGTACTTTTTATAATTGCATATGACAGTTTTCTTTCCTTTTTTATTCTTAATTGTTGCAGATAGAGGGAGATGGATAGAGGGAGATAGCTAGACAATTAAGAATAGAAAATTTTTAATCCGATAAAAAATGGCAAAGTTATAAGGTAATATGTACGGAACCTACCTAAAAACGGTTTTTGGGCTCTAAAACAAGATTTCGAAGGTGTATCAGAGATTTAATACATACCATTCTTTTTGGCTTTTTATAACCTATAACCTCCACTGATAAGAAGTTTTTTTTCGCTGTTACACAGTGTTATATATGACAACTAGCTGACCCCGCAAACGTTGTTTTGCTTTAAAAAAAAAGAAGAAAAAATCAAAATCACAACACAACACAATCAAATCAGAGCACAAACAACGAAACATACTGTCTCTTTCTTTCTTTCTCTCAATGAACATCAAATACACAAACGAAGAGCACAAAAAGAGCGTACTCACAGAGGAAAATACAACAATAACAACAACCAAAGCATTAAATGCGAAAAAAAATACAAAACTTTTTATGTTTGGTCTTGCAGTGATTTTCAAAAAACTTAATACTTAAAAATATTATATTAGAAGTTAAAAACTGAAAAAAATAAGTATGCAACTTTTTTCATTAGCATTCATTTGTCAGTATAAAAAAATTATTAAAATCGGCTTAGTATAGCGTGCGCTAGATAAAAAAATTATAAAAATTTGGTAAAAAAAAAGTGCCTGTATCTCGACAACAGCGCCACCTACCGGTTCCAACTGAAACAAACAAAAGTAAAACAAACACAAAATTATCGAAATTGGTCTAGCCGTTTAGGAGCAAGGCAATCACAAACCATTGTACACTCGAATTTTATATATAACGATAAAAGAAGTTAATTCATTCAAAACGACATGTTGGCGAAAATGAGTACGAAATTCAATGGTGCCCAGTTATACAAAGCAACTGAATGCGTTTATACAGATGTCTAGTTTCAATCATTTGTAACATTCTGAACTACTTCAATTTTATTGAAAAAATACTTGTAGGGAATTCCCCACAAATAGTTCTGCAAGGTTGCCCTTATTGATTCACTTTACATGCGGATTCCCCGACAAGCAGGTGTCTTTTATTGTTTTAGTAGGTTGTTAAGAAATGGCGCTGTCAAATGAGTTTATCGTAATTTGTTAAGAAGAATGTTGTGGTTCGGTAACAAAGGAGATATTGCAAGGGTTCGACCGATATGCGCCGAAGCGTGCGACGACCCGGGTGACCGCCCGTGTCACCCCACCTCCATATTTTTAGAGAAGAAAGTACGGCAAAACCGATAACCGATATATTTTATTTTTAAATTCTTAACAACTTCCATGAAATAGGTGTTTTTATACTCTTCACGGGAGTGAATAGTATTATAAGTTTGTCATGTAGTTTTTCACACAGAAGAAGGAGACATCGTAGACCACATAAAGCATATATATTTGTGATCAGCTCGATCGGATGAGTTGATTAAGCCATGTTCGTCCGTCCGTAGCCTTCTTTCTGGTTTTGTTTTTAAAGTTATAACTAAAATATTATGAATATTAAACACTTTTGGATTATTAAACTATTAAGGTTCACGTGTTTATTGAAAAGTAAAAAGCTTTTGTACAAAGTAAAGAAGCTTTTATAAAGAAGAAAAAAAATAGTGCTGCTAATGTGATCTTAATAGATAAGAAAACAAGTACAAAGAATAACTTGATGAAACATAATGTTAAAAGGATAATTCAAACTTATAACATTTCCACTTTTTATCATGTTATTCTTCCTTTACAATTTTATGAATATTTACATTTGCTTTTAAACTATTAAACATGTTTTTCTTAAGTGGTTTAGTGAGAATATCAGCCAATTGTTCATTTGTTGGTACATATTTTAGTATGAAACCACCCTCTTCATAAATTTGTCTAATAAAATGAAATTTTACCTCAATATGTTTAGTACGCTTGTGATATTGAGGGTTTTTTACCAACTTGATAGCACTTTGGTTATCTAAGTACAGCTGCGGTGTCGTCTGATCGCCAAATAATTCGTTTAACAAACGACGAACCCATATTAGTTCTTTGACTCCATCACATGCCGCAATGTACTCAGCTTCTGTTGTCAACAGTGCCACTGTTTGCTGAATCTTAGACGACAACGATATTGGGCCGCCACAAAACATTATAATGTATCCACCTGTTGAGCGCCTGGTTTCTACATCTCCTGCAAAGTCTGAGTCGGTGTAGCTAATTAACGAAAGATCATTAGTATTACTGAAAGAAATGCCGTCACCAGATGTTCCCCTTAGATATTTGAGAATCATTTTCACAACTGTGACATGCTTCCTTTTGTAATTGTCCAGAAAACGACTTGCATATGATACTGCATAAGCCAGATCTGGTCTTGTTACCATGGACAAGTACATCAGTGATCCCACCGCCTCACAATAAGGGTAGAATAATGGCTGGTCCCCATCTTCGTCAGCTTGAAGAGTACCTTCTGCTGGCGTGCTTACTGGCTTTGCGTTAACCATGCCAAACCGCAAAAAAAATTTTTAGCATACGCCACTTGAGAGATATGAATATTCTGTGATTGATGAGTGACCTGTATACCCAGATAGTACAACGATTCAAAAACCTTTATTTCGAACTCCGAACACAGGTAGGCTATAAATGCCGTAAGTGCGTTTTTTGATTCAGTGCCACGATTCCGTCATCAATGTAGATTGCTAATATTACTTCCTCATTTTTAATGTTGCCAACGAAAACGCATGGGTCCGCTGTGCTTGCTTTAATGTTAAATTTTTCCAACAGTTGCGTGAATTTTCAATTCCAACATCTGGATGCTTGTTTTAATCCGTAAAGACTTTTGTTTAATTTGCATACTTTCTTTGATCCATCTTCATAACCAGCAGGCTGATGCATAAAAATTTCTTCTTCCAGATCACCATATAGAAAAGCTGTCTTGACATCAAATTACTTTAGCGACAATCCAAGCGCGTTTGATAATGCAAAAATCATTCGAATCGAAGTGACTTTTGCTACTGGATTTCGCTTTCTTTGTTTTGTTTCACTTTGTAGACCCACTTGTTGGAAATTGCAGTTTTATTTTCCGGTAGAATTACTAAATCCCAAGTCCTGTTAATGATGAGAGACTCCATCTCCTCGTCCATGGCATGCTTCCACTGCATATTTGAATCCCCTGATACAAATATCATCATAGGTTGCCAAGTAAGCACAGTACAATGTGCTCTCTGCTTTTTGATCGCGTATTGTAAATTTTCATTTCTAGCTTATTTTGGTCTTCGAAATCGTTTGAGCTTGCATCTTCATATGTATCGCTGTTATTATCCCCAGCACGGGATACATCCTCCTTTATTTCTACTTTGGCCGTTGTGCTAGTACATGTCTCTGTCTCTTCTGGAACTGAAAATGTTAAATTATCATTTGTTTCTTTTATAATAACATCTCTAGAAATTTCTATTTTTCTTTCTCGTGGTATCCAGATGTGGTAGCCTTTACAATTCTCTTCATATCCCACGAATATGCCCTTTTTCGATTTTGAGTTTAATTTCCTGCGCTTTTCCTGTGGGATACGCATCTGAACCAAAAACTCCAAACCATAACTCAAATGGTGTCGTGTCACCATCTTTAGTTTTTCTAGTTCTATTAAGGGTAAAAATAACGTTTTGAACAGCTTCACCCCAGAATTTTAGACTTAGACATTTGGAATGTATTAGCGTCCTTGCAGCTTCTGTAATGGTTCTCATATCCCTTTCGGCTCTTCGACGTTTCTGTAAAATCTCAGCTATGTCTTTGTTGACATATTCCAAACCGTTGTCTGATCTGATGCACTTCACTCCTTTTCCAGTTTCGGCTTCCACTCGATCCAAAAAACGTTCCAACATCATGCTCACGTCAGCTTTTGACTTGATGCAGTATATATGGCAATAATTTGAATAGTCGTCACGAAACAAAAGCATATACCGTGCCCCCCATATGAAACTTCTTGCATGGGACCACATAAATCTGTATGTACTAGCTCACCTGGAAAATTTGATCTGCTATTGCTTGTACTAAATGGAACACGATGCTGTTTGCCAATAACACATGCTTCACAAAAAAACTCATTACTTCTGAATGGTATATTTTGCCGTTATAACACTATCTTGGCATGATTCTTATCCTGATGACATATGCGCTCATGCCACAGCTTAAGTGATTCAGTTTTCTCAGCTATATTCGCTTGTGCCGAAGTGGCTGTAATTTTTAGAAATAGCTTAAATAATTTTGAATCACCTCTTTCAGCTTGAAGCCACACTCTGCCATTTTCTCAAAACTGCATTTGTTTCCTTGAGCCTTTAATGTATATCCCTTATCCAGACAAGCGTTGGAAGAAAAAAGATTTAGTTTTATATTTGGAACATATAATACATTGGCTAAATATTTTGTATTCCACACACTACCGTCGTACGCTTCAACTGTAATATCACCTTTGCCATACGCCTTCACAGTTGATCCATCTGCAATTCTGACATCTTTCGGTTTTTTTAGTTTTTCATAATTATCAAACAACTGCGGATGATACGTCATATGGTCACTCGCTCCAGGATCCATGTACCTCGTATCCTCAGAACTGATGTGTGAGTGCACAAACATAACCTCACTTATAAAAGCATCTCCATGTGCTTTTCCGCTGTTTCTTTTTCTTGGGCAGTCACGCTTTCAATGTCCATTCTGTTTGCAGATGAAGCACTTGCCCTTTTGACCCTTAGAGGTTGATTTACGCTCCTGTTTGGCCAAAAAAACTTCTTGTTTTGTGTGTTGTACTCCCAAACGAGACTCTTCCATGCACAGGTGCGAAGTCAATATTTTTAAAGTTCGTTGTTCCTTTGACGTCGCCTCCCACGAATCGAAAAAATGATTATATTGCTCCGGCAGAGTCATTAAAATCTTAGTTATAAGCATATTTTCAGGAATTTACTCACTTAAGTCCTCCTCCAACTGCTTGGTAACTATCTACAGCTTGGCAATGTGCATCGCTATGGTGTCATCTTCATCCTTAGTGTATTGAAAAATCTGCTGTCGCAATAAGTGTATAGATGCTTCCGACTTCTGCTCGTATACACTTTCAAGAGCTGAGTACATGTCTGCAGCGTTATCACAGTTGATAATGTGCATTAGCGGCTCTTCTTCCATTGCAACCACCAACACCTTCTGTGCCTTGGCATCCCTCTCCTTCCATCTGATTAATTCTGCGCCATCTGCAGCGGGTCGTACTTCGGCTCCATTAGCAGTGTCCCAAAGGCTGCTTGCCCTAAGCATTACCATTATCTGGAACATCCAAAGTGTCCACCCTTCCTCGCTGACCAGCTTGGCAATTTTATAATCTTCCATTATTTAAATCAGAATTTACAATTGCGAAGTGAGCTGGGCCCATAACCTAAGGTTCACGTGTTTATTGGAAAGTAAGAAGCTTTTGTACAAAGTAAAGAAGCTTTCATAAAGTAGAAGAAAAATAGTGCTGCTAATGTGATCTCAATAGATAAGAAAACAAGTAAAAAGAATAACTTGATGAAACGTAATGTTAAAAGAATAATTCAAACTTATAACATAAACTAAATTATTATGAATTTTTTGATATTTCACTATATGAATTTAATGTTTCAGATTATAAATAACAAAAACAACATTAGTAGTAGTGTAATTATGTATAAATTAAAATATTTAATTTTAGGTGAAATCATAAATCTAATTAATGTAACACTTAGATTGTTTATTCTGGTATGAAATGCACATCTATTTAAGTTTTTACTTAGTTATGTTCTTTAATGAAGATCAAGCGGATATATATTGTATCGCGTGAAAAAAGTATAATATTTTTAATCGTAAAGTATAGTAAAATAGTAAAATGTAACAAATAAAAACAGTATTCATTTCGTAGTGCAATTAAATGAAATATATTTTTTGATAGTCCGTCTTTAGCCAATATAAATAAGTTAGCTGCTTTGCCCACGCGTGAACATGCCACGTATAATTGTCCATGCTGTGCTCAAATCTAAGCCGCAAACGGACATCGTTTGGCTTTGCGACTTATTGATTGTCATTGCGAATGCCAATCTGATGGAACGTGTTTGAATTCAATTGGGACGTCTGTTGGGATTAATGGAATGCGTGGCAGCAAAACATTTTCACCTTGGAAATTGCCATTCAAAATACTGGCTTCGATAATGTTCTTCATTAAGTTTTTAATGACCAATCTCGTGCCGTGTTTGGTTCAAATTCCGAAGTAAAATAACCGGAGATCCAACTTTCAGTCATAGAATGTGTGGTGGCATGCCTCACAAATCCAGTGAGTTGAAAAACTATGTTGGATAATTTACAGCTTCGTTGTATCTCAAAGTTTAAATTGTCTACGTAAACATTTATTGGTGCCAAAATAGCTTTTTCCGCCAGCCACCCATGATTTATGTATTGTGTGCGTACATCGGGGAATATGCGGCCAATGAGAACTTTTTGTGAATCAACGATTGTGCAGAAAACGGAAGGCAATTTTATGCAGCCACAATGACTATGATTTCATGCAAGCGTTGATCTCATTGGCGTACGTTGAACGTGGAATGACGGGAAGTGTTTGTCTGAAATCACCTGAATGGAGTAACAGAGTGCTGCCGAATAGTTTGTCGTTTTCGCAGAATGACGTTGTCCTGACTACGTCGAATCATCATATGACACGCATAAAAATCCATCGAGCTTACTTTCTTGTTCTTCTTGGTCCTGCACAACATATTCATAAATATCCATAAATATTAATTGAAAATGATCTCAAAATGAGTAATGATGTTTATAATGAATGCAGTACCTACGGCGGGATCTCGTTGTTTAATGTTTATGCAATTACCATCTTGCCCCTTACAGAAAATAAGCGGATATTGGAGAGGATCGTATGAACGGTGTGTGTAGCGATGAATTCCAGATCATTGTTTCTTTTTCGTATCACAATTTCTCGAGTCTCTGTGCGGTCGCCAACCATGATTCCAGCAACGTCGTCCACTACAAGCACATTGAATCTACGAACATATTCTCCAGTTGAGGTTTTATTAGGATTGATGACAATAGCGTGATTGTCATTTTGCAATTCGTGCATGTGTGATGTGCAGGATTTCAATAATTCATGGTGCCGATTCAATAAGGCGTCCAGCTCTCCGAATATGCGCCTGGCGTTTGGCGAAATGCGGTTAGTATAGCCATAACGTACATCCACGCGATTGGCGTCCTCAGCTCCTATGAAGTATATTTGTAAAAACTTATGTGTTTCGTTTTGAATTGGCAGCAATGAACCCACTTTGTGGTACACTTGGCCTCTTATTTTGAACATTGACCAATTGAACAATTGTTGACCATTTGCCGCAGTATTATGAACTATTTCGCAGTTGCTCTAAACGATGTCATTTGGAAGCATGAATTGAATGTGCGAATGGACTTCAGGAAGAGGTTTGCGTCTGGATCCGTGCCGATGAGTACGCCGTTCAATAGCTCTGGTGGTGTCTCAATTTCTGGTAGTTGCACTTTTCATGATGCGCAACACATGGCAGCTGGCACATGTTTAAATTTGAGTGCATAACAATGGGGACTTTCTTTGTCCATTGCACTTGTCTGTGTCAATTGCGAACCGGCGCGCTTGTCTCCGTTCCAATTGTCGTTGTTGATTTCGTTCTTTTATTCTATTTTGCATGTTTGTTGCATTATTTGTTCGACGGCTCACATAAGCCCCCTAAGTCTTGCTGGCATTGTAAACACACATTCAGTGGAACGTGTATCTATTTCTAGATTTTAAGGCGCCTGCTGCTATGTCCTGTCTCAAAAAACCGGGTAAAAGTATGTTAAAATTTTCTCTTCAATGAATATCAAACGGATATGGCCTGTATCGCGAAATAATGACCATCGTTCATGTAGCTGCTGCACTTTTCGTCTTTGTCAAATTGACAAATTATTTTTTTTTTATGGAGTAACGGTCACTTTGTTTTCAAGTTTGCAAATTTACCAATTTACCAAGTTTGCCACGGTGCGTGAAGCATCTATTGTCTTTCATTATGTTCTGTTTCTGCATTGTCATTATTAACGGAACTTTATGCTGTGAGAGTGAGATCACAATACTGACTTGCTCATTTTCGTTATCTTGTTGGACTGTTGTTCACTTTAACACACACACAAATAGACCAAATTATTGTACTTGCTGATGAAAAACGGTATGCCGAGAGTGTATTTGGTCTTTAAGTATTTTATTACAAACCTGTCACAGTCACAAAACACGCACTTCGGTGTGATACATAACAAATGCGGAATGAAATTTCAAAATGACACGACGGTTAAAACTAATATGAAATAATTTGAAAAATCAGACGAATCAATTAAGTATTAATATTGACATAATTATTTCTGATATATTTGACAAAGGCTACTTGGTTGATTTTAAAATATGTCTCTCATACCTACAAAATATAGAAAAAAAAATGTCATAAAAATCAGTCGAGCTGTTTCGAAGGAGTTTATACACTAACACCGTAGCACGAGATTTTTATATATAATAAGAAAATTAACTGTTCTTATAGATTTATTTTGCCCTAAGTCTTTTATTCATTTATTATAATCACAAGTTCAAGCATTAAGCTTGCGTCCGCGAGACGGTTTCTACGACTGCCTTGAACTTAAGCTTCACAAGACAAGGGGCCTGCCAGCCAAGAAAACATAAATGTCAAAGCAAAGTCCACGCTTACTTTGCCAATGCTGCGCAACTGTTTATAAATTTTACCGCTCCTAAGAAAGCAGACGTAAATGTCAAATAAAGGTCGACTTTTATGCTGCAGAGCGGTGAAATTTAATCATACGATAACGCCTCCCCTTCTTAGTGAGGGATGTCCTAGGTCCTCAAACATGTTGTTTGACAGGATCCTTGTTGTGTAAAACTTTTAACTAACGTACTAATTTATTTAACTCAAGAATTAACAAATTTTACCAAAGAAATCACATATTGTTTTTAACACAATTGAATTAACAAATTTAACCAAAATAATTAATTAATATTATCTTAACTTAATTAAATTACTAAATTTTGTCAAAGTAATGACAACCCATGTCGTCCAGATATGCCAAGAGCCCCGTGGTGCTGACTTATGGTAACCTTATAGAACCTTGACAACTTAAGAATTTATCCTTACAGTTTAATGTTGTTAAACTGTTCTTGGACATTCAGGAAGTCTGAGTGAATCTCCTGGAGACCGAAATGCAATTTCTGTCGGGTTTGGTGCTATGGGTCTAGACCTCCTTACATTGTCCTCATGAAACCTCCTTCTACAGTTGAGCCTAAATCCTCTTGAACAATTTCCTCAACATAAAGAGGTGCCAACTTATTTCCTAGCCGTCTATTTGATTTTACTGGTACCCTTCCCCTATTTCTAACTTCCTATGCTGCCTATTCCCATTAAGAAACGCCAACGGCCTTTCCTGTGCGAACTTGATCCCAGATGCTATTCGGTCACCCTCAGTCGTAGAGCGGATAATGTCAACTGGTTTCACACCTAAAAAATTTATACCCTGCATTCAAGATCATCCAATGCATCCTCAGCCAGAGATTCGTATTCCAGATCTTCTAGGCTCACACATAAAAAATTTATACTCCAACATTCAAGATCATCTAATACATCCTCAGTTAGAGATTTGTATTCCAGATCTTCTAGAGAATCCTTCACAACGTCCCCTTGCTCTTGCTCTAAATGGTTTATACGATGACACCTAAATCCAGTTCCGAGGTTGCCATGCGGTTCTGATCCTGTCGTTGAGGTTGAGGTATCGGAGTGTTCTGATACCTGATGGGTAAATCGTCTAACGGTTCTGATCGGAGTTGTTGGTAAATCATCCGGCCTTGATGCGAACAATATGTCACACAAAGGTTTCCTTAACCCCGAAACAAAAATTGTCAAAGCGTTGGTTCTGTATTTTATGCTAATAGTCTTCGCGACGGATGATTCATAAGACATTTTCTCTTTGTTTATCAACAAAGTAAGTTTCTTCTCTACCTCATCAAAGAATTCCGAAACGCTAAGAGTACCCTGCCTGACAGTGGAAAGCTCCTGTTCGATCAGATATATTGGTCATTTGTCAGCGTAATAAAAATCCAAACGGGCTATAATAGCTTCAAAATTTAAGGCTGTGATAAAGGAGGAAAGAATTTCATTTGCCTTTCCTCGAATTTTGTTTCTGATGATAAGAATAGCCTAATAATGTCTAGAGCTCTCGTCATATTTTCTAAAAATCTCATAAGTATTGTAAGCCGCCTCGCGCCAGATAACGTAAGCCTTATATTCACGTGAAAATTCGGGCAGAGACTTTGTAGTTACATCAAGAGACTCGTCACATGTTCTGCTGCCTGGCAAGAATTTCACTTTGTCATCTTTTACTACAGTGGTACTTACTGTCAGGTTGAACACCTCTATCTTAATTTTTTCTAGTTCCCTTTTGAATTCTGTCCTTTGTTGCCGTAGGGCAGCAGTCACCGCCGCTTTAACGATCTCAGAAACCGACTTGCTTCCCTCCATGTCCTGTCTAGTTCCTTTAAATCAAAGTTCTCAATCTATGATACAACTGAAACCTCAGGTTCCTGATTTAGAAAAGTCTATCACGAAGCTCTTGCACCTGGAAGACACGATATCAATTACCTTATTCTTTTAATAAATATAATATCATATTCTTGTAATATTTTACCACGGATTCATTATCCCTTTACTATAAAATAAAAATAATATTATAAAAATAATATAAATGCAATACAATACAATATAATACAGCAATATTAAATACTGTTTATACAAAACTAATTTCCACAATTGTCTGAATATAATAATTTTTTTTAATTGCAAACATACCGGCTATCATTGGCTATGCCAAGGATGTAATACTCTTCACGCTCCTCCGGGTTACATCCAACCTTCCTTTCTTAGCATCACATCAGTTTGAGTGGCAATTTTATTGTACATTATTCTTTAAACTAGCAAACCGCCCTGCTTTGCACGGGTGTAATTTAAGAAATATCGCTTTGGTATTGATAGCATGAAATTTTATTAATTAATTTTTAACAAATTTTCGTTTACAATATGTCTTTGTACACAATTTCTACAGCTTTTTTGTCATAACACAATACGAACTGAATTGACGCGTGAAAGAGCTACATATAACTGTACGTGGGAAAAACACTGAATACTCAGGTATAATCCCACAACGTTGAATGTTTGACCTTGTGATTTGATAATTGTCATTGAAAATGACAATTTTATAGGAAATTGCAATTTTCTAAATTGAAAAGGTAGATCCGTTAGTATTAATAAAATCCGGGGAATTAAAACGACTTTTCCAGTTCCACATCCGGTCAGTATTGTACACTCTATTATGTAGTTTTTTTTTAATGATTTTATCTGTAAACGTGTACCATTGTACAAAAAAAGGTGGCTTTAGGTTCCGTAATAAAATATTGACACCCTACTTTTAGAACTAATTTATGTGGGAAATGAGAAGCCTCTTCCAGATCAATAGCATTGTCAACAGAGTAGTATGTTTGAGTCAGTCCATTGATCTTTGACAGAATAAAATGATTTACTTTACCTATTTGATCGTTGGTAGGGACATTTTTTCCTTATATTGCAAGTAAACAAATGTTTCCTTTACCTTATAGTATGGCTTAAATGATAATAATAATTACTTTAATTTAATTCTAAAATCACATTTGAAGAAACTTTGCTGTGTAAAGAATGAAAAGCTGCAATATTGTAGTAGCATAAATTATAACACTATTACAACTACATTAATTTTATAAGCGAACAAAATGGGACTCGTCCGCAAAGCCAACCTGTGAAATTATCAAAAGACAGTATTGGTAAATGGGAAAAGAACTACTTTTTGAACTGTTTTGTGAACCAAAAAGAGCTGTTTGATGTTGTAGTGAATTACAAATACCTGTTTTGGTCAATCTCAAACTTAGTGTTGCTGTCTTTAGTGAATGATAATTACTTTTATTATTGAATCAATTATGTACATGCAAACTTTTCTAAGGAAATTCTTTAATTACAGTAAAAACCGTATCAAAATACGTTGCGTGGTTTAGAAGTAATCAGTATTCTAACTTCTTGAAATTTCGAGTTTGCTTTATACTATGCAAGAAGTTTGCCATTTAATTTGGGTTTGTATGGGAGGTACCACTCCTGGTAACCCTAGGATCATGAAATGTATGGTTAATGAATATAGATCAGAAACTTATAGAGTCCAAATTTCAGTTCGATACGTTAAAAAATAAAAAACTTTTTCTAACAAGAACATTGATTTAAAGGGGGGTTTGTATGGGAGGTACCCCACCTAGTAGCCCTAGGATCATGAAATTTACATGATTGATGGCCATAGATGACAAACTTATAGTGTCCAAATTTCAGTTCCATATGTTAAAAAACAAAAAACTTTTTTTTAATAAGAATATTAATTTAAAGGTGTGGTTTGTATGGGAGGTACCTCCCCTAGTGGTCCGATTCATCTGATTCCGACAAATGTGCTGCGTATGGTAAAAAGAAACCTATGTGCAAAATCAGCTCTCTAGCTCAAAAACTGAGGGACTAGTTTGCATACATACAGACAGACAGACGGACAGACGGACATGGTTAAATCAACTCGCCTCATCGAGCTGATCACAAATATATATAGGTACTTTATGTGGTCTACGATGTCTCCTTCTGTGTGTTACAAACTTCATGACAAACTTATAATACTATTCACTCCCGTGAAGAGTATAAAAATCAAATTTTAGTCTAAGAATGAAACACCAATCACTGTGCGAAATTTAAAAAGATATTGTAGATAGAAGCTTGATTAAAACAAATTTTTAACGCAAACTTGGCGCCGTTTGCAAAGTCAATATAAATTTTTACACATAAAACAAAGGAAATGAAGCAAGGTAAAAAAAATATTTTGAAGAGGTTAAAGCGGATATGTTGCTTATGTAGAAATCAGTTTTGAAGTGGCAACAAATAGCAAACTTGGCAACTTGTAGACAAGTTTTAAATGAATGGCTTGCTCCGCTTCCGTTGCTCGTATCCTCTTTGTTCCATAGTGTATGTCTCTCCCTCACGTGCAAAAGCTGCATTGAGCAAGACATTGAGAATATATGCCAATTGCGATTATGGTTTATGGTCAACAAAAAACAACGATGACAAGAATGGTCGTCAATAGGTCTCGATAGACCAGCGACGGCAGCAAAAGTGAAAAAAAACTCTTGTTACCGGCATAAGAAGAAATGTATATTAGGGTGTCCCGTCCATGTATGAGAAAAATTTTTTTCGACCTATACTATCAGCAGAGGTCCCAAAATTTGCGTAATTTTACTCAGAACAAGATTTGCGTGTAATTTTTAGGGCTCTATCGCACTTTGAGTTTTGTAGTTTAAAGGTTTTAACCATATGCCTGAAACAATACAAAAATCAAGTTTGAAAGGTATTTTAATAATAAAATTAATGAAATAAAGCACACGAAAACGAATTAAACAAAATATTAGCAATGAAAAAAACTTAGAAATTAAACTTATTTTGGTGTCCAAAATTTGGCATTTCTCCTCGAGATTGCAACTTGGTACTAATAAAGCCATCTCTAGAAGTAGCGTCAGTTACTCTTTGTGAGGCCTCTGTTTCCAGTTTAACACATCTCTTCACAGATTGTTTGTGGAAAGGAGAATCAAAAATTTCCAAGGTCTTGTCTTTTTTTTCAAAACATTGAAGATTGGCAGAGCCCTAAAGATATACATACTTTTTTTAATTTTTCAAAATATTTTGAAAAGCTACCTTCAGTTACGCAAATTTGAAGAAGTCTGCCGTTAAGGACACAAAAAAAAAGAAAATTTGGGACACCCTACTGTACATACTTATGTATGGAGGTACATGTGTATATGTACTTATATTCTTTACAAACAGCAAATACCAAGCTGCACTAGCAATGTCCTTCTTATCCATGCGAGCTCACTTATTTTTAGACAATTTACGAGCAAAGCAAAACTTTTCCTGTGGTCAAGCAGCATTTGAGATTCACACATGTACTCATTTACTTCAAGACTGCCTTAACTCAAAAAACACGATTTTTTGTGTTAATGATGCAGAAATATTCGTTACATCAAGTTTAATTTAGTGTAAAAATTTCATGTTAATAGCATACATATTCTCCGCGTGAGAAAAGAATATTCCTTCTTTAATTAGCCAATTTGTATGTGAAAACTTTAAATTCGTTTTTCTCGAAATACTGTTTTTTGAGTTATGACAGTCTTGAAGTAAATGACCGATATGTAAATACGTTTTTTGGTTAGTTTGAATCAAACCCAACTGTTTGTGGACAAGTTATTATAGTTGTCATTATCATCTTCGTCATTGTTATCTTTGTCATTAACACAGCGCTATTAGAATAATTCAGCCGTGAGAATGCCAATTGACTCGTATGCACTTATAAGCTGATTTATCTTTCTTTTGATGAATATTCATGAAACTTTCACTCAGTTATATTTTAATTTGTGCTTGAATTATACACAAAAAATCAGTTTCTTCCGAATGACCTTCGTAATACGAAGTTCGTATTGTGTGTGCATTATGCACGGTTATTGGTCAATCATTAATATGTAAGTACATTCATATGTATGTATGTATGTTTTTATGAATAATTTTTGTGTATGTGTGAGTTTTGCATTATGATGTGCTTCATCTGTCGTAGATGTTGGAATTTGCATTTGCTTTATAATTGGTTTTGTATGCAAATTGGTTCAATTGCAGCGCAACGTAATACCAGACACCGTCCGTTCTTTTTGCAATGAGCAAAAATGTTAAGGTGTGGCATATAGACATGTGCGAAATAGCTATAGTCACACAACGTACGTTGAAAACCGTGATTCAATAAAATAGTAAATTGTTTAAAGTTACATTTTGTTAATTAAGCAATTGCCAAATACTCTAGTTTTGCAATATCAGTGGTGAACACTATACTCGCTTAATGAAGCCGTAGGTATTTTGTGTTTCTATGGACAGCAAAAAAAAAAGGCCAAATCATCGATTTATACACTCTTTCCAACCATATATTGTCTTGATTTTTCAATTTTATTCGTAAAGTTCATAAACTGAAAGTTTTATGTGGCAACCACTTGAAATATAAATCCGAACTATCCAACTTTTGTATTTGTATGTTGTATCATGAAAATTGGTAACGTTGGTCTTAAACTTAAACATAGTCTGGTATGTTAGATGTTAGATAAAAACTGTATTCGAATTAAGTCAACACTGTTCAATTAATTAAAAAAGTTATGCAATGTTATTTCACAAAAAAAACATTGCAACAAATTCATAACAGCAACACTCTTGTCCCTCTTTCACTAAACCCAACATGAAGAGTCCACGAACCAAGGACATTTTCCCAAACAGCCCAACTTCTCGAAGAACGGTTTCTCCAGAAAACGGATTCGTCCAACAAGATGAGCAGGGCAATCACGAGGAGATGTTGCATGCTCTCCCGTTCCTCCTCATCATCTCAGCTACAAAAGAAGTCATTATGTCGATAGCCAGACCCATTCGCCCTCTTTCTGCCTGCTAGATCCCTGATTTTCGCCATGACCGAAAGGATATCCTGAATGGTCTGTACATATCGGCAACTGTTTGACACACAGGCCTCTCCTAGTACACTCGTCTTCCGTTTCATTACCTAGAGACCTGTAGTATGTATGTGTTTATACAATTATGCAATGTGTTTCAGTACACATTATCAAAGTACTAAACAACATAATGTGGGAACTGTCCTATCAGCGCATTCCTACATTATGACGGTATAAATAAACAATAAACATGAATGGACATTGGATGTCTTGACCATGAACACAAAAGCATATGCATAGGAACATACTCCAATTACACTTTTAAGTAAACTAAGTTTTGTAGCTCAAGCGACGGCCGCGCTGATAAGTGATCATTGTAAAATCAGAGCAAAACCGTCATGGTCAGTTGCTCGAAATACAATATCTAACATAATAAATAATCTTAAACATTAATCAAGGGTGTTTTTCTTGAGTTACACAAATTTAAAATAAAACAAAGATAAATATTTTTAATTTAATTTTAAACTGACTTTATTGGATAGATAATTTTATGACATAAATGTTCAAATATGATTTCGCCCATGTAGCCGCCTCGGCTGGCGCGTACAAGACGCAACCTGGAAGTCAAATTTTCACACACTTTCCGCAGCATTTGCAGCCGTATTTCGCCAGAAACTCTTCGAATGTTGATTTCCAGATGTTCAATTGGCTCTGGTTTATCGGCATAGACAAGTGATTTTTCATAAGCCCAAGGAAAAATCATACGATCTTGGTGGCGAATTCATAGGCCCATTACGTGAAAATATCCGTTCATCTTGAGTAAATTAATTGTAGCGTGCGCTGTGTGACATATGGCTCCTTCCTGTTGGAATCACATGTCAGCAAGATTAATGCCAGCTAACTGACGTACGAAAAAACTTCTAATCATGTCTCTGTATCGTTCACCATTGACAGTAACATTCTGGCCATCATTTTTTTCATTCAACCAAAAATGAGCATCATCTCTGAACAAAATTTTGTATGGAAAATTAAGATCAATATCAATTTGTTCATCAGTCCATTGGCCGAATTGGCGGCGCATACGATGGTCCTTTGTCTATAATTCCCGCACAATATGAATCTTACAAGCTTTTAAGCCAAGATCCTTTTGCAAACTCTTCCATAAAGCGGATGGACACAACCCCATTTGTTGCGAACAGCGACGAATTGATTGATTTGGGTCTTCTTCAATGCTTTGCCATAATTAAACGTCAAACCAAACTAACGAAAAGCAAATATCAACTATTAAATCGGAGTGTCAAATAAAGCAGTGTTGCCAACTCAAATTTGAAAAACTTCTAAAAAATAATTTACCCTTTACACACTGGAACTTTTTGCGCAGGTTGGCAAAATTAATACTGAAAATTTGTAAATACATAATACAAGATTTAGACCATTTTGCAGTTCATGCACATTGGTCTTACAACTCCTCAATTTGGTAATTATCCCTGTTATTGTTATCGTCAGAGCACAGAGTTTAACTTTTGCTCTCCAGAACCCAAACTCAGTGCGAAAAAGATATAAATAGAGAGCCCTGGCATTTTCAAACACGTAATATCAGCTCATACAAACTAAAGGTTTGATTTCAAAGGCCAACCAACTGGTACTTTTGCTGCTGGGTACATACAAATACTGCATGCCTTTTTTGTTGTAAGTCTATATTCCAAACAAATTCTGTATACCCTTTTTGTTGCACACACAATTTGTTGTCGGGTGAGAGAGCTGATCATTGACTCTAGAAGGGTTGTAAAAAGGGGGTGTGACTGTGTTATAATTTTGTTAATATTTGGTCTGTGATAAGAAAAATACAAATAGCATGCAGGATACATCGAGATGTCTTGTAAACTTAACATGAAATCCGGCAATGCGCATTCTTGTGTGCCATTAACACTGAAGTCTCTGACTATCATGATTGGTGTAGTGAGATCGGATTCGTATTCAAGTATATTCTTAATGATCACTTAAGAATATTTCATTAGAGCTCGTAACATACAAGGCTTAATATCTGGTAACACTGTATCCGGATGTATGAGCATGAATTTGAAGGTACCATTGAATTTTTCTTTTAAAAGACAGACACCACCAATCTTTGGGTTTTTGACCTGTAAATGGATCTCGAAAATGTTAATGTTTATTTTGTTGCAATCAGTGAAGCTATTCATATTGCGATATATGGCTAAATCAACTCGTCTTGTCGAGCTGATAAAGAATATATATACTTCATGGGGTCTCCGATGTCTATTTCTGTGTGAATGTAATGAGCTGAGCACACTTAACCAAAAAAGAGAGTTAAAAGAATGAGCACGTTGTTGCTACATTCATACACATGAGATCTCTATTACCCACTCAATTAATTTCAATCAACAAATATAAAAAGTAAAATTGAAATGATTAAGTTTTGTAAACATGATGATGATAATGATCGCCAAAAAGTAAAGCAGCAAGAAAAAAAATAAATCAAACAGCAATAACAACAATTAAATTACATTACAGCCAAAAAAAAGGTAAAATTGCGACGCTTACCTCTCCGCCCTCAGCAATGTTACACAGTCCTAATTCTTTGATCCTTCAGCTAACGAGTAGTGTAATTAGATTTTGGATAATAGTTTTCCAACTACAACACCAAACTGTACAATAGTCAATTTTTGAGGCGGTCACTGACAATAATAAGTTAAATAGGTATTTCCCCGTCAAACGATTTTTTTGTGCAGTAACCATCGCGCTAGCTTATGAAAACAACCTCCTACAATGTTCAAGTTCATTCGAGGATGTTTATTTAAGGCGGGCATTCTTCTAATGGGTTGGCTTTTAATGCACAGATAGGATTACAGAGGCACATTGACACCTCATCGGATTTTAGTTCTTCGCTATTGGCCAACTGCTAATTGCTTGTGGTGCTCTCTGCAGCAGTCTTTGGCGAATTTTTGGTCATTTCCAACTGTTGTTGGTCATTTCCATTATATTCCGCTTTTTCGTGTTGCGAAATAATAAGATAATACACAAAACAATTATGAGTATACCAACCAGTGATGCAATTTTAGGCAACAATAAGGCTACTGCAAATTTTGTAAGTACCGTAGATGAAGATGATTATGACTTGATAGATGAGGCAATAAAACTCATTTATAAAAATAAATTTATAAGATAAAAATTACAAAATAATCTGTCCTGTTTTTGTGATAGGTAGATGGCATCACTGATACCAACACCTACTTAGTATTCGGTTCCAAACTAATGGTGCTGAAAGTACTTGGTATCGAAACAAAAGTATCGATAAGTACTCGCATTTACTCGTATCGTTCTGTTCCTAAAGATATGATTGACACCAAGTATTAAATATCTTCTTCTAATATATATAAATCTCGTGTCACGGTGTTAGCGTATAAAGTCCTCAGAAACGGCTCGACCGATTTTTATGAATTGTTTTTTATATATTTGGTAGGTATGAGAATAGGTCGTGAGGTATTTTTCACCCTCCTTCCCATAATTTTTTAATCGCGATTTTTGTATTTTCGTATGAAAAATATCCAAATAATTAGATACAAATTTTAAAATCATTCAGGACGCCTTTGTCAAATATATAAGATAATTATGTCAATATTAATACTTAATTGATTCGTCTGATTTTTCCAGTTATTCCAATTGCTGCGCAATATACTACAATTAAAAAAAGAACAGCATCACGCACTAACATCACGTCGGGAGCGTAGCAAAGCACGCTGGGTATACTAGTAGATTTATAAGTTTTGAATAATATATTTAATTGAGCATCAATATTGGCAAGAATCAAAATTAAAAATATCATTAATGATTCGTAAAAAATATTTTCTAAGATTGCAGAGTGTCGTAAACGAATGTTTTGCTGCCAAAAACTGAATGATATATGACTCCTTTTCGTATCGTTTTCGGACCCGGACGCGATAAACTTGTCCGCAAAAGTCTCACAAAACTCTCGTAAACGATAAGATAGTGCCAATAATGGTATGCGGAGATTTATGTTGTATTTTTGTCAATCCAGTCTCATTTGGAATATTTAATTTCCCCAAATGTTTTTGCTGCGTTTAAGTGTATCCAACATTGATTTTCCTAAACTTTATTTAGATTCCTTGTCAATGTTGCATTCATCACGCAAAATATCTTTCTCCATTTTTATTTTCCTTTAGTTCTACATACTCTTGTATCAATGCAAATAGTCTTCATTATTGCCCATTGGACAATTTCTTTTTGTAATATACCTACATCAGAGATGTGCACACACACGAAAAATAACTTCTTGAACATTTTAAAAAAATGAGCTCCCTTCTCATGACAGTAACCGTTCGTAGATAACTCACCATCTCACAAAGAAGTGAGAACAACAACATTCTGCATAAGAGTGATAGAGACAACTAACAACTTTTTGAGAAGGAGAGAATTTTTCTTTTATAAAAGATGCGCTCATTTTTTAAAATGTTCACGACGGCTATTTTTTCGTGCTTTAGCACATCTCTGATATACAAATTTTTGCACATCCTTAGGTTTTACTTGGTTCCTGGTAGATTAAAGAAAGTCGTTGAGCTGAAGACCAAAAAATATTTCCTGTTTGGCATATGTACCATTCTATAAATCAATTTACCATTTTATAAATATACTAGAGGCTTATCCCTGCTGTCGCACAGGTGCATTAGACAGCTATTTCCCATTTCCATTTCTTCCCTAATTTATTCAAATCAAACTTTGTAGTATATTGCGCAGGACTTGAAAATAAAATTGATTTAATATTGACAATATTATCTACGCTCAAAGAATTATTGATTTTAAAAATTTATAATCAAACAGATATTTTTAAAAATGACGATTTAAAAAATGTCTTTAAACCACCATATAACCTATATACAAACATAAATAGAATGTATGTTCCTTAAATATGTACATAGTTCGCAAATAACTGTTACGATTTATTTTCAAGAGAGTGGAGAGTATAATACAATAAGTAGTAAGTAAAAATAAAGTAAATATTTTCGAAATCCGGTGTTATTGGTGCCGAACAGGCAATAGTTAATTTTTTTTTTAAATCAGAGAAAGGTAGTAGGGGTGTTTATGTAAGCAATTTTCTCAACGTCGGCAGCAGCCATTTGTAAAAGTCAAACCTTTTGGCGCCAGAATTCTTTACTTTCGACATGAATAGAAGCTCCAAATGAAACAAATAAATACCTTACAATCGGGAATAATTGAATTTCAGATTCCATTTGTCCTCACATTAATATATTTATTCTGGAAAATGATAGAAGTATGTATGTATGAAGGTATGATTTTGGCATTATATGAAAATAATAATTCATATTATAGTGATAGTGGCTAATAAATACCAGAAGATGAAAAATCCAACGCTCTAATGACTTTCCTGTGATGAAATACAAAACAATTTTGATACAAATGTATGAATCTATTATACGAACCAAATACAAACATTCCCCAATTTTTGGAGGGGTAGTCTCCATACAAAAATTTAACTCCTCCATTAAGTAAGGGTTTCGAAACTTAATAAGACTTTTTATGATGATAATTACACAACATTGTGAAAACAACATCTACCATATACAATATATAATTTAAAGGAAAGTCGGTATCCCTGTCTATTCCGATATGCAGTACTTCTAAGCCACGGAACGGACTTTGAACGGTTTTCACAACTATTTATACAATTTCGGTATGTTCATTCTAATTAATTTTAATTAACCCTTTGTATATAGGATATATTGGGACTTATATCTAACAAGATATCTTCAAGTTAGTTTATTCGATCAATAATTCTTCGTGTGTAGGTGATATTATCAATATTAAATCAATTTTTTTTTTAAGAGCAAAATACTACAAAGTTTGATTTGAATAAATTGGGACCAACATTAAACTAAACAAATTGTTTAAATCAATAATCCCAAGTCGTTCAAATATACATAGGTCGCAGAACAAGAAACGCAAACAGACATCGATTGCCCCAGAATAATGAAACGAATGAATAAATGGAAATGGAAAATGGCTGTCAAATACACCTGTGCAAGCGCAGGGATGGGTCTGTAGTATCTACAAAATTTATAATAAAATCCACCGCAAAAATATATGGTAGCCAGTCTACAGGTCATATACACAATTCTATATGTACACAAATTTAATGTACCCTGCTTATTCTTATAAGGGTATCATTTAAAAACAACAACAACACCAAAGATACGTAGACCAAGAGATAGTGCAGCACAAAGGTATCACACACAATAATTTATATCTTAAAAGTTTGCGTCGAACTTTTATTTCACTTTGCCACATCAAGTGAATCCGATAACCTGCGTTCATTTTAGCCGCAAATACCAAATGCATAGTTTTTTAGCAATGAACTTTCCCCCTCTTATGCGATACTTGGGTTTGCAATTTTTAATTCCCATGTTCAATTGTTTAAAAAAAATTTTAGAAGAATCCGCAAGCTCGAAACTTTGCATCATTTATTCAGTCGCAGTCAACGTGGCACCTCCTCTTAACCTTTATTTCTTTTGCATTGGATCTTTTCTTGGCTGTGAACTTATAATAAAACCAAAATGAAGGCTATCATTGGCTATGCCAAAGATGTAATACTCTTCACGCTCCTCCGGGCTGCATCCAACCTTCCTTTCTTAGCATAACTATTTCCCTCAATTACAGTTTGAGTATCAACAAAGAAGTATCAACAAAAACCACAGTTTGAGTGGCATTATATTTTTATTGTACTTATACTCTTTATAAGTTTGTCATTTAATGTGAGTTTGTATGGGAGGTACCCTGCTGGTAACCTGGTAACCCTAGGATCATAAAATTTACATGGTTGATGAATATAGATCAGAAACTTATAGTGTCCAAATTTCAGTTCAATAAGTGGAAAAACCTTTTTCTAATAAGAACATTAATTGAAGTGGGGGTTTGTATGGGAGGTAACCCCTTAAGAAGTCCGATTCGGCTGATTCCGACAAATGAAATGCGTTTGGTAAAAAGAAACCTATTTCAGCTCTCTAGCTCAAAAACTGAGGGACTAGTTTTGATACAGATGGACAGACGGACATGGCTAAATCAACTTGTCTCATCGAGCTGAGCACAAATATATATACTTCTGTGTGTTACAAACTTCATGACAAACTGATAATACTATTCACTCCCGTGAAGAGTATAATAATTACGAATAAAGACGCGTTGGCGTCAGCCGAAGCAAGTAGCTCCGTAGTCCATTCATATACATATTTACATTAGGGCGATTCAAAAAAAAAAAAATGTTCCTTTCTTTTTACTAACAGGCTTAAAAGTTCCGTTTTGGGGTAAAAATATGCTACTTAAAATTTCAGCTCTTAATAATAATACATATTTAGATAGTCCGTATGGCACTTTTTAATTTTCTATACAAATTACATGGGGAAATTGTTGTTTGCACCTTCAGATTTGTATTGCGTGCTAATAGTGTATTATATTGAAAATCTTTTGACATATTTATGTCTAAAAGTGAACGCTCTACAGAAAAGGTCTATCAAAATTTTTTGGTAAATCTAGTGGTTCAAAAGTTATACGAGTGCAAAGTTGAATTACCCACAAATTTGAACGTTTTCAGTGTATTACAACAAAAATAATGATTTCATCAGGAAAAATGTGGCGAAAATTGTATGTTGATTTCAAATTTGGTCTTTAAGAAAATGTAATGTAACAGTTTTTGACGTGAATACGTCTTTATTTTTGTTACCAGGGGGTAAACCCAAAAAACTGATTATAGGAAAAATGGGTGTACAGTTTGGTGTTGTAGTTGCAAAATTATCTGTAGTATGTTGTACCGGTTCAGAACCGGTTCTTCGCTAGCCACTTTGCAACACTTACCGGCTCTATATATGGTGCTTGCCATGTAACATGAATTGCCCTCCTTCTTATTCACATAAATTGCCCTCCGCAACAGCAGAGTGACGTTTAGATTACACTGGTCGACGAAATAACTATTTTAGTTGATACTTACTTATTTCGAATCTGCCCTTAGTTTTTTTGTACCATGTCTAGTTTTTGAGATACAGCCAATTCTTTTACAACATGGAACTAGTCAAACATTTATGAAAATTAGAAAGATATATGTTAATGGGAGAAAGAGAGCAAACAAATACTTGCCTCTCAGTTCCTCTCTCTTACTGACGCATATCGTGTGTAACGGGGAAAATTGCTTCCGAGGATACTACAGGGTACTGTCCACATCCAAAATCTAATTACATATACATACAAATAAATCAACAAACCTTATATCATTTTGTTAACCAATGCGGCACGAAGGACTTGGTGAAAGATTTAATTTTTGGCTTGATAAGTATTTAAAATAACTCAACTCTTGCTCTTAACTATTTTTTTTAAAGGAATGAAATTTTGAATTTAGATAATCAGTTTTTAGCAATATTTTTTGATAGCTGACGAGAGGTATGCAACATAACTAGCAAAGTACAGATGTTCATGAGCTGTGTTTAAAATTATAAAAACTCTATTAATTGTTTTTATACTCTTCACGGGGGTGAATAGTATTATAAGTTTGTCATGAATTGAATTGAAGTTTGTAACACACAGAAGGAGACATCGCAGACCACATAAAGTATATATATTTGTGATCAGCTCGATGAGACGAGTTGATATAGCCACGTTCGTCTGTATCAAAACTAGTCCCTCAGTTTTTGAGCTAGAGAGTTGAAATAGGTTTTTATTAGAAAAAGTTTTTGAAGTGAAACTTCTTTAGCGGCGTTGGGCAAAAATTTAGTATGAAATTTTCAGTGAAAAAATACAAAATGTAACGTTTTAAGATTTCTGTATCTCATGAACCGCACTAAGTAGAGACTTGAAATTTTCACAGAATGTGTATTTCTATTCCCATATCCCCAACAAATAATAAATAATAATTTTTGGAAAATCCACCAGAAAAGTCTTAAAAAAGAGATTACATAACAACAACATGCAGTTCGTGTGTATAAAAATGTTTATAACAACGACATGTATGTGTGTTGTACAAAAACAAGCGAATGTACGAAGAAAAGAGAACAAGGAACACACAGAAGCTCACAGTTCATCTAATTTTTGTGCAAGACAACAGACGGCAAACGTAAACACATTGTTTAACACAACAACTACAACTACACAAATAAACCAAAGGCAATATACAGACGGACAGATAGACAGAAAACAGACAGACAGAATGACAGACAGACAGAATGACAGACAGACTCATCGAGCTGGTGAAGAATATACATTTGTATTTATTTTATGTGGTTTATCTTTGTCTCGTTCTGTGTGTTATGCCAGCCACACATTATGCGATCGATTGTACGATCAAGATCAAAAGTTTTTAATTTGCCATGACATCGTGCCATACTCCGTCCCCACACACGTTGCGAGTGTCCATAAGCTAAATGAAATTGTACAATCAGTCTCATAATGTGTGGCCGGAATAACAAACTTCTTGACAAACTTATAATACTATTCAAGCAATAGTACGAGAGCTTGACAATTTTTCTATATGACCATCAGAGAGCAAATGTAAATTTTTCATCAAATGATTCATTGCCATTAACTAACATTCTTCACGAAAAATTTGGTCTTTACAATAGATGCAATTTTTTCACGTTATATCGAAAATATCGAATCACGGGCGTATATCACATATTTTAGCGTTCACAAACCATTAATAAAAGTAATATCAATTGAACCAACGAACCAGTAAATATTGAATAAAATAATTCAAAACAGAATATTTTTGGTCTTATTTATTATTAACTGAGTACTCACAAAGAATATTAAATATAAGGTTGTAATTGTTTTGAGATGATCACTCTGTCTGTTTTTAAGAAGTTTCACTTCTATCACGTGTACAATGGCACACGCGCATTTTTTTGTTTATTAACGTATCTTACTGAAATTTGGACACTATAAGTTTCTGATCTTTATTCATCAACCATGTAAATTTCATGATACTAGGATTACCAGCAGGGGTACCTCCCATACAAACCCCCACTTCAATTAATGTTCTTATTGGAAAAGGGTTTTTGTTTTTTGACTTATTGAACTGAAATTTGGACAATATATGTTTCTGATTTATATTCATCAACCATGTAAATTTTATGATCCTAGGGTTACCAGCAGGGGTACCTCCCATATAAACTCACATTAAATGACAAACTTATAAAGAGTATAAGTACAATAAAAATACAATGCCACTCAAACAGTCTTCTTTGTTGATACTCAAAATGTGTTCTTTGTTGATACTCAAACTGTAACAGAGAGAATTTAGTGATGCTAAGAAAGGGAGGTTGGATGCAACCCGGAGGAACGTGAAGAGTATTACATCTTTGGAATAGCCAATGTTAGCCTTCTTTCTGGTTTTCATACTTTTTGGAACAATACTATACTATTTGTCAAAAAATTATATCGCTGATATACAGAGGCAGATTTCCAGTCTTGGCCGCCCTAGGCCCCGGGCCATGCAGTAACTACCAGCCACCTCTTTATCAGCAGCCATCATAAAGACTATATAATAAACTTTCTTAATTGCCAACTTTTATTGAAAAAGATTCAGAAATGTAGTTAACTGGTTTGTAATATTTTTTTCCTTTGGCCTTTTCTTCGACTTCTGCCCCGCTTACTTTCGTCAGGTTAGTAATAGAATGAAACCTATTGTAAAGTTATTTACCGACTGAAAGCCTTTTTTGTAACTGTACGTGAACTAGAATTATATCTTGAAATTTCGAGAACTTAACTTTCGAGAATTCTAACCAAGAATTTAGGAAGTGCTCGTGTAATTACAAAATTCTTTGCAAACTTTCTAGTGATAGAGTAGTAAAAGTTTCCAAGTCGCTGAGACCCCTACAACTTTTCAAACAAGTCAAGTTCCAAATCCAAACTAAAAAAATTAAGATTTACCTGCATATTCTCAAAATTACATATGGCCATTTCCACTGAAAGGTTAATCAGGACCGAAAATTTAAACGTTAATAAACATAGGTTTTTTTTAAATATAAGTAATGTTAAAAGAATGTCTAAATTTTTATAATATATTGAATTTACAGTTTATCTATCCAGTTGTTATAAGATAATTTGCTTATATTTAGGGTCTTCACTCAAACGTGTAAAGAAATGCAACGTGTATTTCATACACAATTGCGTGAACGCCGATTGTGTAAATTGATTGATTATTTACTGTGTAAATTGTTTCTTCAGTGTATTTCCTACTCACACATGTACACAAACAACAAATAATGCCTACGACTGGACAGACTTGCCAACTCATCATAAATTCACAAAGATGGAAGCACTCAGTATACACGGTTTAAACTACTACAAATGTCGATTAAGTTTACGGCATAGCGTGTAATTTTTTGGTATACCCAGTTGACCAAAACTTCCGAAAACGGTATTACTTATGAGAGTTAAGCGGGTTCTGAGCGGGTAAAAAAACCAGTTTCGGATCCGAAATCGGTACGTAAAGTAATCATCTGTCGCTCAGTCTTCGGCACAGGAAACGCCCATAAACGGCTACGTTAACGGGCCGTTAACGGATCCGTTTTCGGCCCGTCAATTAAACCGTTTTCGGGCCGCAAGTCAATCATTTAATGAAAAGAACTATTTACAATGAGCACAATTTATTTATAATAATAATTTCTAATTATTTCAACATGGTAGACAATAATAATAATATAAATATTTACAATTCAGAAAAAAGAAATATAAGAAATAACAAATACAAAATACTACTCCTTGCTCCGTGTGCCGATGATTTTTTCAGTTCCTGTCTCCTATCTTGAGGATGAAAGAATTAGAAAATATGAAATTTCACTTGATATTTTGATTTGTTGTTTACTCACTCTGCGAATTTTTGCCACTAGAAGTAGATCCAATAAGTTGATGATGAAGATGTGTTATTCACTTAATATTTCACATGAAAAAGGAAAAAACACATTAAAAAAATGCACCACACACTTCACTTAATATTTCTATGAACTTACCTTGTTTTATTAACAACAACAAATAATTTTTTTTTTCCTTTTTTTTCTGCGCTCGCGACTGCTGCACTAAATGTATACACAATAAAGAGGAATAGCACAAACGACAGCACAATAAATACCGAAAATTTTGTGTTTGCGTCGTTTATCTGTTAAACCGTGGGTTACGTCTATTACTTATTACTGCTATTTATCCGTTTCATGTCCGAAATATTCCCGCGAACGTGAACGTTTCCGAGCATGAAACGGATATTGTAGCGGCGCTGACTTTTTGCTGTTGTCTTGTCGTCTCTTTTGCCTATTTTTTCTCATACATCCGTTTTGTACGGACGAAACACTCATTTCTGAGCCCGTTTTCGGAAGTTTCGGCGGAAGTCCGCACGACATACGATGCTTGGTCAACTCTATAGAGTTAGTTTGTTATGTTTGCACTCATCTATAGTCCAGGGAATATAGACATTCAATACGGAATAAATTATCATAAAGCTGAATTTTTGTAGGAAGCTTCTTTTTGTGGTTGTGAACAAAATCCCAAAAGTCTCCATCGATACATGTGCCGCTAAAAAAGTTACGGGGGGTCAAAGGTCACGAATAACGGGTTTTTTTTTTTTAATATTGTATCTCGGCAACGGTCACTTTTATCGACAAAATAGTCAATAACAAATTTGTACTACAAGGTGGCGCAAAAGAAGTCATCCGATGTTGTTTGGCTCTTATTTTTTTTCTAGATGAAAAACTTCGATTCTGTTTCTTGATTATGTTTATTTAGACCTTTAAAATTAATTGTGTTAAGTCGAGAAGATGATATCGGACAAATGGGCGCCGTCACAATTGATTGCCATACGGGCTCGTTTTATGGCATTTTCCATCACTTCGGCGAGCGTTTCGGGCGATAAATTCTCGCATTCGTGTCGGATATTTTCCTTGAGGGCTTCCAAGGTCTCAGGCTTGTTGATGTAAACACGGGACTTCAAAAAACCCCATAAAAAGAAGTCCGGGACCGTTAAATCAGGCGATCTGGCGGGCCAGTGCAAATCGCCAAAACGCGAAATTAAGCGACCCGGAAACGCGTCCTTCAGAATGTCGGTTGTGGCTCGTGCAGTGTGTGCTGTTGCTCCGTCCTGTTGGATCCACATGTCCACCAGCCTTAATTCGTCCAGTTCGGGCAGAAAAAACTCGGTCAACATTGCCCTATAGCGCGCACCGTCCACTGTTGTCGTTTGACCCGCGGCGTTCTCGAAAAAAAATGGCCCGATGACTCCTCCAGCGTGAACAGCGCACCACGCAGTCACTTTGAGCGGGTGTAATGGCTCCTCGTGCATCACTCGCGGATTTTCGGTTCCCCAGAAGCGATAATTTTGCTTGTTCACGTACCCGCTGAGGTGAAAATGAGCCTCATCGCTCATTATGATTTTGGTCGAAAAATCGTCCACTTCGGTGTCGAGATTGAGGATAGCTTGGGCATAAGTTACGCGCGTTTGGCGGTCGGCAGGCAGCAGCTGATGCACGGACTGAACTTTGTAGGGGAACATGTTCAAATCTTTCACCAAAATTCGTTGCAGGGACCGCCGGCTGAGGCCCAATTGCGTGGCACGTCGTCTGGTCGATGTTTCGGGGCTCATTTCGACGTCCTCGGCTACAGCGGCGATATTCACGGCAGAACGGGCGCTCCGGGGCCGGCCACTCTTGGCAACGTCTCGTGTGGTCCCATACTCTTCAAGGTTAGTGGCTAAACGGCGCAGTGTTTGCGCAGTCGGTGTCGGACGGCGGGGAAATCGGCGACGGAATTCACGCTGCGCCAACACAACGGACGAATTGTTACGCAAAAAAATAGACACAATTATTCCGCGTTCTTGGGGAGTGTATCGCTCCATGGCTTATTCACTTGTATTCTGTATCTGTCTAGTCCACAAATGTCAAAACAGATTTGACATTGGCGGCCATTTGCATCTTCCAATAGGGTGATTTCTTTTGCGCCACCTTGTAGAAACCATTTTCGTCTCAATTCCACCCCAATTCCATTTTTGAGTCTGCTTTTGACGTTTTTGAAATTAGCTAGTTTTGACGTGAAAACGTTTTTAAAATGGGTATACATGCCACAAGATGCCGCTCTTTGAGAATTTTTCGAAAATTGTTGCCTTTGTTTTTAATATATCTCGTGACTCAAAAGTCGTAGCGCCAAGTAATTTCTGAAAATATGGTTTGTGGTGCAGCGTGTAAGAAGAATTTTGTCATGATGCGCTTATGTCAACAAGGAGGAAAGGGCATTCAAAGAGCTGACTAAAATGGAAAATTCACTTTTCTTTTGTAAGCGTATTGCTTGAGAAGAACTTGTCCTATTTTTTTTTTGGAAAATCCACGTGGGAAGTACGAAATTTCGTTTTATTGTATTAAAATGTGAATAAATACAAGAATATTCCTTCATTCTAAGCGTATTGCTTGAGAAAGGTCTGCTCTATTTGGCTGATATTTCTTTTGCTATGCTTACCAATTAGAAGAATATGAAAGAACATTTTTGGAAAATCCACCGGGAAAGATGGAAATTTTGTTTTTTTGTTTATGATTAAATACAAGAAAGTTCCTTCTTTCTAATCGATTTGCTTGACAAAGGCTTGTCATATTTGGCTGATTTTTCTTTCGTTGTGTTTGTTATAGGTCATTTAAATGAATATGGAGTGGAAAAAATTGAAAAAGTTGATACGAATGGTGTCATAAAATGTAAGAGGTGCAAGGGAAAGAAGAGGAAGAATGAAATAGTCAAAGCAGGCATAAATTAAAGTGTATATGTGAGTATGTGTATGGTCAAGCATCGTGTGCCTGTGAATTGTTGCAAGCGTGGGGGGTTGTTTGGAAAAGAAAAGAATGAAATAATGACATATGTTAGATGTATGGGTGAGTATGCGTATGGGCAAGCATCGTTTGCCTTTGATGATGTGGAAAGGGGAGAAGAGAATAAAATGAAATAGTCAAGCAGACATAATTTTAGGCATATGTGAGAGTGCGTGTATGGGCACTTTCATTGATCGCGTCGTTTACAAATTTCGTAAGGACAGTTAATTTTTTTTTTATTTTTATTTAAATACAAGTGTTATATTTTATTAAAATAATTAATCTAAATTTCCCGGCGCGAGTTGCTACGCACTGGTTTAAAAAACGGAGTATACTTATGCCAAAATTTTTTTCTTTGATGAAGATCAAGCGGATATGTCCTGTATCACGAAATAATGAGTAGCCATTGCTCAACCGTGTTTGGTTCAAATTCCGAAGTAAAATAACCGGAGGTCTATCTTTCAGTCGTAGAATGTGTGGTGGCATGCATGGCAAATCCAGGGAGTTGAAAAACTGTGTTGATAATTTACAGCTTCGTTGGCATCGCAAACTGTATCGATCGATTTGTATGACACCAACAACTGTTGTATCTTAAAGTTTAAATTGTCTACGTGCACATTGGCGTACGTTGAACGTTGAATTTCGAGTAGTGTTTGTCTGAAATCACCTGAAAGGAGTAACAGAGTGCCGCCGAATAGTTTGTCGTTTTCGCAAAAAAATCCATCGAGCTCACTTTCTTATTTGTTTCGGGTCCTGCACATAATATTCATAAATATTCTTAACTATTAATTGAAAATGATCTCAAAATGAGTAATGATGTTTATAATGAATGAAGTACCTGCGGCGGGATCTCGTTGTTTAATGTTTATGCAATAACCGTCTTGCACCTTACAGAAAATTAGCAGATATTTCACAGGGTCGTATGAACGGTGTGTGTAGCGATGAACGCCAGATTATTGTTTATTTTTCGAATCACAATTTCTCGAGTCTCTGTAAGGTTGCCAACCAAGATTCTAGAAACGACGTCCACAACAGGCGCATTCAATCTACTCACATGTTCTCCAGTTGGTGTTTTATTAGGATCGATGACAATAGCGTGATTGTCATTTTGCAATTCGTGCATGTGTGATTTGCATAGGGCGACAAGCTCACCGACGTTGCGCCTGGCGTTAGGCGAAATGAGGTTAGTGTAGCCATATCGTGCATCCACGCGTCCTCAGCGCCCATGAAGTATATTTGTAAAAACTTATGTGTTTCTTTTTGTATTAGCAGCAATGAGCCCACTTTGTGGTACACTTGTCCTCTGATTTTGAACGTTGAATTGAATTGTTGACCATTTGCTGCAGTATTATGAACTTTTTCTGTTGCTCCGAACGATGTAATTTGGAAGCATGAATTGAATGTGCGAATGGACTTCAGGAAGAGGTTTGAATCTGGATCCGTGCCGATGACCAAGCCGTTCAGTGGTTCTGGTGGTATCTCAATTTCTGGTAGTTGCACTTTTCATGATGCGCAACACATGCCAGCTGGCTCATGTTTAAATTTGAGTGCATAACAATGGGACCATTCTTGGTGCATTGCACCTGTCCGGCGCGCTTGTCTCCGTTCCAATTGTCGTTGTAGATTTCGTTCAGCTCGTGCCTCTTGTGATTTTACATGTATGTTGCATTATGTGGTCGACGGCTCAAATAGGCCCCTCTAAGTCTTGCTGGCATTGTAAACATACATACAATGGAACGTTTATCTATTACTAGAACACATGGCGCGCGCTGCTATGTCCTGGCTCAAAAAACCGGGTAAACGTAAGTCAAAATTTTCTCTTCAATGATGATCAAACGGATATGTTCTATATAACGAAATAATGAGCAGCGTTCATGTAGCTGCTGCACTTTTCGTCCTTGCTAATGTAGTTCTCTATTTCATGTCGCAAGTCGCCAAAAATGTCAAATTGGCAATTTTACTTTTTTTTTTTGTATGTAGTAACGGTCACTTGGTTTTTTAGTTTGCAAATTTGCGAATTGTACCAAGTTTGCCTCGTTGCGTGAATGCTTCTATTCTCTTTCATTGTGGTCTGTTTCCGCATTGCCATTAGTAACGGAACTTTATGCTGTGAGAGTCAGATCACAATACTGACACGCTCGTTATCTTGTTGGACCGTTGTTCACTTTAATAGCCGTTTTGGATAGGGCCATGACGCGAGTCTCTCATGATGCGACCAATGACTCGCATCACAATCGACAAAAACCACAAGGAAAATAACGTCATTCAGGGGTTGTTGTTGTAGAATGTGATGCGAGTCTGTGTCGCATCATGCATTGATGCGTCTTTGATGCAGACCAGGGCTGGGAAATGTCTGATAGTGTGTCCAAGTTTTTTGCCATTTCCGGTTAGATATTGTCAGTCACCTTCTCTTTTTGTGTTATAAATTTGTATTAAAACATACCAGCGTGCTTGCAATTATTAATAATTCTTTTAATTAACATATTTTCCATTTTAAAAATGTTTTTTTAATATTTTTCTTATTTACTGTCTCTCAATTCAACAAACGTTATCTTCTTCTTATGCACATTCAAAACAAAAAACGGTTTTAAATGATACGAAATGACTTGTCTAAACACCAAAGCATATCATCGTGAAGCAGGGCCTGTCTAAATCGACTATAACACACACACAAATAGACCAAATTGTTGTACTTGCTGATGAAAAACGGAATGCCGATAATGTATTTGGCCTCTTAGTATTTAATTACAAACCTATCACAGTCACAAAATTCGAATAAATTTCTTGTACATTAATATAATCACACGTACTTCATTCTGATATAAAACAAATGCAGAATGAAATTTCAAAATGACTTCTGCTCATACCTACCAAATATATAAAAAAAATTTCATAAAAATCAATCGATCCGTTTCGATGGAGATTTTGCACTAACACCGTGACACGAGATTTTTATATACTAGAAGATATATATACTAACATAGTCCGGCGTGCCTTGCTGCAGCGGTGTCGTGATGTTGTTGTGCGACAACAACACACAATTCAAGAAGGAGCAAAGCATAAGCAACGAAGATGCAAAAAAAGCTTGCAAAAATTAGATATAATAAGTGTCTGGTATAATAAAAGTAATAGTTCAATGCAATAATAATACACAAAAATAAGGTAGTAATAACACTCGCAACAGCTTCTAAGATACAATTTCAAACGGACAGTTTCAACGTTCTTCAACGAATTCGACATCTTCAACGACTTTTCTCCTTTTATATCCTTTCCATCTGCCTTCGACTCACAAACCAAAGATAACACATCTTACACTCGGTCATCCTGATATTAATCTGCCTCAGATGAATCAAATTCTTCATCCAAATCGACACTTTCCAATGCTTCATGTAATCACAACTGGTAGACGCCTTGTTCGGCCCTTCAAAATCTGCTGCTTTTTCAACGTCGTATCGCCCATTTCTCTTAACCTTCATGGACCCATGAACTCACTCGCCAATTTCTTTCCCGCTTTATTGCAACCAGGTCGTTCAAATTGTACTCAATCTCAGTCTTGCGCTTCTTGTCGAAATTGCTCTTGTATTAATTCTGAGCTTTTACAATCTGCATTTTGGCATTGCTTCTCAACTCACGTCTTTCGCTGTCGAATTCATGTAGTTGCTCATCCTGAAGAATCCTTAGCAAACCACTACTAATGTCACTTCTCATCTTGACACCAAACATTACTTCGAACGGGGTATATTTTGTTGAACTGTGCACGTTACAATTAATAGCCTTCTGCACTGCACCCACATGTCTAAACCACTTAGACGGTTCATCTACCGAGATGTAGAAAGCTGGCCTCTTATCACTGACAATGCGGCATGGAGTACCAAAAGTATCAGACCAATTCTCCAGTCGCCGTATCACCTCGTCACTGCCTGTAGATTTCGTCGGAAATAACCATACAAATTTTGTAAACACGTCGACTGCTGCCAATATGTACTTATACTGTTTTGAAGTAATATCCATTGGACCCAGGTGATCAACGTGCAATGTGTCCAACGGATGTTCACCTTTCTCTACGCTTTCTTTCTTCCCCAGCTTCTTGTTAAAAATGATGCATTTCACACAATTACTGACAACTTTGTTCACCTTGGCCTCTAAATGGGGTATAAAATACGTTTGCTTCACAGCATGCAGCGTCTTCTGTGTAGGAAAGTGACCAAAATCATGTGCATTTTTAATGATTTCAGTTTCCATTCGCTTCGGCACTACCAATAAATCATTCCCATCAACAAATCTGTACAACTCACCCTTGACTACATAATTTTCATACGACCTACTCTGTAGTATTTCCACAATAGTTTTTACATGATCATCCTGTTGTTGCGCCTGCTTGAACCTTGCTGAAATTTCACCTTTCTCAACCATCATAACATCGCACGGGTATCGACTTAAAGCATCAACAAGTTTTAGTCTGTTACCAGCACGATGCTCAATTTTGTAATTGTAGTCCTGTAAACACATAATCCACTGCGTAACAGCTCGTGGCATATCAGCTTTCGTTGTTGTCTGTTTAAACGCTGCACAATCAGTCACCAACTTAAATTCGATGCCCAACAAATAATATCGGAAATTCTCTAACGCGAGATATGCAGCTTTTACCTCAAGAATATAACTCTGTTGCACTGACTCTTGCGGCGACGTCTTCTTACTCCAGAAAAATATCGGATGCCACTGATGTTCAAATTTCTGCATTAACACAGCTCCAAATCCTTCTTTCGACGCATCTGTATGCACCTCAGTTTCAGCATCCCTATTATAGATATGCAAAACAGGTGCACTTGTAACATCCCTCTTCAATTAATCCACTGCAAATCGCTCCGCTTCTACCATTTTAAAGACAGCATTCAGTTTGAGTAACTCAGTCAGAGGATATGCCATTTGGGAATAATCTCTCATAAATTTTCGAAGCTACCCTACTATCCCCAGAAACGATTGTACTGCTTTCAAGTTTTTCGGGTATGGAAAATTCACAACAGCACGAATCTTCTCATCACTTGGTGCCACTTTACCATTCTCAATCACTTGTCCCAATAAATCAATTTTCGTTTCAAAAAATACACACTTTTTCCATTTGATCTTCAAAGCATGAGCTGCAGCCACAACAAAAACTTTTCTCAACTCTTCCATCTCCTCCTCCGGTGTAGCACTATATATAATTATATCATCTATATATAATTCCATAACATTATTATTAATTAAACATTGGAAAACTTGTTTAATGTACCGCATAAAGACATTCGGCGAGTTACAAAAACCAAACGGTGCTCTATTGAACTCAAACAAACCTTCTTTCGTAATAAAAGCCATATACTTCTTGCTTGATTCTTTTATAGGCACATGAAAGAATCCATTTTCCAGGTCCATAAAAGAAAAATACTTCGCCTTAACCAACTTTTCAATGACATCATTCACCAACGGTACTGGAAAACGATCTTTAAGCACCATCGAGTTCAGCTGACGAAAATCCACGCATACTCTAAACGATCCGCCTTTCTTATTTACTACTACCACCCTACTTGCATACTCTGATGTTGATCGACGTATAGTTCCTTGACCCAACCATACTTTTATCTGCTCTGTCACCGCATTCTGCTGATGTGGCGGCAACCGACTGGGTCTGTGATGAAAAGGAAGAATCTTTTCAGCAACAACTTCCAACTCAATAGGGCATTCAATTTCCTCTGCTGGTACAAATGATGCGATCATCTCATTTACGCCATCTTTGTATCGAGGAGTAGCCTTTATTTCATTTGCATATATTATAAATATGCGGTTGCAGCCATTCGTCCTGCATGTCCAGAGCTGCAAACTTAAAGCCATCGGCGTGTCTGAAACGAATCTAAATTTCTTAGTGAAATCAAAACCTAATATCACTTCATATTTCATTTTATCGTCTGGAATCACCAAAAAAGTCTGTTCCGTCCGTTGCTCATCAACCACAACACTGCCAGTAAAGCTGCCTATTACCGCTGTTTCCACATTTCCCAAGCCATACAACTTGGTTTATATCGGCTTTTATATACACCTTCCTGCATCAACGTTACATCCGAGCCCGTATCAACTAAACATTTAATTTCTTCATCCTTTAAAATTATTGTTTTTACGCGACTATTGTCAATAACGAAATTAACACTCCTCGCGACATCATGCTTATTTGAGCTAACAGGGCAGTTTTGCGAAATATGTCCACTTTTGTTGCATTTGAAACATTTCATACATGCCATACTGCTCTCTTAGCTGTGAGTATGACTTTGCACTGTATAACACATATCGAAATTCAGCTTTCATATTAAGTCCATCAACTATATATCGTAACACTGCATTGTCTTCAATATTCCCGAGAGCAGCAATCATTTTCATATGCAATTCATACTCATGAAAGCTTTCATCGTCTCTTTTTCTTCTATCACTTATTTGCTTATGAATTTCTGCACTATTATAATCCTTATGGAACTCAGCCTCTAACACTGAGCATAATTATGTGAAAATCACTCACGAGAGTTGATTCCAAAAACAACTGAGCCGTTTTCGTCATTCTGCTCCTTGCCTGCACAAACATTTGCTTCTCATTCAACCCGTATGCTTCCGCGTTGAGAACAAAGATTTCGAACCACTTTTTAATTGGTATAGATTCACCATCACATTCCGGAATCACCCTCCCGAAATCCGCCACTGATACACTTGCTTTATTGTCACTTGCTTCCTCTTTTGCCATCTTTAGAGTCAGCAGCTTTATTAGTTCACGTAAATCATTATCATTGGAGCCACTACCACCGGCGACGTCACTGGATGGTTCCACTTTATTTTGCGACATACTGTTTTCAAATATATCACTCGCAACAACCACACAACTATTTCTCTAAGTGTTCGTTTTCACTTCACCGTTTTCTTTACCAGCAATTGTTTGTTCCGCAATTACCTGAGCTTTCGATCGCGTCGCGTATTTCTTTCTCACTCCTTCCGATATATCTTCTTTCGCACTCATTACAGCTTTTGGTTCCTTTCTGTCTGAGTTCATTGACCGTATCTTTATATGTTTTTACACTTTTATTCTTCACACTTTCCGAACTTAATACACTTCTCAACGAAGATAGAGAAGTGATGCGAAAGATCCACTGGCTGCTTGCATTCTTTCGTCAATTGTTACGCTCATTGAGTTGTCTGCTGTCAGTTTGTAGCCAAGATATGTGAAAGTGCTTACTACTTCAAATTCATATTTTCCAAGCTTAATCGTTTTTAATGTTTGTCTGTTTTTCGCTCTGGACATGATCATATATTTGGTCTTTTCTTCGTTGATTTTTAGTCCAATTTTTTCTGCTGCCGTTTCAATATCAGAGAAAGTGGTTAAAAGTTCGTTTTTATTTCTACTTACTATTGCAATGTCGTCCGCGTATGCATATAATTGTATGGTTCTGTTTAATATATGTACAGTCCGTTTGGCGTCGCACACTTTATCTATTGCGCAGCACAGCAATAAATTAAAAATTGTTGAAGAAAGTCTATCGCCCTGACGCACGCCGCTCTTTATGGAAAATGCTTCTGATTTTATGTCTTGCATCATAATTTTTGATATGGTGTTACGCAAGGTCATCATTATTAATCTTGTTAATTTTTCTGGGATTTTACATATTTTAAATGCTGCAGGAATAGCCAATCTGTTTATAGTAACGAATGCTTGTTTGAAATCAATGAATAACGTCGATGTTGTGTTCGTAACATTTTTCCATTCATTGCTTGATTGAGATCTTCCTGGCCGAAAACCGCATTGATATTCCGGTAGTATTTTTTCAACGTATTGAATGAGTCTGTTGTTGAGGACTCTTGATAGAATTTTGTACGTTGTGTTGAGAAGTGAGATACCGCGGTAGTTTTTACAGATGGTTTTTATTCCTTTTTTATGGATTGCTATTATAAGCGCTGTATTCCAATCGTTGGGAAAGGTTACCTGCTCCCATATTAGCGTTATTAGATGGTGCATTCTTTCATAACATTTTTCGCTAGCATTTTTCAATAGTTCAGCTGTTATGTTGTCTTCTCCTGGTAACTTGTTGTTTTTCATATGCTTTAGCGCGTCTTGAATTTCATCCATCGCCGGTGGTTGTATATCTTGCGAATATTCAGCGAGATTGTGATCCTCTGCCGGTGGTTCGGTTTCTTCGATATTTCTTTCTATATTCCCGGCATTTAACAATTCGCCAAAAAGCTCAGCCCATCGTTCCACAATCTTTTGTTGATCGGTGAGTACTTCACCGTTTTTGGATTTGCAGATATTTGTGCGAGGTTGAAATCCGTGTTTTTCGGTTTTGATTTGGCTGTAAAATTTTCTTGTTTTATTGGAGTTGAAGTCCTCGCAGATGCTTTCTAAGTTCTTTTTCATGGATTCTCTTTTCTTTTTCTGACACATTTTCGTAGCAGTTCTTCTTTTCTCGATATAAATTTCTTCCGTTGCTCTAGTTTTCTTTTCCAACCAGCTTTTTCTTGCTTGGTTTTTAACTGCTATTGCCTTTCTGCAGTCATCATCGAACCATTCAGAGTTTTTCTTCCTTACTTCTTCTTCCTTTTCTATGCTTTCTGAGATTTCAGTGTTGGAGATTTTTTCGTCAATTTTATTTTGGAAGTCTCTTTTTACATTCTTGTCGCCCATTTTGTCTGTGTTCCATTTGTTCCTTTTCATTCCTTTGACTTTGGCAATGTTAGACAGCTTTTGTAGCATTTTCACTCTTACTAAAAAGAGGTCACTGTCACAGTTTGGCCCTCTGAGGCTTCGTACATCGGTTATGTTGCTTTTCCTTCTTTTGCATGTGAGGACGTGATCAATTTGATTCGCATTCACCTATTTTGGCATTTAAATCTCCCAAGATAACAATTGTATCATATTCTTGCGTATATTTCTTTGATTGTTGAATAGAGGCGGTCATTTTCTTCTACTCTGCATCCTCCGTTGGTGCATATACTGATATCAATGTAACATTGTTGAACTGTCCTTTTACTCTTAATTTGCATAGTCTATTGGTTCAAAATCTAAAATTTTGTCTTTGATTTTCCGTCCTACCCAGAAACCTGTGCCGTTTCTCCCTGATTTTTTGCCGTTACCGCTGAAGTACAGTATATATTCTTTTTTTCAGATTTCTCCGAATTCCTTCCATCGTAATTCCTGCAGGGCCACGATGTCCATATTGTATTTTGTAAGCTCATCTGCAATCTCATTCATTTTTCCGGCTTGTAGCATAGTTCTGATGTTCCAAGAGCCAATATTCCAATCAATATTCCTTTTTCCGTTCCTATGGTCGTCAACATTTACGAGTTTCTTCCAAGGCTTCTTTTCATCTTTCATGACAGTTATTTTTCCACGAGTGGGTTGTCGGCCCAAAGTCGTCTAGGCTGATTTTTCCTACAGCCTCGTATAGTCAGTTATACCCCAGACTTTGGGTCGCCTTTTTCTCTTTCGAGTTTTGGCTGTTAGGGTTATACCGCCCGCACTCGGTCGTCAGAGCCTCTTTTGTTATTGACAGGATGCACCGACGTGTAGGTGAGGTTGACAATTGAATAGGATAGGGTATATAATCGTGTCACCATTCCATTAACATCCCTGCCTGGTAAAATAAAAGTAATAATTCAATGCAATAATAAAACACAAAAATAAGGTAGTAATAACACTCGAAACAGCTTCTGGTATACAACTTCAAACGGACAGCTTCAACGACTTTGCTCCTTTTATATCCTTCCCATCTGCCATCGACACAGGGTTAGACTTACAAGCCAACGGTAATACATCTTACATACATACATTTAAAATTTCTAATATTTTCAAATTATTCACTCCCCCCACTCAAGAAAAGTCAAACAAAATACGCGAAAGAAGAAGAGAAAAAAAATCGACAGAACACACTTTGATTTTTGGAACACGACTATCCCGCGACCATCCTACTTCCCTTATGAATAAACACACTATCTCTTTCTTGTCCCGCTCTCAGTGGACATCAAATACAGAAACAATGAGCTTAAAAAGTGCGTACTAAGAGAGGAAAATACAACAATAACAGCAACCAAAGCATTAAATACGAAAAAAACGTACAAAACTTCTTATGCTTGGCCTTCCAGTGGTTTTCAAAAAACTTAATACTTAAAAATAGTATATTAAAAGTTAAAAACTGGAAAAAATAAGTATGCAACTCTTTTCATTATCATTTGTCATTTCAAAAAAGAAATTATTAAAATCGGCTTAGTTTCGTGTGCGTAGATAAAAAAATGTTAAAAGTGTGGTAAAAAAGTTCCTGTATCTCTGCAAGAGCGCCACCTACCGGGTCCAACTGAAGCATAAACCATCTTGGTGACCCCAAAGTAAAAAAAAAAAAAAAAAAATTATCGAAATTGGGCCAGCCATTTAGTAGAAAAATAGTCACAAAAATTAGTACTCTTGAACTTTATATATAAAGATTAGGGCGATTAAAAAAAAAAACACAGAATGAATGCTATCATTGGCTATGCCAAAGATGTAATGCTATTCAGCTCCTCCGGGTTGTATCCAACTTTCCTTTCTGCGCATCACTATATTCTCTCTGTTACAGTTTGAGTATCAACAAAGAACACATTTTGAGTATCAACAAAGAACATAGTTTGAGTGGCATTGTATTTTTATTGTACTTATACCCTTTATAAGTTTGTCATTTAATGTGAGTTTGTATAGGAGGAAACCCTGCTGGTAACCCTACGATCATAAAATTTACATGGCTGATGGATATGGAACAGAAACTTATCGCGTTCTTTCAGTTTAATAAGTCAAAAAACGAAAAAACTTTTTCTAATAAGAACTTTAATTTTAATGTGGTTTTGTATGGGAGGTACCCCCTAGTGGTCCGATTCGGCTGATTCCGACAAATGAACTGCGTATGGTGAAAAGAAACCTATTTCAGCTCTCTAGCTCAAAAACCGAGGGACTAGTGTTGATACAGACGGACAGAAGGACAGACAGACATGACTTAATCAACTCGTCTCATCGAGCTGATCACAAATATATACACTTTATGTGGTCTACGATGTCTCCTTCTGTGTGTTACAAATTTCATGACAAACTTATAATACTATTCACTCCCGTGAAGAGTATGATAATGTTTCCTTTTATTTTGGAAAATCTAATTTTTGACGTGAATACGTCTTTATTTTTGATACCAGGGGGTAAGCTAAAAATTTGATGATAGGAAAAATGGATATAGAGTTTGGTGTTGTAGATGCAAAACTACAGTTCACATCCAAAATCTAATTACTAATTAATATAATAAGAGATATACACATACATATGTACGATTTATATTTATATCGTTTATTTTAATGTCTTTTGCTTAATTTACTATGTATGATGTATAAGTGAATTGTATATTATTGAATAGTCTGCTGCTGTCTTCTCTATGTTGTTATTCGTCCGTTGCTGTCTGCTCATATCTTCACTGCTTGCTGCTTCACGACCGACTGCCTTGTTACTTCTGCAGCTGGTGGCCGATAGATCAACTGAGTATCGATATCAGCCGACCATATGCTCCTAATCGATCACAAGGTGACCCTTCTACGTTACACTAAGCCATTCTGATTTATTCATCAGCCTCTGATGACCACGGATCTTCAGTGTCTACTAGGTACCGCCAAAGTCCCATATTATCGCAACTTGTAGTGGTATGGTTTGACCCTTCCACATCGGCAGCTTTGTGTACTTCATAACGGCCGTTCCGCTTTACCTCGTATGGACCTAAGTACTCACTTGCCAACTTCCTTCCGGCGACAAACTGTGTGCGACGAATCGTAACAAGATCTACCACCTTGTAGCCATACTCATTTTTACGTTTTCTGTCGAATTGCTTTTTGTATCTATCTTGAGCTTGTTGAATGTAATTTTTACGCATTTCCGCATCTGTTGCCTTTCCTCGTGAAACTTGTCACACATTTTTTTTTTTTGATAATACCAAACACGTTGACCGTACTATTGATGACTCTTTGCACCCTGGCTACAAACTTGAACCACTTTTCAGGATTCTCCGAAGATAGCTTAGAAATAATACTGAGTATTGAACGGCTTCTACCTCTTGGTACTCCTGTGGTACTTAGAATATGTTCAATACTATTCGCCTTCATGTACACTTTGAAGTCGGATGATGTAAATGCTGGTCCTCGATCACTGATTATACGGACCAGATTACCAAAAACTTCACTCCAACTCGCCAGCTTCTTCAATCCATACAAACTTCGTGAACCCGTCGACCATAGCAAAAATATGCTTATGCCACTTTCTCCTCTAGGTGAGGTATCTAATAATTCTGCTGTATTGAGTGCATCGTTTTCTGTATGGTAAAGTGTCCCATATTGTCTGCTTCTACTATAATTTCTCTTTCCTTCCGTTTTGGTACCACCAACAAATCAGTACCCTCCACAAACTTTAACAGCAGGCCTCTTTAACATTTGAAATTCTCATATGGTCGGCTGGTAAGAATTTCTAAAATAGCTTTTACCAGCGTTTTGCTCAGCTGCATTTTCCTGATCCGAGCTGACACTTCCACTGAAATCAACATGACTTGTGGATAACGGCTGAGACAGTCCACATGGCTTAAACAATCTCCTTTTCTGTTCTCCACCTCAAAGTCGTAGTCCTCCAGGTATAGGACCCACTGTGCAACTTCACTTGGTACATCTTTTTTGCTCAAGGTCTGCTTGAAATCTGCGTAATTAGTCACTGGTGTAAACGGTATGCCCAGTATATACTGCCAAATTTTTTACATGCAAGGAAAATTGATTTGACCTCCGGAACATAACTGTGCTGACGTGCCTCTGCTTCTGTTGTTTTCTTGCTCCAGAAAAATACTAGATATAGCTGTCCTTCGCACCACTGGAGCAATGCTGCAGCGAAACCATATATTGACGGGTAAGTATGAATTTCCGTCTTTGCATCTCTCTGATATATACACAAGACAGGCTCTTCGACAAATGCGTCCTTCATCAGATGAAATGCTTGAAGCTCTGCGTGTCCCATTTCGAACTGCATTTCTTTGCGCAAAAGATTGGTCAGTGGTTTTGCTATCCTTTTATTAACCTGCGGAAAACCCAGTTTATCCCAAGAACGACTGCAAAGCTTTGATGTTCTTTGGCACTGAAAACTTTCTGATAGCTTTCGTTTTCTCCATTCCTAGCTTTATCTATCCCACTTCTACGATATGCCCTAGAAATTGATTTTCGTCTGCAGGAAGTGGCACTTATTCCATTTTATCTTTAAACCATACTCCGCTGCTTTATCAAAAAACGTGCTTTATCTTTTCAAGGCATCTTTCTGCTGTTACTGCGTGTATTATGATGTCATCCATGTATAAATCCACTATATCTTCGTTCATTAATTTTTGAAACACATCATTGACAAAACGTATGAAGATCGCTGGTGAATCACAAAAGCCAAAAAGTGATCTGTTGAACTCAAACAGGCCATCCTTAGTAATGAACGCCATGAATTTTGTGTTGCTTTCCTCAACTGGGACGTGAAAAAAGCCATCCTCCAAGTCCATTACGGTGAAATATTTTCCCTTCCGCAGTTTTGCCAGCACATCGTCAACCACAGGTACAGGGAAGCAATCTTTCAAAATCATCTTATTCAGCTGGCGATAGTCCACGCAAACTCGGTTTCTGCCATCCTTCTTTTTGACTATCACTAATCGGCTAGCGAAATTTGAAGACGAATACTGAATTATACCTGTGCCTAACCACTCATTGATGTGGTCTTGAACTGCTGCGGTTTCACTAATGGCGATGCGACTTGGTGTATGCCGAAATGATATGACATTTCCATCAGGCACAATCTTCAGCTCGATGGGGCACTCAGTTGTCTTCTTCAGTGAACCATAATCCTCTATCATGGTTTGCACCACATTTTGGAACTGCGGGGGCACATTAATGTTGTTAGTTCGAATAATTAATGGACGTGCCAACGATAGCACAAATCAACTTTATTTTTTAGTGGACGCACGAACGTTTACACACTTTGGTTATTTTACAAAATTAATATCAACTAAGCTGCTGAAGGCAAGCACAAAGGAGAAGAGAGCAAACTTAACGTAACATAATTCATTTACTTAACTGTTAGCAATTTATAGCAGGCGGTGTACAGCATGTTTAAAAAGGCCTGCCTTTGTTTTGATAGTTGCGACTCGTACCTTTCCATCAGATCCTGGAATGGTTTCAGTAACTACCCCTATTAGCCAGAACTGAGGTAGCAGATTGTCTTCATGAATTACCACCACCGTACAAATTTAAGATTACCCGCCTCTTTGTTCCATTTCAGGCGTTACCAGGAGGTAGTCCCGTGACCAGTCTTTCCAAAAACGTTGTTTAATAGCTGAGACAAGTTGCCACCGTAACAAATACGTCAACTTGTCTTCTATGCTTGATTGATTACATGCGGGTGGTAGTGTTGCAAGCGTTGTGCCCACAAGTAAGTGAGCTGGCGTAATGGCCTCGTCATCGTTTGGGTTACTAGTGTCGGCCACAATCGGCCGCGAATTAAGCACTGCTTCAACCTCTACAAGGACTGTTTGCAGTTCATCTTCCTTGAGAAGTGCGTTTCCGACGGCTCTCATCACCAAGTGTTTAGCTGACTTCACGGCAGCTTCCTAAAGGCCTCCAAAGTGAGGTGCCCGTGGTGGTATAAATACAAATTCGAAACTCTGCATTGCCGTATAGGTTGTGAGTCTATCCGAATTTGTCTCCAGTTGACGCATAAAGTCCTGTAAGACGCGATTAGCACCCACAAAATTTGTAGCATTGTCGCAGTATAATTTGTCAATAGGACCACGGCGACCAACGAACCTGGATAGACACAAAATAAATGTATTAGCAGAAAGAACTTTAATTAGTTCTAAATGTTTTGAAGCAAAGCAGATGAACACAGCTATGTACATATTTACAGGTTCCTTTCCACAAATTCCTAGAGAGACTCTAACTGGATCAAACAAGTCGACTCCACTTTTTTCAAATGACCGATGACCTCGTAATCGACCAGCTGGAAGGTTGCCCATTATCTGTGATAACAATTTTGGTCGGTAATGGAAGCAATGAACACAATTTTTGACAATTGCGCTGCATTCTCGGCATGCGTTGATTAACCAATTGTCTGCCTAAGAAACCCGACAAGGGCTCGTGGTCCTGCGTGACAATTGGTATGATGTAAATGACGATAGTATAGTGACACAAACTTGCTAGTCTTTGGCAGCATAAGCGGAAATTTAGCATTGTTTGCTAAAGGAGCATTACACAATCGTCCACCGACTCTCAATAATGTAACAGTTTTGTTGCCGCATGTTTCAACACAAATAAGTGGATACAGCTTTTGATATGATGGTTGTAAATGTTATGATTTCTTTATTTTTCTTATTTCTTCTCCAAAAGCGTCATTCTGTACAGCTTCGACGATCGTTAGAAAGGCACGTCCAAGTTCTGCAGCAGATGGTTCAAGAGACGTCCATCGATGCCCTTTGCGTAGATTGAAGAAGCGAAGCATATACGCAACAATACGAACTACTTTTAAAGAGGACGATGAATCTTGTACAATTTTTAGAATGGCCCCGATGAGTAACAATTTTTCTTTTCTCCAATACATTATCTGAATCTGATAACTGAAGATAAGCATTTCTAGGCCAATTCTCTTGGTCACTTTGAAGAAACTGCGGAACGTGGCACCATATCGCATCATGAGTCATGTCTTGGATATCAGCTACTCGGTTCGCAACAAATGTATTTAAATTACTTGGCTGAATCTGCAGCCAATGTAGTACTACTTCTGAGTCAGACCACAAAACAATTTGTTCGACTGGAAAGTTGATGACGTCACGTATTTCAATTATGAGTTTAGACAGCAGATGTGCAGCGCACAATTCCAGCCTGGGCACTGATTTCGTCTTTAATGGTGCAACTCAATGTTTCGCTGTCAGCAATTTCACACATATGCCGCTAAAGTTCATAAGAACATTTGCCTGTGTAGATGCCTCAGCAAATCCATGTAGTTGAAACTTTGCATTTGTTGTAACTCCAATGTGCCTTGGTATTGTTTCCAAATTTCTTGTATGAGAATTTTTGCATTTGAAATAAACGAGCAGGGAAGGACAAAATTGACCTTTTAGTTGGCGATCTTTTGTGATCCGAATCCTTTATTCTGTATTTGAAGATATCTGCCTTTGGATTCCAAATGAGACCTAAAATTTTCGTATCTTCATGGTCTCCAAGCGAAATAAGTGTTTCTTGTTACTGATGATCAATAATTTGGTAGTTTGCTGCCCACTTTGTTAGGATAAAACTTGCTGAATTCAAAATAGTGGACAATTCTAAACGCAATGATCGTAGTTCCCCCACAGTGGCAGTGTCAGTCAGCAAATCATCCACATAAAAATCGTTGGCGGGTACTGATGAGCTGTGAGGATGAGACTCTGAATGTAGTTCACTTAGATGCTTTAGACACCGAAAACTAGCGGTGCACTAGCTGTTCCATATGTTACCGTGTTAAGTTGATAGATTTGCAATTTATCCGTAGGTCTTTCTCTCCAAACGATTAGTTGAAAATTCCGCTGATCTTCATTGATTTCCACTTGACGATACATCTTGGTTATATCAGCGGTCATTGCATATTTGCGAAAAAGAAATTTAAGAAGTGTTGGATATAAACATGGCTGTATGGTTGCACCCATCATTAGTATATCATTGAGCGATAATTGTGCAGATGTTTTGCATGATGCATCAAAGACTACCCGTAGCTTTGCGGATGTGTTCTGTGGTCTCAGAACGCATTGATATGGAATGAAATAATGTGGTTCTCTGGGTATGATGTTGTTGGTTGCAGTCATGTGGCCTAATGATATGTATTCTTTCATGAATTCACGAATGTACATTGAATGAATCGTTGAATTAGATTACAATCTTCTTTATAAAGATAAGAATCTCCTTCTTGCTGTGTCGAACGATGACCCTAGGTAATTTTCACTCGATTTGAAAGGTAAAGATACTTTGAATCGACCAGAAGGAAGTCGAACAATGGATTCAATAAACGATTTCTCACATAAAGCTTGGTCTGTCGTATACAAGTTAGCTCCAGTCAACATCAGGAATTTCTCTAGTTCCCAGAACTTCCGTACCAATGTGTCCAGTGGAGAATTGTCCTCTTGCAATGTGCTGATTAAGGAACTTGTATGAGATTATGTGGATAGTCTAGTTTTGCAGCATCCAGATACGATCTTTGCATCTTTGCACTTCTTTACCTGTCCAGCTTTCAGCAAATCAAAAAATTCATCTGCTCCCAAGAGTAGATCAACTCGTTGTGGTTTATAGTACAGAGGGTCTGCTAATTTAATTCTATCGGGAATTTTCAAAGGCGTCGAACTAATTGCTCATGCCGGTTGATTAGAAGTAATTGATTTTAATACGACGAATTCTGTAACCATTTCAAAACAATTCTTGCGGTATCTAATCGTAGCCTGAACAACCTGTTGAGCCGAAAGATTTGACTTTCCTACTCCTAATATATTAATATCTTTTCTAATCCTTCTAAGGTTAAGCTCTTTGCCAACTCATCAGTAATGAAATTTACTTGCGATCCTGAATCTTACAAAATTCTTGCGACTTGTTGCTGGTCAGTTTGTCCCAGAATGTTTACTACTACAGAAGCGAAAATCACCTGACCATCAGCCACTGAAGCGTGATTTACAACCGATGATGAATTCGACGGTTGATTCATTGTTGTTAATTCCCGATGATCAGTTGATGATGGTGATAAGTTAGTTGAATACCTATGCAACAAAGTGTGGTGGGGTTGAGAGCAGACTTTTCAATGCATCGATTTACATGCTGACACATTGTGCCCCTTTCTGAAGCAATTTAGGGAAAGCGGGAATTCTTTTACAAATGTAAATCGATTTGTGACATTAATGGCAGCAAAGGAACTGCATGTATGAATGTAATGCTCGTTAGATTTGCAGAATGTTCATTTGCTTACTTGCGTACTGTGTGCAACGGACAACGATGTTTTCCCAGCATTTCTAGTTTGATTCTTCAACTTCGAATATCCAGACGTTGCCTCTTCAACAGATAAATGTTGGTATCGTTTATTGAGCGCTACCTCACAATCACTCCATAATGGAATTTTATTGTAATCTAAACTTTCTTCCAATTTTAATTTTGTTTTTGGATCCACTTTAGACATTACAATATGTATAAGCATTGCGTTCGCTATCTTCTTATCATCTCCAACCGACAACAAAGACTCGTACATTGCTGATACATTATCAATCGTGGAACGCAAGCCTGAAATAGTATCAAAAAATATGAGGCAATCATTATCATAAACTTGTTTCAACGCAGCTAACGCCTTTGGGTAGTTGTTATCCATTACTTGGAAAGCCTTCTTCCTTCTCCATACAACCAATCAAATGGTTAAATTTTTCAACTTGCGATAAACATGGATTTTTGTCTACTAGTCTTGTAAATAAACCAATGAAGTTTTTATATCCTGAATAATCTCCACCAAATCTTGGCAGAGTCATTTGTGGTAATTGATTTCTATTTGGGGTAGATGAGTTTGATTTAGCATCTGTCTTGGGTTAGAACGACCACCAATAGAAGCAATAAGTGTCGACACGCACAAGTCTTCTAGATCTGCAGAAGAAGCCAGATCAGGATTTATGTTGCTTAATTGTCGCTGGATATGAAACGCGTGATCAATATATTTATTTAGAATATCCGAGCGATATCCTAATTCGAGGAGATCAAAATCAATTGGTCATATATTTTCACTTAATTCGTGCTATTGCTAGAAAATTGACTTTGCGGTTTTTTACTAGGCATTTTACTTTCAGCTTTGTATTACTCTTGCTAACAATATGTGTAGTAATGTGCGCAATGCTCACCGATATCCGTGGTATTGCACCTATGTATGTGACAATTCGAACCACTGTAAAGTTAAGCGATACAAGACTGACTTGAGCAAACCGCTATGTGCAGTCGATAACGGACAGAAAGAAACCAACAACAAAGCTTAACTATCAAGAAATTTAAGGGATGACGAACAGGTAAATAAGGCAAGTGACGGACCGTTATGTGCCTGTACGTACAAATATATGCATATAAATATTTGTTGTTATAATTCTAATGAATTTGAATCTTGATTCCTTGATGATGTGTACGCCGACTCCACCCGGGGGCGCAAAAAAATGTTAGATCGAATAATTAATGGACGTGCCAACGATAGCACAAATCAACTTTCTTTTTTTGTGGACGCACGAACGATTACATACTTTGGTTTCTTTTTCGTAAGTAATCTTTTTTATACAAAATTAATATCAATTAAGCTGCTGAAGGCAAGCACAAAGGAGAAGAGAGCAAACTTAACGTAACAGAATTCATTTACTTAACTGTTAGCATTTTATATAAATTGTATAAATATCTTAAGACATGAGTTAACATCTTAGGAAATGACTTAAGATTAGGAAATGATTTAACAAATGTCATTATTTGTTTCTATTAATTATTATTACATATACTTACTTGATTAATTTCCATTGTTTCTTCTGCGGCAGCGGGAGAAAATTCGTAGCCGGCCGCCGTCATCGTTAACTTAAATTTTTATACGAAATCATAGCCCAGCAAAGCTTCGCATACCATCGCCTTATCACAACTACCAAGAACTTGTTGTTCACCTGCATGCTGTTGATCTCCACCTCTGCACTGAACTGCCCAACTGGACGAGTAATAATTTTTATTACAACGAAAACATTTGATTTCAGTTCTACACTCTCTGCATAGGTGATCTACTGATCCGCAGTTAAAGCAATGCTGCCTCTTTTCAATCTTACCATACGCATTCTTATTGGTTTTGTTGTTTTTATTTTTGTGAACTTCTTTTTTCTCTGCACTTGCTGCCTTATCGCTTTCCAGTACATTTTCATAAACTTCATATTTTCTCTCAACTCTTTTAAAGACATGCATCCAAACAAATTATATTTAAAATCAGTTTAAGTCAGCAACAACAATCTGATCAAAGACTCTGTGTTAATCACTCCACGCGCAGCAATACGTTTCATCTGCAATATGTATTCGTAGAAACTTTCATCTTTTTGTTTTACCCTCGTTCTCAGTTGTTTACGGATTTCAGCACGCCACGCTCTTTCTCTTTTGAATTCTGTAATCAACTGTTGCGTCATACTCAAATACTCGACGCTTCCAGGAACAAAGCGGCTGTGTCTGTCATTTTTACGCAAGCTTTATATACGTATATTTGTTTTTTGTTGAGTCCATAGGCATCGGCATTCTGTTTAAAATCTGTGAACTTCGTCATTTCCATATTTTCCCCATCAAATGCAGGAATAATTTTTGCAAAATTCTCCACAACTTACTTTCCCTCATCCTTTACAACTTCATCAGATTGGATTTTTAATGTAGCAATACATTATTTTCTGCTGTCATGTTTGCATTAGTTTTATCGTTTTCACTTTTAAATTGCGACGCAGTTTATGGCAGCGTTTTTCCTGGTATCGGCTGTTGTTGTTCAGTTTCCATATTCTCCTTCTTTTCCTTATTCTTCTTTGTCGTTTGCAAACGTGTACTATACGGCTTTTTCCTCTGGCGACTTAAAACTGTCGGCTAATCTTGTCTTCACTTGCTGTTTCGCTCTCACTGGCGTCGTCCGTCCTTTTGCAATTGTTTTCTTTTCTTTTGCACTCATACGGATCCATAAACGTTTACACACTTTTGTAAATTTCGCACTTTTCGATTTGACGCGGTTGAGCCCCCAAATGTAAGATTTATATTTATATCGTTTATTATTAATCTCTTTTGCTTAATTTACTATGTATGATGTATTAGTGTATTGTAGTGATGAGCGTTTTTGAGCAAACGGTGAGTTTTTCGCAGTGACTCGCTAGTCACAGTGACTCGCTGTGATTCAGTTGCTCTCTAAACTGTGATGGCTAAATGCAATATGTGCTCAGCAAAATTGTCGTACAAAACATCAAATTCAAATCTTAGAAGACATTTGCAGAGCAGACACCCAACTGTGTCTCTCCCTTCAAATGTTACTCCCGTGCTGTCAAATGTAAATTTTCTAAATTCATAAATTCCGTTGTTTTTCACCAATTTTTTTGCAGAATAATACTATAATAGAAGTAAATGAAGAACAGCCGACAGAAGAGACTTCGCAAACTCTTTCGCATGCAAAACCAGTGAATCAACAATCAAAACAAACGAAAGTGTCTTCGTTTTTGGAGCGACCAATAACTCAAAGTCGGAAGGAGAATATTGATAAATCGCTTTTATCGTTATTTATCGATAGCTACCAGACGTTTAGCTTGGTAGAAGAGGAATGTTTCAAGACTTTCGTAAAAGCCTTAAACCCAAGCTATGAACTGCCAAGTCGTCATGTTCTATCGCGTTCCTATATACCAGCACTTTTTGAGTTCGTGAGTTGATGAAGGAGGCAGACTGCTGGACCTCCATAAGCAATGGCAGTTACATGGCAGTAACGGCTCATTTTCTAAATGATGAATTCACTATGAAGTCGTCTCTTCTTGCTTGCCCCAATATCACGAAGCATCATACAGCGGAGAACTTAGCGGAGGTACTCAACAATGTTATAACTGACTGGGACATAAAACAAAAAATTATTTTGGCAGTGTCTGACAATGCAGCCAACATTAAAAGTGCTATAGAAAGCAAATTAAATTGGAAGCACTTAGGGTGTATGGCGCATACAATTAATTTAATTGTAAAAGACGCTTTGAAGATAAGCGACGTTGTGACTACAATTGATAAAGTCAAAAGTATCGTAGCGCATTTCCGTAGGAGCAGCATTTCAAATGTAAAGTTTTTCGAGTTTCAAACAAAATTCCGGAAATGCGACACCTTTAAAACTGCTGCAGGATACACCCACGCGATGGAACAGCACCTTCTATATGCTGCAACGGTTTTGTGCTTTGGAAGACGCGGTGAGAGCAACAGTTGCGTTGTTGAATACAGATCTTCCAGTTCTGACGTCAGATGAATGGGATGTGGTAAAGGAACTGTGCAAAATTTTAAAGCCATTTGAAGCCGCAACCAATTCATTAAGTGGTGAAAACTACCAAACGGCATCAATCGTTATTCCCATTGTCAGTAGCATCAGGCGGGTCTTGACACTGATAAGATCAAATATTTTGCACAATGGTGTAACAATGGCTATGCAAAAACTACATGATGGCATGGATAATCGTCTTGGCAACGTGATGCTTAGCAAAACACTTTGGGCTAGCACATTCTGTGAACCTCGCTTCAAAAATATACCATTCACAAATGATTACCATTTCGATCATATGAAGAAATGGTTAATAAATGAAGTCGCTCAAAAAATAATTGAATCTACACCAAGTCATCAAGGTAATGAAAATACCAATTCAATTGAACAACCAACTGATGAAATGTCGTTGTGGTTTGAAATCGAGAGACAAGCTGCTACAACACAACCAAAGGGAACACCAAATTCCCGTGCAATTCTCGAAGTCCAAAAATATTTGGAATCGGGAATTATTCCTCGGGACTAAGATCCACTTGCATGGTGGAAAGGTAACAAATACTTTTACCCGTTTTTGTCAATGGTAGCACAAGAAAAATTAAATGTGCTTAGCACATCAGTGCCATGTGAGCGACTTTTTTCAAAAGCCGGGATTATAATTTCTGACAGACGTTCTCGCTTGAGTCCACTCAAAACGGAAATGTTACTGTTTTTAAACAGCAATTTAAAGCACACAAATTCATAAATTCAACTCATCTTTATATCTTTCACTAGTTGTCCCGGCTCGCGTTGCTACGCCTTCGCTCAAGGAATCTTGTCTTAAGTTAGTAGCTGAATTAAATTCAGTTTTTATACTCTAAATTTTATTAATTTTAATATTCGCACAATAAGATTCATAACACTCAGACAAAACAAATGAATTAATCGTTAAACACAACAGAAACCGTTAAAACAACATCCGCAATAGAAAATTGTGAATCAGCTGAGATACTTAAGAAAAATCAGACGAATCAAATATGAATATTGACATAATTCTCTGATTTGACAATTGACAAAGACTAGTCGATAGATTAAATTAGGCCTCTAGGGTTCTATGCAAAATTTTATTGATTTATAAATGGTGTAACACACACGACTTTCTTTTATATATATAAGAGATAGTTATAATATTATTTAGTATGTAAGTGTATTATAAGAAATATTAAAATAAATAAATAAATATATAAGATTAAACAATAACTTTTAGTTATATTTCATTAACTTCATTCATTTTTAAGTAATTAAATTACTATATTACTATTTACTATAACAGTAATAAAGCATGTGCATTTTTCCATTGTTAATACCATGAGCTGAAGGCCTACGATGCTATTGCTCTTTTAATTTTTAAGCTGGCTCATAATTTGATATAATAAGTTATTTATTAAATAAATAATTAAATAAAAAAAGGTTTTTTAAAATAAGTATCACATTAAATAACTTTAACGCATTCCTTTAATTTTTTTTCTTTCATTTTAAACAAATTTGTTGCTTTGCTTATTAGCCAGATTCATATAAAAATTATTCATATAAAAATTATGATTACATTTTAGGGCTTTTTAACATGTTCTTTTATTAGTGATTCTAAACTGTGAGTGGATCACAGTTACAAATCATATTTAGATGAACTGAATCTAAACTGTGACTCAATCACAGTTTAGAACCACTGTGATTTTAAAAGAGCAGTCACACCTCTCTAACTTGATTGTGAAATCATTGTTTAGCTCACCACTAGTGTATTGTATATTATTGAATAGTCTGCTGCTGTCTTCTTTATGTTGTTATTCGTCCTCTGCTGTCTGCTCATATCTTCACTGCTTGCTGCTTCACGACCGACTGCCTCGTTACTTCTGCTGCTGGTGGCCGATATCTCGACTGAGTATCGATATCAGCCGACCCGATGCTCCATGGATGCTGCTACGATGGCGCTGGTGTCAGGACGTCGGCGCGACATATCATAAAATTAAGATATATATCATTAAGATTAAGAATACATATACAAAAAGGAAGTCTAAGTAACACCAACATTTATGACCTACATAAATGAGGACAGTTTATGTAGCATCATAAATTAACAGTCTGCTACTAATTAGGATTATCAAAAGAAGAACCAAAGGTAGACAAATTCTTTAGATCGCAAGGTATTCTTAGGTAGTGTATAAGAAAACATTTTTACTTAAATAAATAGTATCAAGTTGTACTCTGTACGAGCAGTACATAGTATCAAGCCAAACTCCGTACGAACAGTACATGTCTTTATAAAGAACTCTCGGCGAATTCCCTTGATCCTCAACCGTGATAGAATTGAGTTCTATTCGACAATGGTATCCCACAAGGGTTACCACTTTCCGTAGTGTTATTTTTTTTTTTTTTTGATTATATTCCAATCCCGAAATGACACAACTCTAAGTTTTAGTAAAGTTGAATTATCCATATGCCGATGATGTGATAATCTGTGCTAAACATGAAGACAATAGCTCGTTCAACTCCATACTGTTAAATTTATTAAGTAACATAAAGACGCTTATCATTGACTGTGTTAAAGATGTAATACTCTTCACGCTCCACTCGGTTGCATCTAACCGAACGGCGACAAGTGTCAGATATGAGATATGTTCCTTTTCCTAGCATCACTATATTCTCTCTGTGTTCACATTTGATACTCAAACTGTGTTATTTAATGATACTCAAACTGTGACAGAGAGAATATAGTGCTGCTAAGAAAGAAAGCATAGCCCATAATAACCTTTTTTCTGGGTTTTTTCCATTTTAAATTGGTAAATATACTTATTTTAGTAATATGTTTTTCGTTTACTTTTACGTTTTTATGCTTTGCTGTTATTGTAACTAAATCCCAGGGGCAGTCATTGAGTGTTTGTGCGATTAATCTTGAAATCCCATGTTTCTCACATGGCCAATTGTATGTTGCCAGGTCCCGTGTGAGAAATCCTTCAAATTTGTTTGTCTACGCGCCAGATAATCAAACAAAAAATCTCGTTTCCCAAAAAGTTCTGTAAAGAAAATATCATATATGATACATAATATTTCACGGCACGGAACGTATTACAACGAGCTCTTCAACTACCATCTAAAACCTTGACAGAATTGTGTGGCTCTTACGTCAGGGGCGTAGCAACGTGCACCGGGTCTACTTATAAGTATATAAAAATGAGAACTGTTGCTAAGCGCCAAACTCGAGAACGCCTGGACCCAATTCTTTTTTTTCATACTTAAAAGTAGGGTTGCAACGGAACTTCGCATCCGCCTCCGAATCTGCAGAACATCCGCATGAAATCGTACCTCCGCATCCGCCTCCGCATAATTTTAACGGAGTTTTAGCGGAGGTATATTTACATATTGTTATTGCGTGCGACGTCACATTTCTCACTCCATTTCACATTCCATATCAAAATTTCCAAAAAAAAAAATTGAAGACATCAATTCAAGATTTCGTGGTCTTCCAAGCATTGTGTACATTGTATTCGTTTTTTTTTTACCGCGTTGAAGAATAAATATTTTTGAAGATATGTTTACTAGTGCTAATGATGAACAACGTAATATCATAGATAGTATTTTACGAGAAGTTTTGAATCATGATACTGGTAGCAATGCATTTTGTTTAACGCAGGTTGTGGGAAAAGTTATGTCCAAACAGCAATCATTCGTAAATTAAATTCATTATATCTTCGTTGTATACCCACAGCTTTCAGCGGAATCGCTTCTACACAATGTGTTCAAATTACCAATTCCATTATTAGAAAATTCAGTTTTAAATATCAGTCGTAACAGTAGTCAAGGTAGATTCATCAATTCTGCCTCACTGATTATAATCGAAGAAATTTCAATATGTCCTCTTTATGCTATGAAATTAATTGATAGATTGCTGAGAGACTTCGGGAGAGAATAGATATAAATTATTCGGTGGGAAAACAATTTTGTTATGCGGTGATTTTAGACGAATCCTGTCAGTCATTCCTAATGGTTCACGTGTTACCCTCATAGAAAATTGTATAACATAGTGGTCTGAATTTCGAAATTTTCGTCATGTCACTTTAACTCGAAATATGTGGGCCCTTCCTCATGAAATTAAATTTGTTCAGTTTCAGTTATTTTGATTCCAAGAAATGATGATTGTTCAGTTATAAATTTAGAAGTCTTAAAACGAATGCCTGGAGAGGAACAGGCTTACTACATCTTTGATAAAATTGTCGGTGATGATGCACGTGGACATAATAATTTTCCTACTGAGTTTTTGAATACTGTATCAGTTAGTGGTCTTCCTCCCCATAAATTGATTTTAAAAGAAAACTGTATTGTATTATTAATACGGAATTTAAATACAGGAAAAGAATTAGTTAACGGAACTCGCATGCGCGTAAAACGAATACACCGAAACTCAATAGATTACGAGGTGTTAACAGATGTAGCGCGTAATATTCGAATTTTAATTCCCCGTTTTCATTTGACTTATTCAGGAATTCTTTCAAAGAATTCAATTTCCAGTCATTCCAGCTTTTGGGATGACTATTAATTAATCCCAAGGTCAAACGTTTCAAAAAGTTGGAATTTTGTTGAGAAAACCTGTGTTTAGTCACGGACAATTGTATGTTGCGCCAGTAGTGTTCGATCATTCAATGGATTGCTATTTTATATTTCTAAGACATCAGGTCAGGGCTATTTATCACGTGATAGTAGAGTTTTCACAAAAAACATTGTTTATAGAAGTTATTATTGACTCGCCAAGCACTATCAAAATATTTTCATTATACTTTCCAGGAGCATCGGCGAAATGTCTAGATAGTTCTCGCATTCTGGTAAACGACAAGTCACACCATAGAAGCTTATGCAAGGCAGATTTGCTAAAGTTGTCACGAGTAAACGGTCAGTATTTATTAGGTGGTGATTTCAATTGTAGGAATAGGCTATGGAACTGCAGTAAAACAAACTGTTGGGGGAATATACTTTATGAAATGTCCTATATTGACAAATTTTCAATACTGTACCCCAAAGACCCTACATATATTCCATTTAGCTACAAGGCAAAACCCTCAAGACTAGACCTCTTCATTTCTAACTCTCCAAACTTGATGACTGAACCATTAGCCATTAATCTCACATCAGACCACCTTCCTGTTATCATCAAAGTTAATGCTAAACCATGTGTAACAGAAAACACTTTCCCAGTTTATTCTAGAACTAATTGGAAAATTTTCAAGGAAACCCTGAACCTTAATTTTAGGCATATGCAGCCTGATTTCATTGCTCCTCCTACTATAGAGCTGATAGATAAAATGGTAGACTTAATTAAAACGCAAGTAACTGCTGCACTTGAAATTGCAGTTCCAAGAAAAAAATCTAAGCAACTCTGCAAAAAGTTACCTTACCATATCTCTGAGCTCAGTAAAATAATAAATGTAGTGAAAAGACGTTGGATAAGAACAAGGCAACCTATATTTAAAGCTCAGTTAAGTCACCTTAAACATCAAATAAGATGTCAAATCCATGTTCATAACAATAGTACTTTGAACAATAAGCTTGCAAACCTAGATAAAAATTCCAAAAGTTTCTGGAAAATAACTAAATTAACTAAAAACAAAAATGTCTTTATTCCAAGCTTTCAATACAATGACAAAACGTATTCTACTCGACAAGAAAAAGCCGATATACTTGGAGAAATATTTCAAGAAAAATATAAAATTACGGAATCTCTTTCTGATAGTGAAACCATTGGAATGATCAAGAGTTCCATCAGTGATCTTGATAACCATCGATCATTTAATGTGCCTTCTGTATCAACTAATGATATTAAGAATATTATCTTTTTGCTTGAGACGAAGAAATCTCCAGGTCCGGACAATCTTCCAAATATATGTGTAAGAAACTTCCCACTAAATGTTATCCGTTTTCTCTCACTTATCTTTAATTATTCACTTCAAATTGGTTATTTTCCCCAATCGTAGAAAGTTGCAAAAATCATACCCATTTCCAAACCTGGAAAACCACCAGATTCACCTGAGAACTACCGCCCCATCTGCTTGTTATGTTGCTTTTCGAAAATATTTGAAAAAATCTTGAAGGCAAGACTTAAATCTCATCTCGAAACAAATTCGATTATACCTGCAACTCAATTTGGTTATCGATCGCATTTAAGTTGCATAAACCCTCTTCTAAAGCTCAAAAAATTTATAAAACAAAATTTGCAAGATAAAAAATCAGTCGGATTAGTTGCCTTAGATATACAAGCAGCTTTTGATACAGTATGGCACGATGGCTTAATACCTAAACTAATGGTTACGAATACACCTATCTACTTAACAAAAATTATTCAAAGCTTCGTCACAAGCAGACACTTTTTTATTGAATTAAATGGCATTCAATCGGATACTAAAACCATTAGTGCTGGGGTACCGCAAGGATTGGTCTTAGGACCGATATTATATAACTTATATATCCATGTACCTGTACTTAACAACTGCACTGTTTCTATTTTTGCAAACGATACTGCGCTTTATTGTGCAGGTACAAATTACATAGGTATACACAACACCCTCCAAAGCTCGTTGACTGAACTAAATTTATACTATAAAAAATGGAAAATCATGCTAAATGTCAATAAGACACACAAGAAAAAGGAAAAGTGAATATTTGCCAAATGGTAATCTAAACTGCAACAATACTGGCATCCCTTGGTTAAATAGCATACGATATCTTGGCTTACATTTAGATAGGAAACTTACTTTTAATGTTCATTTCGGGAAAACTCTGGATAAGATTAATAAAACGATATGCACACTCTATCCGATCATAAATTGTAAATCAAAACTCTCACAGCACAATAAACTCATTATTTTTAAATCAATATTTAATCCCATTTTAATGTATGGTTCACAGGTCTGGGGTGATTGTGCTTTAACACATATAAAAAACTTCAAATCGCACAGAATAAACTACTCAAATTGTTACTGAATTTACCATACTACTATTCGACTAGTCAATTACTAGTAACATCAAATATTCAAAAAATTTAAGAAAAACATCTCTTTTTATAACTCAATCTTTGATAATCGCAATTCACTTATATAAGGTCTACACTATATATATAAGTCTATGTTTAGAGCTTACAAGTACGGTTAACTAGTTAGTTACTGTGTTAGTCAGTGTTAAGTGTAAGGTTTTTTTCCCCATTTTTCCTTAGCATAAAATGTGTACAAATATATAACTTATTTAATAATTGAAACAATTTTTCAGTAGCTAAGTAGATTAAAAACTTGAAAACTAAACTCTGTAAAATAGGAAAGATAATTAATTATGTACGAATTTGTATTAATTATGGGTTAAATAAATAATAAATTGTTTATAGAGAAGTTATTAGCACTTAAAAAGACAAATGTTTTTTTCTAGAATGGGGTCGATTGTGTCGGGTGTGGGTTTCCCTAGTTCCATAATAATAACCATTGAAGTTTGGTTCTACTTCAGTTTTGTTTTACTTAATTTGATTCTACTTTAGTTTTGTTCTACTTCAGTTTTGTTCTATAGTTCTAATGCTTGAAATTTCTATTGCTTGTTATCTTTGAAAATGATTAAGGGCTGTTGTTTTGAAAAATTGCGTTACGAAAATCTGTTACGTAAGGGGAAGTCGAGTATGTTGCACTGGTTCAAACCCGGTTCTGGGCTAGACACAAATTTTTTTTTTTTAGTAATTCAAAAATTCAAATTATAAATTCATATATGTTAGAGCAAAGCAACAAGATGAGTAAGGTTTGCAGTTGTTGTTGTTTATTGATTTGGCAGCACTAGATTTTGTTGAATGTTGTTGACCACTGAAGTGACGCTCCCCACGTTCTTTTTCGGTGTTGGGAAAGTCGTGGAAGGAGGGCAGGTCTGTGCGTGGGAAGAAGAAGAGGCACAGACCTGTCGTTTTTTTTTTTTTGAGCTCCGTACTAAAATAAATATTTAATTCGTTTTGGTGTCATAATTAATGCAGTCCATCATATACGTACACTTATCCTAATACATTGTGGAAAGAAAAAGAAAAAAGAGTGCTGATTTGCAGAGTTAGTACTGGGTTGTTTCCGTAGATGACTCTTCTAGTTTTCTCTTGAAGAGAATTAATTGCCTTCCGCAACAGCTCTTCCCGAGTGACATTTAGATTATCAGATGAAATTGATTCTGAAATAGGAAATATGTAATTTTAAAGTGTTTGGCATTATTATGGTTTTGTGAAGTATGTATCTTACCAAAAAGAACGCTGTAGAAGTTTCTAAAAATTTGTATTGCCAAAAATATTTGATTTTCACTGAATTCCTAATTTTGATAATAAAAAGAATAAACACATGAATTAGATGCACCACTCACTTCACTTTGTTTTCTTCTAAACACCACTCAAAATTGACACAAATCTTCTTAAATGCACAGGTTCAACAATAAATATCTTCATATTGTAAAATTTCATAACGTTTCATTATCACATTCTATTGTTCAGAATTTCCGCTCTCGACACCATTTCAAAGAGAGCAAACAAATACTTACCTCTCAATTGCTCTCTCTCACTGACGCATAACTGGTGCAACAGGTACAATTGCTTCCGAACATACTACAGGGCACAAATAAATTAAGGTGTATGTATGTGTATAAGCATCGAAGGAAATGACTACAAGAGAATGACGTATTAAAGAGCTGTGTTAAAGTGTGTATAGGCAAGCAAAGTAAGAAAGGAATATAAGAGTAGTAGAAGTAGAACTTCAAGCGAGTCGGATGTGTTGTTGCTGTAGTGATACTACTAATACTACTTAATTGTTATTTTTCTGTCTGTTTGATTGATTATAAAGTGCATTGTTTGTTCGCGGGGCTGTTTACTTGTGCATAATTTAGTTACTGACAGCGAATAAGTGGAGGATCAGTGCATTTTGTTTTTGTTTTCTTCTTGCTCAGCAATTTTACTTTTGCATTGTTATAACATGTAACATTTCAAATTTTATCATATGTGCGCATTGTTGTTACAAATCCAATCTGTTTTTTATCAGTGTTTGTGTACCGTTTTGTGTTTTCTTTCTTTAAACGGTAACATTGTTGTTGTTAGCTCATAGTTCAGTTTAATGCTTTGGATTTATTTCTTTTTATGCGCTATCAACTCTCATGTGCATACAGGGTGTCTTAATTTGTGATTTTGTAATTTTCAACTTTCTGATAATTTGGACAATTATTATTGTCATCATATATATACTTATTTCTATTGTTCACACTCAATTTTTGTCGTGAAAATGATTTGTTGTCATCCTCCATGCAAGAATATACATTTATTCGATGATGATTCTCTACGGGCTGTGTGATAATTTTTGCCATTTGAAGTGTGCGGAAGTAAATCTAAAACTGTTTCTGGCAGTTTGACATGGTCTTGCTCATGTCTCAAACGCCAGGTCGATTTTTCGTCAATATATGGTAGTGTACGTGACAATTTAATCAAGTTGAATAGTGCAGTAAACCAACTTTCATTTCATTTTGATTCGGGCAATGACTTACTCTTCGATTCGCTTCCTCCCCTTCTTATACACCATCACCTTCTCCTATGGACACCCAAGCTTCTCTCCAAATACCTCCCAATAGTCCTCTTTTTTCTGCTACAATTGCCCCTCCAACTGATCCTACCTCAAATCCAGTACTCTCTGTAATACAGGTATTGCCTCCATTATCTTCCTCCAAACGGTCCAGGCCCGCTTCATCATCTTCATCTGACTCCATTGAAGACAATAAGGGAACTTTGCCATCAATACCTCCAAGCGGTCCAGACCTGCTTCTCATTTTTCGTCTAGCACAATTATAAATGATACTGGGAATGTGGCTACCAATGGTGGTATATCCCCTTCTACTTTTGGACATTCACCTAAAGGGTCCAAACAAGCCGTTCATTCGTCGATGTCACTTATGACCTCTGCAGATCCTTTACAATTCATGCCATAAGTTATTAGCAATACATTGAATGTGGTTTCACCACCTATCTTGTCGGTAGTGGCCCCTCTGAAACTAATTTTCCTTTCGAGACTTTCTTGCGATACTACCTGTGACGATATTATAGGTTTATTGCTTAAGATTAGCGTGCCTTTTGATTCGTTCGATGAGTTGTGTAATCCTAAATTCTGGCTTCCAAATATGGTAGTTCATGAATTTAAATCAAAGAATAAGAATAGATCTAGTACTGTAAGGTTACCGGTACATACTAATTCTCCTTCGGCTCCAAGGTCCGCTTCAAAAAGCACCCTGCCTTCAGTATATCTCTTGCCGCCCTCATTTAGACCTTCCGATGGATCCTTCTACCCTTAGTTTGAACATTTATTTTAGAATGTTAGGGGCTAAATACTAAACTTAACAGACTTTTCTTAAATAGTTTCACTTTTCATTCAGATATTATTGTATTCGTTGAAACATGGCTTCGTCCAGACGTTTTATTTCTGAATTATTCAACAATACTTACTTAACGTTTAGGAAAAGATCGTATTGATCGTGTTGGTGGTGGAGTTCTTATTTCCGTTAGATCTTCTTATTCTTCTGACTTTCTATTCTTATATACTGGATATCTTTGGTTTCCCCCCTAATTTAGTTAGCTGGATTAATTTCCTATTTATCTTCTAGAACCCAAAGTGTTATCTTTAAAACAAGACTATTCATGGTGTCCCGCAGGGTAGCCACCTTGGTCCGTTATTATTCAATATTTTTATAAATGATTTGCCATCTGCCATAAAATATTCTAACGTCTTGATGTATGCTGATGATGTAAAGTTATGCTTATCTATTGTATCTCCCATCCAAGAAATGTTTCTTCAACAAGATCTTGATTCATTATCACAGTAGTGCACCATGAACTACCTCACGCTTAACTGTGACAAATGTAAAACTATGTCCTTTTACCGTAAAAAGTTTTAGTTGTAAACAGTTACCTCATTAATGGTCACACTCTGGAACGTGTCACACAATTCAATGATCTGGGTGTTTTGATGGATCCTAAGCTGCATTTGGTCATGCATATTTCTACTATCATTAATAAAGCTAGAGGCGTTCTAGGATATATTAAACGTTGCTCGAAAGAGTTTAAATTATTAAATTATTATTTACCTCTTTGGTTAGACCAATTCTTGAATACGCATATTGTGTATGGGACCCACAGTTTGAAAAGTATAGTGATAATATTGAATCTGCTTAAAAACAATTCTTACTTGCACTGCGTAGTTTACACTGGGATCCTAACATCAACCTTCCATCCTACCAAAGCCGTCTTAAGTTAATCCACCTCCCAAAACTATCTAGTCGTAGGACGACTCGTGGTGTCACTTTCCTGCACAACCTTATTCTTAGTCATCTTTCTTGGAAACGTATATTTTAATGTTCCTTCTCGGGTTGCAAGGAAATTTCCCCCTATATTTATTGGGACCTGTAAGGCCACTTATTTACAGCACGACCCATTTCGCGTTTTATGTCAATCGTACAACCTATACTTTGACCTAGTATCTAACTCTATTTCTTCCGAATAGCTAAACTTTAATCTTTTAACCCATCTTAACACTTAGCTTTCTATTAACCCATTAACTTAATTTCATTTGTTCTCATTTTTTGTAATTTTAATTTATGGTACCAGTAAAATGTTGAAACTAAAGTATCTTTATTGTACAACCCAACGTATTAAATCTTAAATTTATCTTTATGGTGCATGCTTTTATGTATTGCTGATGACGTTAGGTCTGTAGACGCAAAGTAGTTTACTAAGTTTGCATGTTAGTTTAGTACGGAAGTGATTTGTGGTTGATGTACGAATGCATTCAGTTGCTTAACATAACTGAGTATCCTTGAATGTCGTACTCAATTTTTTGGAAGCACACACAATAAGAATGAATTCTAATTCACTTGAGAGAGCGTTACCATAGCAAACGATCGCATTGAAAACGACTGGTACAAGAAGAGTGTGCAAAAGATGGTAAAGAAACGAAAGGAACAAGAAAACCATTCATTGTATTCAAACACAGAACAATCAAATCTGATTTTTAACGTCATCCGTTAGTTTTTGATGAGTCTTTTTTGTCAGCTATAATCTTTACAACTTCAACTGCTTTAGTAGGACTAGCTGGCAAATTACGTTTCGCTTTTGCCACAGCATTTCCAAGTGTACGAGGACTGTAGTAGCTACTACCTGTCAGTTTAAGTCACTCTTCTTTTCGTCGTTTTCTGGATGCCTGCATTCTTTCTTTCGATCTAAGTTTAGTGAGTATTTTGAAATCTTCATTTGCCTCCATTTTCCTTTTCATTACTTCTCTTCGTTTTCCATCACGAGCTCTTTCTCGATGTAGATGTTCTGCATGTAGTTCCATATTTTCTTTTAACTTTCGCCTATATTTCTGGAAAAGAGCGGAATATATTATAAAATATAATTCGCCAAAAATACGCAGAAAATAACTTAAATTAAAATCTAATGGGGTATTGAAACATGAGATTGGGTTGTCGCAGCAATAATACTGAGCATGGTAGTGGATTTTAGAGACTGATCTAATGAACACAATTGTAAACGTAATGAAGCTTTGCTAAGATATTTTTTGTTAACTCATGTTTGATCAGTGTCACAGTTGTTGTATGTTGTTGGTACCGTTTCCGTCTGTTATATTTTTTGCCTTGCTTAATATTTGTTTTTGTGATAGCTTTTCTGCGCTCCGTTACACCTGTTTCTTTCTTTTTCTACCTAAGGTCGGCATTGCCATTCAACAGTTATATTTAATATTGTTAGTGGTTGCATCTCCAGCATTTCCCTAATGTTTACTTATATTGACTATGACTGCATTTATACTAACGTCATATAATCGTCGATTCTTCTTTGATGATTTTGGTTTGTGTCTAGACAAACGTCACGCTTGAAAATCAAATTTTTGCTAATTCCTCTCTGTCTGTGTTTTTTTATGCAGCTGTGCGTTCTGTCCCTGAGTAAATTTCTTTACCTTCCGCTCATATTGGCTACTATATTCTGCATGTCGCTTGCATCTTCACTCTACGCAAGCCAAAAAATTGTGAAAAAAAACGAATGAGGCGAAAGAGAACAAAGAAAAACGTCAGCAGAGACTTCCATGACGATGTTTTCAGAAGCTTCCTCTCAATGCCTCGCTTCTCTTACCAACAAAAAAAGTTTTCGCTATCGCTGAGCCTAAATGCAGACTATTCAAGGCATAACACAATATAAGTATAATACAACAGCCAAAAACGTTAGTTTTTAACAAGTTGCATCACGATTTCAGTCAAGGTTTATTTTAATTGAGCTAACAGTATACTTTCGAAAACGATAGATTTAATTTGCCTGTGATTTCTTCTTACTTTTGAAAAGTTTCAAGATATTAACACTTAATTACTCTAAAAAGGAATTAACTTTTACATCTTATCTATCACGGGTGCAACAAGCTGACAATGTAACCTTGTAGAAAATAATGCATAATAAATAACAACAAGTACTTAAATCTTTAGGCTTATAAGAATAAATGAATATTATCACTACACGGTTGCCAGTAAAGTATAATCTTAAACTAATCGTATAAACTGTTTCGCGCCTTTCCTGTCACGTGTTATTTTTCAATGCATGCCAGTTTTTCGAATGATAATTTTTCTAAACGTCCCCAAAATTTAAATATGATGTAATATTTTTTTGAAGTGAAACTTCTTTAGCGAAGGGGAGTAACTCCAAAAAATATGGCAATGAAATGTGACGAAAATCAAAATGTGACGAGCAGTGTAGAAAATGTATGTTTATGCAAGAGTAAGAGAGAGATAAAAAATGTTTTACTGATGTGTGTTTTTACGAAGAGCGTAGGAACAAGTGACCGAATAACCGACCACCAGCCGAAGATGCTTTTCTCTCTCTCTCGTTTGACATGGTCTTGCCCATCATGTCTCAAACACCAGGTCGATTTTTCGTCAATATATCGTAGTGTACGTGACAATTTAATCAAGTTGAATAGTGCAGTAAACCAACTTTCATTTCATTTTGATTCGGGCACTGACTTACTCTTCGATTCGCTTCCTCCCCTTCTTATACATCGTCACCTTCTCCTATGGACACCCAAGCTTCTCTCCAAATACCTCCCTCTTGTTTCTGCTACAATTGCCCCTCCAACTGATCCTACCTCAAATCCAGTACTCCCTGTAATACAGGTCCAGACCTGCTTCTCATTTTTCGTCTAGCACAATTATAAATGATACTGGGAATGTGGCTACCAATGGTGGTATATCCCCTTCAACTTTTGGACATTTACCTAAAGGGTCCATACAAGCCGTTCATTCGTCGATGTCACTTATGACCTCTGCAGATCCTTTACAATTCATGCCATAAGTTATTTTTTTTTTTTTTTTTGTATCGGAAGTGAAGCATCGAAAACCTACCCGGTCTACAACCGGAGTGCGGGACTTTTATCCGCTAAACACTCCCGCCCCTCGTCCTATCGTCCTCCCGGAACTGTCATTAGATAATACGTCGGGAGGAAGGTGGAGCATTGCTGCTCAAAAGTCAATCGGTCCTAGTTTAGTAGGGTCACCTATTGTGTTGTGTTGTTGTCGTACGTGGGTCGTGGCTACTCGTCAGTATTCTACGATCCCCCGTCCGGCACTCTCTGCAACGTCTGCATATTTCGCCTAGCCCTCTCTAGACGACGTAGCTCTAGCTGAATAGCTGTCACACGCTCACAGATCCGGTCCCAGTTGGCCGGATTTGCTAACATGAACTGTAATGCGCTTGCTGGCTCCTGCGGATATCCTTCTGGAACAGGAAACCGAGCACATTGGAACATAACGTGCTCAGCGTCCTCCGGTTCGTCACACAGTGGGCACCTTGGTGTGTTGTCGTGCCCAAACCTGTATAGGTACCACCTGTATCCACCATGTCCAGACAAGAACTGGGTTAAATGGTAGTTGGTTTCCCCGCTCTTCCTGCTCAGCCATTTTTCAATGTCCGGGATGAGCCTGAAAGTCAATCTACCATTCTCAGCGTTCTGCCATCTCCGCTGCCAAAGCAATGTTGAGGCTTGCCGCTCACGCCTTCTAGCGTCGTTGTCTGGACGCCCATGACACGTCTCATAGAGTCTGCGCATTTCATCAGCCAAAATGTCAATGGGAATCATGTCCGCTAGTACCAATGCCGCATCATCTGAGATTGTTCGAAAACCCGATACTGTTCTCAGCGCTGCCAGCCTATATGTAGTCGAAAGGATTTTCGAGTAGGTGGTAGCTCTCAGCGACTCCGCCCAAACGGGGGCAGCGTACAGCATGACGGATGTCACCACCCTTGACAATATCCGGCGCTTGTCCGCCTTAGGGCCACCTATATTTGGCAGCATCCATGATAAGGCATTCTGGACCCTCGCAGCTTTATTCTTCACGTACAGCAGGTGCTCTTTGTACGATAGCCTGCTATCCAGCATAACACCTAGGTACCTTATAGCCCTCTTGGACCGTACATCGTGATCACCAACTCGTACGGAACAGAACTCTATGCGCTTCCTACTGGTGGTCAGAACCAACTCTGTCTTCTGCTCTGCTAAGGACAGTTTTGAAGACCTGAGCCATGCAGTAACCGCGAGAATAGCGGAGTTTGCCGATTGCTCTATATTCCTTATCTCCTTGCCCGTTACTATCAGACACAGATCATCCGCAAAACCTACCGAAGTGCAGTTTTTGGGAAGCTGCAACCGTAGGACCTGGTCATACATAAGGTTCCATAGGAGCGGGCCCAGCACCGAACCCTGAGGAACCCCCGCAGTAACTCTGTAGGTTTTATTTCCATCTTCGCTGTCATAGTGCAAGTACCTCTCTGACAAGTAGGACTTGATCATGTTTTGAAGGTACATTGGCGCTCCCGTTCTACGGACGGACCCTTTAATATGCATCCAGTTAACAGAGTTAAAAGCGTTCTTAACGTCCAGCGTGATGATTGCGCAGTACTCTTTATCACCATAGAGCCACCTTTCGCCCTGTATTGCCTGTCTTGCTATACCAACCACTTTCTTTATCGCGTCAACTGTCGAGCGACCCTTTCGAAAGCCAAACTGGTTTTCAGAGAGAGTGCCACTCTCGTTCACGATTCGTTCAAGTCTGTTGCAGACAATCTTTTCCAAGACTTTGCCCACAGTATCCAACAAACAAACCGGCCTATACGACGACGCCTCGTTGGGTGGCTTACCAGCCTTTGGTATGAGGACCAGTTTCTGATGCCGCCATCTTCTGGGGAATACTCCGTCGTGAAGGCATTGGTTGAAAACCTGCATAAATACACTTGGAGCACTCGAAATAGCTGCTTTCAGGACTTTATTCGGCCTTATGCCATAAGTTATTAGCAATACATTGAATGTGGTTTTACCACCTATCTTGTCGGTAGTGGCCCCTCTGAAACTAATTTTCCTTTCGAGACTTTCTTGCGATACTACCTGTGACGATATTAATAGGTTTATTGCTTAAGATTAGCGTGCCTTTTGATTCGTTCGATGCGTTGTGTAATCCTAAATTCTGGCTTCCAAATATGGTAGTTCATGAATTTAAATCAAAGAATAAGAATAGATCTAGTACTGAAAGGTTGCCGGTACATACTAATTCTCCTTCGGCTCCAAGGTCCGCTTCAAAAAGCACCCTGCCTTCAGTATATCTCTTGCCGCCCTCATTTAGACCTTCCGATGGATCCTTCTACCCTTAGTTTGAACATTCATTTTCAGAATGTTAGGGGCTAAATACTAAACTTAACAGACTTTTCTTAAATAGTTTCACTTTTCATTCAGATATTATTGTATTCGTTGAAACATGGCTTCGTCCAGACGTTTTATTTCTGAATTATTCAACAATACTTACTTAACGTTTAGGAAAAGATCGTATTGATCGTGTTGGTGGTGGAGTTCTTATTTCCGTTAGATCTTCTTATTCTTCTGACTTTCTATTCTTATATACTGGATATCTTTGGTTTCCCCCCTAATTTAGTTAGCTGGATTAATTTCCTATTTATCTTCTAGAACCCAAAGTGTTATCTTTAAAACAAGACTATTCATGGTGTCCCGCAGGGTAGCCACCTTGGTCCGTTATTATTCAATATTTTTATAAATGATTTGCCATCTGCCATAAAATATTCTAACGTCTTGATGTATGCTGATGATGTAAAGTTATGCTTATCTATTGTATCTCCCATCCAAGAAATGTTTCTTCAACAAGATCTTGATTCATTATCACAGTAGTGCACCATGAACTACCTCACGCTTAACTGTGACAAATGTAAAACTATGTCCTTTTACCGTAAAAAGTTTTAGTTGTAAACAGTTACCTCATTAATGGTCACACTCTGGAACGTGTCACACAATTCAATGATCTGGGTGTTTTGATGGATCCTAAGCTGCATTTGGTCATGCATATTTCTACTATCATTAATAAAGCTAGAGGCGTTCTAGGATATATTAAACGTTGCTCGAAAGAGTTTAAATTATTAAATTATTATTTACCTCTTTGGTTAGACCAATTCTTGAATACGCATATTGTGTATGGGACCCACAGTTTGAAAAGTATAGTGATAATATTGAATCTGCTTAAAAACAATTCTTACTTGCACTGCGTAGTTTACACTGGGATCCTAACATCAACCTTCCATCCTACCAAAGCCGTCTTAAGTTAATCCACCTCCCAAAACTATCTAGTCGTAGGACGACTCGTGGTGTCACTTTCCTGCACAACCTTATTCTTAGTCATCTTTCTTGGAAACGTATATTTTAATGTTCCTTCTCGGGTTGCAAGGAAATTTCCCCCTATATTTATTGGGACCTGTAAGGCCACTTATTTACAGCACGACCCATTTCGAGTTTTATGTCAAAACCTATACTTTGACCTAGTATCTAACTCTATTTCTTCTGAATAGCTAAACTTTAATCTTTTAACCCATCTTAACACTTAGCTTTCTATTAACCCATTAACTTAATTTCATTTGTTCTCATTTTTTGTAATTTTAATTTATGGTACCAGTAAAATGTTGAAACTAAAGTATCTTTATTGTACAACCCAACGTATTAAATCTTAAATTTATCTTTATGGTGCATGCTTTTATGTATTGCTGATGACGTTAGGTCTGTAGACGCAAAGTAGTTTACTAAGTTTGCATGTTAGTTTAGTACGGAAGTGATTTGTGGTTGATGTACGAATGCATTCAGTTGCTTAACATAACTGAGTATCCTTGAATGTCGTACTCAATTTTTTGGAAGCACACACAATAAGAATGAATTCTAATTCACTTGAGAGAGCGTTACCATAGCAAACGATCGCATTGAAAACGACTGGTACAAGAAGAGTGTGTAAAAGATGGTAGAGAAACGAAAGGAACAAGAAAACCATTCATTGTATTCAAACACACAACAATCAAATCTGATTTTTAACGTCATCCGTTAGTTTTTGATGAGTCTTTTTTGTCAGCTATAATCTTTACAACTTCAACTGCTTTAGTAGGACTAGCTGGCAAATTACGTTTCAGTCACTCTTCTTTTCGTCGTTTTCTGGATGCCTGCATTCTTTCTTTCGATCTAAGTTTAGTGAGTATTTTGAAATCTTCATTTGCCTCCATTTTCCTTTTCATTACTTCTCTTCGTTTTCCATCACGAGCTCTTTCTCGATGTAGATGTTCTGCATGTAGTTCCATATTTTCTTGTAACTTTCGCCTATATTTCTGGAAAAGAGCGGAATATAATATAAAATATAATTCGCCAAAAATACGCAGAAAATAACTTAAATTAAAATCTAATGGGGTATTGGAACATGGGATTGGGCTGTCAGCAGCAATAATACTGAGCATGGTAATGGATTTTAGAGACTGATCTAATGAACACAATTGTAAACGTAATAAAGCTTTGCTAAGATATTTTTTGTTAACTCATGTTTCATCAGTGTTACAGTTTTTGTATGTTATTGGTACCGTTTCCGTCTGTTATATTTTTTACCTTGCTTAATATTTGGTTTTGTGATAGCTTTTCTGCGCTCCGTTACACCTGTTTCTTCCTTTTTCTACCTAAGATCGGCATTGCCATTCAACAGTTATATTTAATGTTTCTAGTGTTAGCATCTCCAGCATTTCCCTAATGTTTACTTATATTGACTATGACTGCATTTAGACTAACGTCATATAATCGTCGATTCTTCTTTGATGATTTTGGTTTATATTTAGGCAAACGTCACGCTTGAAAATCAAATTTTTGCTAATTCCTCTCTGTTTGTGTTTTTTTATGCAGCTGTGCGTTCTGTCGCTGAGTAAATTTTATCACCTTCCGCTCATATTGGCTACTATATTCTGCATGTGACATGCATCCTCACTCTACGCAAGCCAAAAAATTGTGAAAAAAACGAATGAGGCTAAAGAGAACAAAGAAAAGCGTCAGCAGAGACTTTCATGACGATGTTTTCAGAAGCTTCCTCTCAATGCCTCGCTTCTCTTACCAACAAAACAATTTTGCGCTATCGCTGAGCCTATAGTCTAAATGCAGACTATTCAAGGCATAACACAATATAAGTATAATAAAACAGCCAAAAACGTTAGTTTTTAACAAGTTGCATCACGATCGCGGGTGCAACCAATTTTAGTCAAGGTTTATTTTAATTAAGCTAACAGTATACTTTTGGAAACGATAGATATATGTTTACCTGTGATTTCTTCTTACTTTTGAAAAGTTTCAAGATATTAGCACTTAATTTCTCTAAACAAAAAACAAGCTTTTACATCTTTTCTATCACGGGTGCAACAAGCTGACAATGTAACCTTGTAGGAAATAATGCATAATAAATAACAACAAGTACTTAAATCTTAAGGCTCATAAGAATAAATGAATATTATCACTACACGGTAGCCAGTAAAGTATAATCTTAAACTTATCGTATACGCTGTTCCGCGCCTTTCCTGTCACGTGTTATTTTTCAATGCATGCCAACTTTTCGAATGATAATTTTTCTAAGCGTCCCCAAAATTTAAATATGATGTAAGATTTTTTTGAAGTGAAACTTCTTTATCGAAGGGGAGTAAATCCAAAAAATATGACAATGAAATGTGACGAAAATCAAAATGTGACGAGCAGTGTAGAGAATATATGTTTATGCATGAGTAAGAGAGAGATAAAAAATGTTTTACTGATGTGTGTTTTTACGAAGAGCGTACGAACAAGTGACTGAATAACCGACCACCAGTCGAAGATGCTTTTCTCTCTCTCTGTCTCTTCGTCTGTGTCGTCGTTGTTGTTGTTGCGAGTGAACATACGACAGAGCCCTATTTCTCAATTTGCGTTTGTCGAGAAGGGTTTTGTGTTTGGTTTTGTGCACAACCTATCAACAACAACACACACGCAATTACTTCAATTACATTTTCGGTCTTTTCTTCAATCATACGTGACCATGGAGTGAGCGAATTTCATTTATGCTTTTCATTTGTGTGTGCCCACAACGACGCCGATCTCGCATATTAAGTTGTGTGTATGTTGCTGAGACTTTGCAGTTATATGTGATGCTAGCATAGCCCGGCGCGCGTTGCTGCGGCCCCGTCGTGATGTTAGTGTGCGATTTCTGTAGTCATTGTTCCTTTCTCGCTCTAATTTTATCCACGCACATTGGTTCAATTTTTTGCTACTAACGAAAGCAAGCATGTTTTTGTGTTTCTCCTCAAATGTTCGAATGTTGTTATTGTTGTTTAGAATGTTCTCGTTTCAATAGAATGATATATAGATTCACACCATCCGTACCATTAAACTTAAAAACATGATCAAAGAGAAATGGAGTTCTGTAGCAAAGAGCTTTTTGTGTGGTAGCATAATGAACTTACAGTAGAGTCAAAATAGATGCACTTCTAATTAAAAAAAAATATGAAAATGTATAAAAACTTGAGAGTTGCAACAAAGTGGATAGCATAGAAACATTCTTCATGAAGAAATACATATACATGCCAACTTTCATGCTGATCGGTCAAACGTTGTTGGAGTGAAAAGCCGTTAAACATTTTTTCTCGTCCCATTTTATATATATAGATAAATAGATAAATCAATACGGTATTTAACCTTATTATTTAAATTATTATTTATAATATGATATAATGAAATAAATGAATAACATTATAGAACAAAACTCTAGTAATTATTTTAAAACTAAAAACTAAATCTTCAGTCCTAACATTTTGTGCAGCAGTTTCACGTCAATAGTGTGCTTATATGGGTGAGGCACATTACTTTTTTTTGTAAAAAGAGATGTACACCATATTTATTGTGGCTTAATTCATCACTAACTATGACCACTGTAGTCCAAATACAGCACGTAAAAAGTGTGACATGCTCATGAAACCAATGTGCTGATTATATTTCATCTTGATTGATCAGGTCATAATTCTCGGCAAAGTCTATTTGTACAATTACTTTCTCACTGGTAAGGTCTTATTTTGCGTTTTGAAAATAATCTGACTGAACTTTTTCAATAAAAGAACGCAGATTGAATTAAGCAGTGGTGCTTTTTAGTTCATCTAGTGCTTCATTGAATAGTTTGCTAATTTCAACCTGTGTTGGTCTCTGAATCTGAAAGGTACAGGCCTTCCAATTAGCATTAAAATTTGAATCTTCAGTAATATCCCAAATGCTGCATTCACTGCATAGTCGAAACTGTTGGACATACAATCTTCATTATCTACACTACATGATACCCGTTTCAGAATGTCTTGGTGAGTTTTCGGAAAGTCTGTCGTATGTTTCGAAATAGCGAGAAGAAAATTGGTGTAATTTGAGTTACATTGATAGGCAGAATATGAGTAGGTCTCTCTTTATAAAAAAACAGTCTTTCCAATAGATGTTTCCGGAAAAGTTTCTTTAAACAATCCGAAGGCTTCACGGATGCTCATAATCATTCTTCTCTTCTGGATTCTTTACTTCGTTTCAGTATTTGACTTGATTCGTTTCACATCTTTTATTCCAGGCATTTGTCTACTTATATCATCCCTATCAGAGAATTTACAAATCTGATTTTTAACGTCATCCGTTAGTTATGATGAGTCTACTACCTGTCAGTTTAAGTTGCTCTTCTTTTCGTCGTTTTCTGGATGCCTGCATTCTTTCTTTCGATCTAAGTTTAGTGAGTATTTTGAAATCTTCATTTGCCTCCATTTTCCTTTTCATTACTTCTCTTCGTTTTCCATCACGAGCTCTTTCTCGATGTAGATGTTCTGCATGTAGTTCCATATTTTCTTGTAACTTTCGCCTATATTTCTGGAAAAGAGCGGAATATAATATAAAATATAATTCGCCAAAAATACGCAGAAAATAACTTAAATTAAAATCTAATGGGGTATTGGAACATGGGATTGGGCTGTCAGCAGCAATAATACTGAGCATGGTAATGGATTTTAGAGACTGATCTAATGAACACAATTGTAAACGTAATAAAGCTTTGCTAAGATATTTTTTGTTAACTCATGTTTCATCAGTGTTACAGTTTTTGTATGTTATTGGTACCGTTTCCGTCTGTTATATTTTTTACCTTGCTTAATATTTGGTTTTGTGATAGCTTTTCTGCGCTCCGTTACACCTGTTTCTTCCTTTTTCTACCTAAGATCGGCATTGCCATTCAACAGTTATATTTAATGTTTCTAGTGTTAGCATCTCCAGCATTTCCCTAATGTTTACTTATATTGACTATGACTGCATTTAGACTAACGTCATATAATCGTCGATTCTTCTTTGATGATTTTGGTTTATATTTAGGCAAACGTCACGCTTGAAAATCAAATTTTTGCTAATTCCTCTCTGTTTGTGTTTTTTTATGCAGCTGTGCGTTCTGTCGCTGAGTAAATTTTATCACCTTCCGCTCATATTGGCTACTATATTCTGCATGTGACATGCATCCTCACTCTACGCAAGCCAAAAAATTGTGAAAAAAACGAATGAGGCTAAAGAGAACAAAGAAAAGCGTCAGCAGAGACTTTCATGACGATGTTTTCAGAAGCTTCCTCTCAATGCCTCGCTTCTCTTACCAACAAAACAATTTTGCGCTATCGCTGAGCCTATAGTCTAAATGCAGACTATTCAAGGCATAACACAATATAAGTATAATAAAACAGCCAAAAACGTTAGTTTTTAACAAGTTGCATCACGATCGCGGGTGCAACCAATTTTAGTCAAGGTTTATTTTAATTAAGCTAACAGTATACTTTTGGAAACGATAGATATATGTTTACCTGTGATTTCTTCTTACTTTTGAAAAGTTTCAAGATATTAGCACTTAATTTCTCTAAACAAAAAACAAGCTTTTACATCTTTTCTATCACGGGTGCAACAAGCTGACAATGTAACCTTGTAGGAAATAATGCATAATAAATAACAACAAGTACTTAAATCTTAAGGCTCATAAGAATAAATGAATATTATCACTACACGGTAGCCAGTAAAGTATAATCTTAAACTTATCGTATACGCTGTTCCGCGCCTTTCCTGTCACGTGTTATTTTTCAATGCATGCCAACTTTTCGAATGATAATTTTTCTAAGCGTCCCCAAAATTTAAATATGATGTAAGATTTTTTTGAAGTGAAACTTCTTTATCGAAGGGGAGTAAATCCAAAAAATATGACAATGAAATGTGACGAAAATCAAAATGTGACGAGCAGTGTAGAGAATATATGTTTATGCATGAGTAAGAGAGAGATAAAAAATGTTTTACTGATGTGTGTTTTTACGAAGAGCGTACGAACAAGTGACTGAATAACCGACCACCAGTCGAAGATGCTTTTCTCTCTCTCTGTCTCTTCGTCTGTGTCGTCGTTGTTGTTGTTGCGAGCGAGCCCTATTTCTCAATTTGCGTTTGTCGAGAAGGGTTTTGTGTTTGGTTTTGTGCACAACCTATCAACAACAACACACACGCAATTACTTCAATTACATTTTCGGTCTTTTCTTCAATCATACGTGACCATGGAGTGAGCGAATTTCATTTATGCTTTTCATTTGTGTGTGCCCACAACGACGCCGATCTCGCATATTAAGTTGTGTGTATGTTGCTGAGACTTTGCAGTTATATGTGATGCTAGCATAGCCCGGCGCGCGTTGCTGCGGCCCCGTCGTGATGTTAGTGTGCGATTTCTGTAGTCATTGTTCCTTTCTCGCTCTAATTTTATCCACGCACATTGGTTCAATTTTTTGCTACTAACGAAAGCAAGCATGTTTTTGTGTTTCTCCTCAAATGTTCGAATGTTGTTATTGTTGTTTAGAATGTTCTCGTTTCAATAGAATGATATATAGATTCACACCATCCGTACCATTAAACTTAAAAACATGATCAAAGAGAAATGGAGTTCTGTAGCAAAGAGCTTTTTGTGTGGTAGCATAATGAACTTACAGTAGAGTCAAAATAGATGCACTTCTAATTAAAAAAAAATATGAAAATGTATAAAAACTTGAGAGTTGCAACAAAGTGGATAGCATAGAAACATTCTTCATGAAGAAATACATATACATGCCAACTTTCATGCTGATCGGTCAAACGTTGTTGGAGTGAAAAGCCGTTAAACATTTTTTCTCGTCCCATTTTATATATATAGATAAATAGATAAATCAATACGGTATTTAACCTTATTATTTAAATTATTATTTATAATATGATATAATGAAATAAATGAATAACATTATAGAACAAAACTCTAGTAATTATTTTAAAACTAAAAACTAAATCTTCAGTCCTAACATTTTGTGCAGCAGTTTCACGTCAATAGTGTGCTTATATGGGTGAGGCACATTACTTTTTTTTGTAAAAAGAGATGTACACCATATTTATTGTGGCTTAATTCATCACTAACTATGACCACTGTAGTCCAAATACAGCACGTAAAAAGTGTGACATGCTCATGAAACCAATGTGCTGATTATATTTCATCTTGATTGATCAGGTCATAATTCTCGGCAAAGTCTATTTGTACAATTACTTTCTCACTGGTAAGGTCTTATTTTGCGTTTTGAAAATAATCTGACTGAACTTTTTCAATAAAAGAACGCAGATTGAATTAAGCAGTGGTGCTTTTTAGTTCATCTAGTGCTTCATTGAATAGTTTGCTAATTTCAACCTGTGTTGGTCTCTGAATCTGAAAGGTACAGGCCTTCCAATTAGCATTAAAATTTGAATCTTCAGTAATATCCCAAATGCTGCATTCACTGCATAGTCGAAACTGTTGGACATACAATCTTCATTATCTACACTACATGATACCCGTTTCAGAATGTCTTGGTGAGTTTTCGGAAAGTCTGTCGTATGTTTCGAAATAGCGAGAAGAAAATTGGTGTAATTTGAGTTACATTGATAGGCAGAATATGAGTAGGTCTCTCTTTATAAAAAAACAGTCTTTCCAATAGATGTTTCCGGAAAAGTTTCTTTAAACAATCCGAAGGCTTCACGGATGCTCATAATCATTCTTCTCTTCTGGATTCTTTACTTCGTTTCAGTATTTGACTTGATTCGTTTCACATCTTTTATTCCAGGCATTTGTCTACTTATATCATCCCTATCAGAGAATTTACAAATCTGATTTTTAACGTCATCCGTTAGTTATGATGAGTCTACTACCTGTCAGTTTAAGTTGCTCTTCTTTTCGTCGTTTTCTGGATGCCTGCATTCTTTCTTTCGATCTAAGTTTAGTGAGTATTTTGAAATCTTCATTTGCCTCCATTTTCCTTTTCATTACTTCTCTTCGTTTTCCATCACGAGCTCTTTCTCGATGTAGATGTTCTGCATGTAGTTCCATATTTTCTTGTAACTTTCGCCTATATTTCTGGAAAAGAGCGGAATATAATATAAAATATAATTCGCCAAAAATACGCAGAAAATAACTTAAATTAAAATCTAATGGGGTATTGGAACATGGGATTGGGCTGTCAGCAGCAATAATACTGAGCATGGTAATGGATTTTAGAGACTGATCTAATGAACACAATTGTAAACGTAATAAAGCTTTGCTAAGATATTTTTTGTTAACTCATGTTTCATCAGTGTTACAGTTTTTGTATGTTATTGGTACCGTTTCCGTCTGTTATATTTTTTACCTTGCTTAATATTTGGTTTTGTGATAGCTTTTCTGCGCTCCGTTACACCTGTTTCTTCCTTTTTCTACCTAAGATCGGCATTGCCATTCAACAGTTATATTTAATGTTTCTAGTGTTAGCATCTCCAGCATTTCCCTAATGTTTACTTATATTGACTATGACTGCATTTAGACTAACGTCATATAATCGTCGATTCTTCTTTGATGATTTTGGTTTATATTTAGGCAAACGTCACGCTTGAAAATCAAATTTTTGCTAATTCCTCTCTGTTTGTGTTTTTTTATGCAGCTGTGCGTTCTGTCGCTGAGTAAATTTTATCACCTTCCGCTCATATTGGCTACTATATTCTGCATGTGACATGCATCCTCACTCTACGCAAGCCAAAAAATTGTGAAAAAAACGAATGAGGCTAAAGAGAACAAAGAAAAGCGTCAGCAGAGACTTTCATGACGATGTTTTCAGAAGCTTCCTCTCAATGCCTCGCTTCTCTTACCAACAAAACAATTTTGCGCTATCGCTGAGCCTATAGTCTAAATGCAGACTATTCAAGGCATAACACAATATAAGTATAATAAAACAGCCAAAAACGTTAGTTTTTAACAAGTTGCATCACGATCGCGGGTGCAACCAATTTTAGTCAAGGTTTATTTTAATTAAGCTAACAGTATACTTTTGGAAACGATAGATATATGTTTACCTGTGATTTCTTCTTACTTTTGAAAAGTTTCAAGATATTAGCACTTAATTTCTCTAAACAAAAAACAAGCTTTTACATCTTTTCTATCACGGGTGCAACAAGCTGACAATGTAACCTTGTAGGAAATAATGCATAATAAATAACAACAAGTACTTAAATCTTAAGGCTCATAAGAATAAATGAATATTATCACTACACGGTAGCCAGTAAAGTATAATCTTAAACTTATCGTATACGCTGTTCCGCGCCTTTCCTGTCACGTGTTATTTTTCAATGCATGCCAACTTTTCGAATGATAATTTTTCTAAGCGTCCCCAAAATTTAAATATGATGTAATATTTTTTTGAAGTGAAACTTCTTTATCGAAGGGGAGTAAATCCAAAAAATATGACAATGAAATGTGACGAAAATCAAAATGTGACGAGCAGTGTAGAGAATATATGTTTATGCATGAGTAAGAGAGAGATAAAAAATGTTTTACTGATGTGTGTTTTTACGAAGAGCGTACGAACAAGTGACTGAATAACCGACCACCAGTCGAAGATGCTTTTCACTCTCTCTGTCTCTTCGTCTGTGTCGTCGTTGTTGTTGTTGCGAGTGAACATACGACAGAGCCCTATTTCTCAATTTGCGTTTGTCGAGAAGGGTTTTTTTTTTGGTTTTGTGCACAACCTATCAACAACAACACACACGCAATTACTTCAATTACATTTTCGGTCTTTTCTTCAACCATACGTGACCATGGGGTGAGCGAATTTCATTTATGCTTTTCATTTGTGTGTGCCCACCACGACGCCGATCTCGCATATTAAGTTGTGTGTATGTTGCTGAGACTTTGCAGTTATATGTGATGCTAGCATAGCACGGCGCGCGTTGCTGCGGCCCCGTCGTGATGTTAGTGTGCGATTTCTGTAGTCATTGTTCCTTTCTCGCTCTAATTTTATCCACGCACATTGGATCAATTTTTTGCTACTAACGAAAGCAAGCATGTTTTTGTGTTTCTCCTCAAATGTTCGAATGTTGTTATTGTTGTTTCGATAGAATGACACGCCATCCGTACCGTTATAGTCGATTTAGACAGGCCCTGCATCACGGTGATACGCTTTGGTGTTTAGACAAGCCATTTCGTATCATTTAAAACTGTTTTTTCTTTTGAATGTGCATAAGAAGAAGATAACGTTTGTTGAATTGAGAGACAGTAAATAAGAAAAATATTAAAAAAACATTTTTAAAATGGAAAATATGTTATTTAAAAGAATTATTAATAATTGCAAGCACGCTGGTACATTTTAATACAAATTTAAAACACAAAAAGAGAAGGTGACAGACAATATCTAACCGTAAATGGCAAAAAACTTGGCCACGCTTTTTTTTTTTTTTAAAACGGCTATTAAACTTAAAAACATGATCAAACAGAAACGGAGTTCTGTAGCAATGAGCTTTTTGTGTGGTAACATAATGAACTTACAGTAGAGTCAAATTAGATGCACTTATTAAAAAAATATGAAAATATATAAAAACTTGAGAGTTGCAACAAAGTGGATAGCATAGAAACATTCTTCATGAAGAAATACATATACATGCCAACTTTCATGGTGATCGGTCAAACCTTGTTGGAGTGAAAAGCCGTTAAACATTTTTTCTCGTCCCATTTTATATATATAGATAAATAGATAAATCAATACGGTATTTAACCTTATTATTTAAATTATTAATTATAATATGATATAATGAAATAAATGAATAACATTATAGAACAAAACTCTAGTAATTATTTTAAAACTAAAAACTAAATCTTGAGTCCTAACATTTTGTGCAGCAGTTTCACTTCAATAGTGTGCTTATATTGGTGAAGTACATTACTTTTTTTTGTTTTTGTTTTTTGACGTATCGAACAGAAATTTGGACACTAAAAATTTCTGATCCATATTCATCAAAAGTGTAAATTTCAAGATACTAAGGGGACCAGGAGTGGTACTTTCCATACAAACCCAAATTTAAAACCAGAAAGAAGGCTATCATTGACTCTGCCAAAGATGTAATACTCTTCACGCTCCTCCGAGTTGCATCCAACCTTCCTTTCTAAGCATCACATCAGTTTGAGTGGCAGTTTTAATGTACTTTTATTCTTTATAAGTTTCTCATTTAATTTTGGGTTTGTATGGAAGGTACCCCTCCTGGTAACCCTAGGATCATGAAATTTACATGGTTAATGAATATGGATTTGAAACTGATAGTGTCCAAATCTCAGTTCGATAAGTTTAAAAACACAAAACTTTTTCTAGTAAAAACATTAATTTAAAGGGCGGTTTGTTGGGTTATTAACATTTCTTTTCTTTCTGACTTATTTAGGCTTTGATCTGTTCATACATTTCATATATTCTCAATTTTATATTTTTACTAGCGCTCCCGGCGTGTTTTGATACGCTCCCGACGTGATGTAAGTGCATCATGCTATTTTTTTTTGTAATTGTAGTACATTGCGCATTAATTGAAATACTTTTGAAAAATCAGACGTATCAAATATTAATATTGACATAATTTCCTGCTATATTTGACAAAGGTGACTTGATTAATTATAAAATATGCCTCTAAGATTTGTATGCAAACTATTATCCACCAATTTCTCGACAATAGCAAGTCCGATTCGCAACAAACTTTACTGAAACACTCTCAGGACTATGCTAGAGATGCTAGAGATTTTCATCAAAATCGGTTCTGCAGTTTCAGAATCTATGCGAGACTTACATATATACATACTTCCAATTTTATATGTATATATAGAATATTAGTTTAATTAAGCACTTAATATGAGGAAAACAATAAAAAACCCGAAATTACAATTAAAATTCCTTTGGTAAAACGCATTTTTGGGTCTATGAATTATTCCCAGATCAGTTTTTTCAATATTTTTTTTTAGGTAAAAAGGAAACTTTTTCATTGATATTATGTTATACTATATTGAGAATGTTATCAGTCTAACATACAAAATATATATAAGTATGTACATATTAGAACATTGCACAAATGCGATTTCAAGTGCAAACAAGTCATTTATTTTATTATGAGCAAAACATGTTCAAGTACTCGGTCGACCAATTAAAATAAATAGAGTTTTGTGCTAGCATTTCCGAATACAAAGTAATTGCTCAGACAAACTAAAGGCAAACCAATTGGTTGCGTTTAATTTTGTTGCAGAGTGAATAAAAATTCTGTATACAATCGAATATCGATTTTGATGCTTATGTTTATAAGAGGCAGTCGACATCAGTTTAATTAAATCGATTTTGGTTTATGTCAGTGTAGCCATATGCATAAAATATAATACATAATATATACGCTATTTTTTAAAATCACATTGAATAAAAAAATATATAAATGTAAAATACTTATCTTGATTTTCAATAACGTTCTACAATGATTTTTCAGTATATAAATCACAAATTATTAGAAAAAGTAAAAATAAAGCAAAAAAGTTCTACCACATGGCAACTCTTATGAAACAACATTCTGAAATGACAGCGCTAAGTGTATATATGACATCGGGAATCGATTTACAAAACCGAAATCGATTCTCATTTGCTGGTTTCGTCAAATCGATTCATGCGTAACATTCGATTTGAAAATGTGTTTATAGATATAAGCGTCGCATAAACTAGGTAATCGATAACTTTTGTTTGAGTTTGGCACATAAACGACTCAAGCTGATTAAATCGATCAATATTTGTGATAAATTTTTGTAAGAGAAGGTTATTTGAATGGATACGGATTAAGCATGTGCGGCAATAATATGTGCAGTTTTGTGCAAAAGAAAAAGGAAGCAATCCGAAAAGAAACGTATTTGGATGAAAACGTGGTAAAAGAGGAGAGTTGATTTAGGCATTAGAGACAATCAATGATATTAATAACTATTTCAGAATGGACAAAAATACTTTCAATGCATTATTGGATAATCTTCGCCATTAATAACAAAGATGAGAAATCCAATTTCTGCGTACCATCGGTTTTCGGTAACATTACGATTTATAGCGGAAACAGTTTTGAACTCTCTGTTCATCTACAAGTTCTGCGATGCCGAACTTTCATCAAAATGGAATCGGCATCAATGCTCTCTTTTAAATTCTCACATGCCATTTTTAGATATCGTCTTGCTTCATTTCCTTTGGTTTTGCTGGCGGTTCATGTGTCCCATGCCTACACTGAACAGCACCAGGTCTTTCGCATAGCTTTTAAATCAGCTCAATCCTGTAGTTTGCACCGAAATTATATATATTTATACTCCTCACGGGAGTGAACAGTATCATAAATTTGTCATGAAGTTTGTAACACACATAAGGAGACATCGCAGACCACATAATAAAGTAAATATATTTTTGATCAGCTCGATGAGACGAGTTGATTTAGCCATGTCCGTCTGTATGCATGCAAACTAAACCAGTTTTTAAGCTAGAGAGCTGAAATTTTGCACATAACTTTCCTTTTACCGTATGGTAAATGCTGCACATTGCCGGACAAACTTATAAAGAGTAGTAGTGACAATAAAAGTATAGTGTCACTCAAACTATTCTCATATTTGATAATCAAACTCTGTTCTTTGTTGATACTCAAACTGTAGCAGAGAGAATATAGTGATGCTAAGAAAGAAAGGTTGGGTGCAACCCGGAGGAGAGTGAAGAGTATTACATCTTTGGCATAGCCAATGATAACCTTCTTTCTCGTTTTGTTTCACTTGGTGCATTTGTATTTTTTTTTCGAATGACCAAGTACAAATCATATACAAGCACATAGTATTCGTTTGGTTTGTTTGGTTTTTTATTTTCAAGTCAATATAAAATGAACAACCGAGTGCATTTGGTAATATTGCGTCCAATTGCACTTCCACTACACTCTAATACATATGTCCATATATACTTTTCAATTTTAAACTAACCAATCTAATCTTTTCGTTCATACTTAGACATACTCCCTCAGGTAACATTTTATAACTGCACATACATACATATGTATAAATGCCTCTTCCGCGCTCTATTTCACGCCCACACAGGTTTTGAAGTTGTAACAGAAGGAAGCTAACGACTTACAATATTCTGGCCTTTTTCACAGTATATTCCGACTACTAAAATTTGGATATGTACACTTAAACAGGTGCGCCTTTAGTTTACATCTTTTGCATTCGTTGTTTGGCTTTCGAGGCACACTTCATATTTGTTTATTCGTTCGGATGTTCTTACTTTAACTTTGTTATTTCTATCGTTAACCGTTATTTAATGCTGCCTTCGCCGATAAAGTTGTTTAGTGGGTGTGTCTAAATATATGTTTTGAGGATTCTGCGCATCTTACGCGTTGCTTTTGATAGGTTCGTTATCTGCCGATTTTAATAACTGATTTCATCTTTCATTGGTTCCGTTCGCTTGTTAAATCACCATTCGTGGATGTCTATTAGGTGCATTCGGTTCCTTCAAATAGTTTTTGCCGTCGGCTTAATAATGGCTACATTATTAAGTCATGTATGACTATGATATTGAAATATATAATTCAATTTGTTTATTGAATTATTACATATTTACTTATACATATGTATGTAATTTAAAAATTCATACAGAGAATATTAAACTTTTTGAGATGAAGAAACTATTTAACATTGGTCCTACGAAAGATTTCATAAAATTTCATAAGATTTTTTAATCCTTTATACTATTTTGAACAGCTATTATCACTCTGCTGCGATATTTCTAGCGCATAGGACCGAGAGTCGGATCAGATACAGTATACACATACATGTCAGAGATGTGCACAAACACGAAAAAATAGTCTTCGGGGACATTGAGAAAATAATGAGCAAAGAAAGATCCTTGTCTCTATCGCTCGCATGCATAACGTTGCTGTTCTCACTAGTCTGATAGTACATTCGCATTCACAAACGTTTTGCAAATAATGAGCAAAGAAAGATTCGTTGTCTCTATCGCTTTCATTCATAATGTTGTTGTTTTCACTTGAGAGCGATAGAGACAACGAATCTTTCTTTGCTCATTCCCAGTGTACCAAGCAACGAATGTTAAGCGGTCGATCGCCTGAACTATCGCAAACGGGCCCGGAAACGAGCGTATTGCGAACAAAAACCGTGCGTTGCTTGAACATTCGCTTAATGCTCGCAAACGTTAGTTTCGCGGACATAAATAATATAAAGAAAAAACTGTATGCAAGATAGACGAAACCGGTTTTTTCGGCATACAAGAAAACAATAAAAAACGAGCCTCCGCTAAACTTTTGCCCATATACGTGCTCGCAAACGATATCGATATAGTTTACGATAGTTTTTCCCGCTGGGTAATCGCCGTATTGTTTAATGATTAGAATTTAATTAACTGTTTTCGACGTGGATACGTCTATATTTTTAATACCAGGGGGTAAACCTAAAAAAATAAAATGGGTATACAGTTTGGTGTTGTAGTTACAAAACTATTGTCCACATCCAAAATATAATAACAACACTAGGTAGTTAAAGGATCAAAGAATTGGTTACGTTTACTGTGTAACATTGCAGTGGGCGGTGTGTTGTAAAAATGTTCGTCCAATTTGTTGTTTTTACTTTTGTTGTTGTTTTGTGTGAATTTTGTTTTTGTTCTATGTATATTTTTTCCTATCGCTTTACGCACATTCTCTTTTGTTATTGCTGTTTGCTTTATGTTTTTACTTGCTGCTTTACTTTTTGTTGATCATTATCATCATCATGTTTGTTTGTTGAGCATTATCATCATCATGATTACAAAACTTAATCATTTCATTTTTAGGGTTCCGTACCCAGAGAGTGCTAACGGGATCCTATTACTAAGCTTCCACCGTCCGTCCGTCCGACTCCGCTGTATCTCATGAACCGTAATAGCTACACAGTAGAAATTTTCACAGAATGTGTATTTTTATTGTAATACTCTTCACGCTCCTCCGGGTTACATGCGACCTTCCTTTCTTAGCAGCACATCAGTTTGAGTAGCAATTTTATTGTACATTTATTCTTTAAAAGTTTGCCATTTAATTTGGGTTTGTATGAGAGGTACCACTCCTGGTAACCCTAGGATAATGAAATTATTATGATTGATGAATATAGACCAGAAACTTATAGGGTCCAAATTTCAGTTCGATACTTTAAAAAACAATAAACTTTTTCTAACAAGAACAATAATTTAAAGAGGAGGTTTATATGGGAGGTACCCAACCCCCAGTATGAATACTGATTCTACCCTAAACATAAGTCAAATCAATAATTTAATATTTGGAGCATGAGCTTTTTGTCAACTTCATAATAAATGCATATTCATTGTGTTTGCAATTGCTCGAGCATTGAGTTATTGAATACATAATTCATTTTTGCGGCAAAAAATCTTGAGCGATGGTACGGAACACTTCGTGTTCGAGTTCGACTCACACTTGGCTGATTTTTACTAATTTATATTTGTTTGAAATTAAGTGAGTAGGTAATTGAGATCTAATGTGTATGAATGCAGTAACAACGTGCTCATTCTTTTAACACTTTTTCTTTGGTTAAGCGTGCTCAGCTCTCATTCAGACATCGGAGACCCCATAAAGTATATAAAGTAAAGTCAGCTCGACAAGACGAGTTTATTAAGCCATATATCGCAATATGAATAGCTTCACTTATTGCAAAAAATTAACATTAACATATTCGAGATGAATTAACAGATCAAAAACCAAAAAAAAAAGTAAAAGTTAATGGTATCTTCAAATTAATGTTCGGGTGTGTATACATCCATTTGTATTTTTCTTATCACAGACCAATTACACTGTGTCACAGCGAAAAAAAACTTCTTATCAGACCTAAAGGAGGTTATAGGTCATAAAAAACTAAAAAGAATGGTATATATTAAATCTCTGATACACCCTCAAAATCTTGTTTTAGAGCCCAAGAACCGTTTTTAAGAGGTTCCTGTACATATTACCTTATAACTTGGCCATTTTTTATCGGATTTTTTAAAAAGTACAATAAATCAAGTAATTTTTAACCGATTCTATTCAAACAGGGTTCATTTAAAGCTAAAATGACTAAACTTTCGATGTACGTTGAGAAAAAATATAATTTAGATAAGATAAGGGGCACAAATTAGACTTAAAGTTGCAAAATCGATGGAAAAATCAAAATTTTGGAAAGTTTTTGGTCTGTATCTTCATGAATTTGAATGATAACAAAATACAAAAAAAAAAAAAAAATAAAAAATGGCCAAGTTATAAGGTAATATGTACGGAACCTACCTAAAAACGTTTTTTGGGCTCTAAAACAAGATTTTGAGGGTGTATCAGAGATTTAATATATACCATTCTTTTTAGTTTTTTATGACCTATAACCTCCACTAGGTCTGATAAGAAGTTTTTTCATTTTTTTTTTTGTAACACAGTGTTATTAATAAAATTATAATACAGTAATTATTTGTTTACTTAATGCTGACGAAAAGAAATTTAGCCATAAAAAAAAAAAAAAAAACACATAAAAATCCGAAGGATATCGTTTACGATAGTTTTGCCCGCTGGGTTATTCACAAAACGTTTGTGAATGCGAATGTACTATCAGACACACACATTAATTTCTACAACCGTTTACAGATTGGAGCTGCTTTTATTTTCACTAGATCGAAAATACGCAAGAAGCAGAATTTTTCTATTCATGTAATATGACGATTTAGTTTGAACGACTAAAACTTGTATAAATTGTAAATCTAAATAAAATAAATCTTAAATGAAGACTTTTGATTAAACAATGAACATTTGAAGTGAGAGCACCTGCCATGAAAGAAAAATGATCTCCCTCTCACTAAGAATGAGAGCCCGTAAAAATACCCACCCTCTCACAAATATGTTAATTTACATACAAATTCAGTGTTGCCAAATCAGCTTATTTCCCACCGTTTCCAGCAGTTTTTGAGACATGATTGCGGGAATAAATTTAAAACAGTGGGCAGCGGAAGTTCTGGTTTTTTTAAAAATGTTATCGGCTTTTTCCGCTTTTTTATTATATGACGTCTCTTTTAATGGTTTAAAAGAATATCATATCTAAATGTGTTAATCGTGTGACTTCCACAGTTTGAGTGATAATTGCAAACAAAAGAATCATGCCAAAAACGTTTCAACAAAAATGCCGTAAGACTTGGCTACAAAACCCGGTGTTTAAGGCTTGGCTTCGGAAAGATGTCGCGAATCCCACTTGAGACTACTACAGCTATCCGATATTCGTCAGGTTTTAAAAAAATCCAAAAATAACAAGGCCCCTGGAATAGATAGGATACCTTATGAATTTGTCAAAAATGCAACCAGCGAGTTCTTAGAGGAGTTAACCAGAGCTTACAACGTTATACTCGAAACAGGAAAAGTGGACAATACATTTTTAAACGCAATTCTGTTCCCGATATTTAAAAAAGGAGATCCAAATATGGTAAATATCTATAGAGGAATAGCTTTTATGAATACCATCGCAAAAGTGTTCATTCATGTTCTAAATGAGCGAATCTACGAATGGGCAAAGCAGTATAAATTAGATTGCCTCATAAGTTGTCCAACGCTATTCTAAGAAGAAACGTTGGGTGGCCAAATAAATTTAATCAGCTGGGAGCAGAACACAATATAAGTTTACAATGGAATGCTGGTGTAATCGTTGCAATCAGCTCATTGAGGCATTAAAAGCGGCTTCGTGGAATACAATGCTGGAAAAAGTAGCAGGTAGCACAAACCGCTTTTATAAATACCTTCAACCAGCAGCTGGAGAAAAATATTTTAAAGCCAACCTAACACAACGTGAAATAACGATGATAATAAAAGTGCGCTGCGACATATTACCACTACATGCAAATCGTTTCGCGCCAGATATGTCAACCATTTGTACGCTATGCAACAGGAATGAGCAGGAAACACCGACGCACTTCATATCAAGATGCCCTGTTTTAAATTAATTTAGGGTGTCACATTTTAAGAAAAATTCAACTGAGCAAAATGAGCTGGTAAACATATTAAACGGTGACCATGAAATCAGTTGGAAGACTCTATATATCTACAATATTAAATTATAGAAACTTTTTAATATCAGAATTCAGCTAACGGCTAACAGTCATGCTGAAAAATCACCCCTCGTTCTTTTTTTCTTTTTTCCTAAAATGTATAAATTAAGTTAATTTTAATCTGTACCTATGTATACATTACGAAAAAATGAATAAAGAGAAGTACTACTACTAAAGCTATTGAAAATGCACAATTATTAAAGCTCTGTGATCTACGCGCCCATTCTACGACGAAGAAGCATAGAAGTTAATTAATTTACACTTGACATACAACATATTTATAGAAACAGGTTGCACCGGAATGGAAAATGTTGTGTGGACTACGAAATACCATACAGCTACCTAAGCATAGTATGCACAACTGAGTATTACCACTTGAACAAAGAATTTGGATGCAATTTTGAAAAAATTCAATTGAAATAACATACAAACAAAGAAAAAACATACAAACAAAGAAAAAACATCAGCATTTTTCAGCTTTTTTTTACTTATGATCCCGCTAGAACAGCTTTTTTCCTTCTGCGAAATTGGCAACACTGTACAAATTGGCTAATTTAAAAAGAAATATTCTCTTCTCAAGCGGAGAGTATGTAAGCTATTAACATGAAATTTTTACACAATATAAAACTTGATGTAACGAATATTTCAGCATCATGAACTCAAAAATCGTGTTTTTTGAGTTATGACAGTCTTGAAGTAAATGAGCGATATGGAAGTAGTATAAGTAAATATTAGGCCATTGCACGAGTCAGCACTAAAGCCATGGCTTCCATGCATCCGCACTCACGTACACGTAAAATTTATCCAGAAACCTGTGTATTCTGATAAGGTGGCTTGCCGGTCCGCACACGAAAACGATCTTATTTTACTTTGATCGTAATATTTCTGGGGAATTCCAAAGAATTTTTCTTAACGTCTGCTGCAAACCCACTTAATGAATACAAACAGTCGATTCGTTTCGCTTTGAGTGCCGTCTTTGTTAGAGGAGATCTCAATAAAACATACGTTAAACAAAACAAAGCAAAGTAATAATTTGCCAGAAAAAAAGTTAATAAAAAAAGTCAGAGAGGTGTAGTGGGACACATGAACGGAACGAAGTTCCTTTTTCTACAGTAATTCAAGTTTTTATTTTTAACATAACAAATACGTAATAGAACGTAAGAACTTTTTTTTTAAATTTTGATTTACGCGCCCAAAAGAAGAAATAAACCAATGCACAGACAAAAACTTCATCAATACATATATAGTACGTAATCTATAACCAATTGTCCAACGTACAATGTAAATATAATGAAAACTTTTGCTGTTTTTATACTCTTCACGGGAATGAATAGCATTATAAGTTTATCATGAAGTTTGTAACACACAGAAGGAGACATCGCAGACCACATAAAGTATATATATTTGTGATCAGCTCGATGAGACGAGTTGAGTTAGTCTGTCCGTCTGTCCGTAAGTCCGTCTGACTGTCTGTATGTATGCAAACTAGTCACTCAGTTTTTGAGCTAGAGAGTTGAAATTTTGCACATAGGTTTCTTTTTTACGCAGCACATTTATCGGAATCAGCCGAATTGGATCACTAGGGTGGTACCTCCTATACAAACCACACTTTAAATTAATGTTCTTATTAAAAAAAGTTTTTTGTTTTTTAACATATCGAACTGAAATTTGGACACTATAAGTTTCTCATTCATATTCATCAACCATATAGATTTCATGATGCTATGGTTACCAGGAGGGGTACCTCCCATACAAACAACCTTTAATTTATGTTCTTATTAGAAAAAGTTTTTTGTTTTAAAACATATCGAACTGAAATTTGGTCACTATAAATTTCTATTCCATATTTATCAACCATATAAATTTCATGATCCTAGGGTTACCAGCAGGGGTACCTCCCATACAAACCGCCATTAAATGTCAAATTTATAAAAAGTAATTGTACAATAAAGTGCCACTTAAACTGTGTTCTTTGTTGATACTCAAACTGTAACAGAGAAAATATAGTAATGCTACTCATAAATAAACAATAATGTTTTATTTTTATATACTAAAATTAAGTATGGTCACACGGTGAAAGAGAAATTGTAATTCGACAGTACATTTCATTTAGTTTCGAAAAAATGAAATATTTTACTTACACCTGGAAATGAGCGCATGGTCGTGCATTCGAAGACTATAAGAACTTGAGAACTTGAGAACTCGAGAGAGACCCAACATCAACATCATGATCATGACCAAAAGAGGGAGCAAACATTTCTTAAAACGGGGAGAGCAAGTTTCTATTCTTTATTCTATTCTCTATGCATATTCATTGTGCTTGCAATTACTCGAGCGGTGCATTAACTTTAGCAAAACACTTATTGATTATTAATAGTTACAATCAAAATTAATACAAGATAATACAGATTAGTTATTAATAATAAAAAATTTGATTGGTGCGTGTATAAAGGAGTGTTTGGGAAAAGTGTGATTATTTTTACTATTAAATTGATTTAGTTAGAATTTTTAGCGGGAAATTTTTTGCGCGGGGGAGTATACGTTTTTACATTCTGTGTGCGTGTGAAATTTTGAAATATATACTTAATATATTACATTTATATTTATAAACATATTACATATATAAGTATATATATACATATAAATATATATTTCTATAAAAAGTGTGCGGTGAATATTTTAAAATATATGTATATTTAGTATAGAATATACTATATACCTAATATATATTATATTTATTTTATATCTTTATTATATAGTATAAAGCAAAGTCGTAATTTCAAGGAGTTAGAATACTGATTACTTCTAAACCACGCAACGTATTTTGATACGGTTTTCACTGTGAATTAAAGAATTTCCTTAGAAAGGTTTGCATGTACATAAATAATTAATTCAATAATAAAAATTATGATGATTATTATCATTAATGTTCCATATTTGTCATTCACAACTTTGTTTCACATTCACCAAAACAGGTATTTGTAATTCACTACAACATCAAACAGCTCTTTTTGGTTCGCAAAACAGTTCAAAATGTAGTTCTTTCCCCATTTACCAATACTGTATTTTGATAATTTCACAGGTTGGCTTTGCGGACGAGTCCCCTTTTGTTTGCTTATAAAATTAATGTAGTTGTAATAGTGTTATAATTGATTGAAAAAGCATTTACTGCTACTACAATATTGCAGCTTTTTATTCTTTACACAGCAAAGTTTCTTCAAATGTGATTTTAGATTAATTTAATTACACTGTGTTACAAAAAAAAAAAAAAATTAAAAAATTTCTTATCAGACCTAGTGGAGGATATAGGTTATAAAAAGCCAAAAAGAATGGTATGTATTAAATCTCTGATACACCCTCAAAATCTTGTTTTAGAGCCCAAAAAACGTTTTTAGGTAGGTTCCTGTACATATTACCTTATAACTTGGCCATTTTTTATCGGATTAAAAATTGTTTCTTTGTATTTAGAAGCTGAAACGTAGCCATGTAAGCATTTTTTTTGTTATCATTCAAATTCATGAAGATACAGACCAAAAAATTTCCAAAATTTTGATTTTTTCATCGATTTTGCAACTTTAAGTCTAATTTGTGTCTCTTATCTTATCTAAATTATATTTTTTCTCAACGTACATCGAAAGTTTAGTCGTTTTAGCTTTAAATGAACCCTGTTTGAATAGAATTGGTTAAAAATTACTTGATTTATTGTACTTTTTATAATTGCATATGACAGTTTTCTTTCCTTTTTTATTCTTAATTGTCTAGCTATCTCCTTCTGTCTATCTCCCTCTATCTGCAACAATTAAGAATAAAAAAGGAAAGAAAACTGTCATATGCAATTATAAAAAGTACAATAAATCACGTAATTTTTAATCCGATAAAAAATGGCCAAGTTATAAGGTAATATGTACAGGAACCTACCTAAAAACGGTTTTTGGGCTCTAAAACAAGATTTTGAGGGTGTATCAGAGATTTAATACATACCATTCTTTTTGGCTTTTTATAACCTATAACCTCCACTAGGTCTGATAAGAAGTTTTTTTTCGCTGTTACACAGTGTTATTATTATCATTTAAGCCTAATTATTATTATCATTTAAGCCATACTATAAGGTAAAGAAAACATTTGTTTACTTGCAATATAAAGAAAAAATGTAAAACACAAAACTTATTATTGTAATTGCAGTTAGTTTACATCTATTCTTATCAAAACATCAATTATGCCAAGTCGTTCAAATATAGGTCGTAGCACGCCAAACGCACACAGATATCGTTTACTTCGGAATAATGAAACTAACGAAGAAAGGGAAACCAGACTGTCCTATGCAAAATCAGTGAGTTCTTTGCGTAGAAATAGAGAATCATCTGTCGAACGTGAAATTCGTCTTCGTTATGGCAGAAATAGACGCAGATCTCAGAGAGCCCTAGAATTGTCCGAGCGCAGGTCGATGAGGACTTCTAATTTGTAGTCAAATAAGTAAAAATCTGCCATGAATTACGATCCTTCTATAAAATACAAGAATGATCCTGTCGTTACAATGTCGGTTGTCTGCGAATATTGCTCTGCTTTAAAATGGAAGGATGAGTCCAAAGGTATTTGTTGCTTGCAAGGAAAAAAAAATTACAAGAAATACTTCCTCCACCTGAACCACTATACTCTCTTCTTACGGGTGATCATCCTAAATAAAAAACATTCATGCGCAACATACGCCGATACAACAATACATTCCAAATGACATCTTTTAGAGCGTGGCTTTATGCCTACATTTAAAATACACGGCCAAGTATATCATTTAGCAGGAAGCTTGCTACCATATGGGTCCGACGATCACAAATTTCTTCATATCTATTTTATATCAGATCCCAAAACACAAGCATCAGCGAGGTGTAACAGTGTCGCACAACCAATGGATCAAAGTTTGGTAAGACTTTTACAAGATTTGTTACATTCCCATAACAGCTACATACAGTCTTTCAAAACTGCTATTGACAACGTACAGCTAGGAACACCCGACTTTAATAATCCATGCAATGCCCCATCTACGAGTGAAGTTGCAGTTGTGATAGCTGGACAACAATTGCACAATCGTGACGACAACTTGCACAGAATATCCGAGTTGCACCGATCTTATGACAGCTTATAGTATACTTTGATGCTATGTCGGGGAGAAGATGGATATACCATAAATATTACACAAGATGATCCAGTTAGTGAAACACCTCTACATTAAACAGTTTCATGCATGAACTATTATTGTTATTGAATAATGAGAAGGCATGCAAATTTTAACCTCTTACTGAGGTATGGAATGTTAACGAACCAATACTTAGTCGATCAGTATGCGAAAATTGAATCGGAGCGATTAGCTTACATCCGAAACAATCAAACTAAATTGAGAGCAGAAAACTACATTCATCTTGAGGATGCTTTACAGTCGAATGAGCACAGCAACGAAATTGGACAATTAGTGATTCTGCCTTCAGCATTCACTGGTGGGCCTCGATATTTACATGAAAAATCACAGGATGCCATGACTTACGTGAGACATTACGGTAAACCAGATCTGTTTATAACTGCAACATGTCACCCGAACTGGGCAGAAATCAAAGAAAATAATTACCTCAATTTAAATCCACAAAAAAATTGCAGAAACTCCTTTTTCTCATAAACAATGCTCACATATTTGGTCCAGTTCGATGCTACATGTACACTATATAATGGCAGAAACGTGTCTTGCCACATGTCCATCTGCTGGTATGGTAAATGAATAAAATTAGACCAGATCAAATTGATAGCGTCATTTCTGCGGAGTTACCAATTAAGAAATTGATCCAACCCTGTACGAAATTGTAATAAAACAAATGATACAAGGCCCTTGCGGATCTTTCAAACCTAATTCTCCATGTATACAAATTTCCGAAATCATTCCAAAGCCAAACATCTACCTAAAAATCGTCGACGTCTGCCAGAAGAGAGTGTGCATACTGCCAATGTGCGAAACCACGAAATTGACAACCGCTGGATCGTTCCCTGTAACTCATTTCATTTAAAATTTTCGACGCTCATATCAACGTAGAGATGTGCAGTTCTATTAAATCAATACAATATGTTACAAAATATATTAATAAAGGTACCGATCAACCTACATTTAGCGTACAATCGCCAAATGAGGTAGACCAATATCAATTTGGTCGTTACATCTGTAGCTCGGAAGCAATCTGGAAGATTTTATCATTCGACATACATAACCGAGCGCCCACAATTACCCATCTCGCCGTTCATTTAGAAAATGGCCAGAGAGTTTGTTTTACTGAAGACAACATTACCGATGTTGTTACAAATCCACGGGATACAAAGTTAACAGCAATGTCAAACAAGTCTTCTGTTGAAGCACAAACTCAGCTATGGGTGGATGCACAATATTATTCTCAGGTGACTTTCGCCAAATTTTACCGAGTGTGACAAGAGGGACACGTGCTGATGAAATAAACGCTTCATTGAAAAGAGCTTACCTGTGGTCGTATGTGAATATATTATTTTTTTAAAATTTTTCAATTTGTAACCCTTCAATACCCATTACCAGAGCCTCCATACAAGATTTTTAAAATTTTCAAATTTTTGGCAAGTGGGGCCCTTAATTTTCTGAATTTCAATTAACAAAAAGAGTGTAAGGGAGATCATTACATTCCAATTACCAGATACTAAAGATTAGGTTGCACTAATACCATCAATGGAAGAATAAATCTTGAGAATAAAAACATTTGCGGTTTGGTAGATGATCTTCAAGATTTGGTAGAAAAGGTTTATCCCGAAATTGATAACATAAGTTCTAAGACAACATCTTGGTTAAAGGAGAGAGCTATTTTGTCACCTACCAACGATCAAATAGGTAAAGTAAATCATTTAATTCTGTCAAAGATCAATGGACTGACACACTGAAACATACTACTCTGTAGACAATGCTATTGATCTGGAAGAGGCTGTTCATTTTATTACGGAACCTTAATCCACCAAAATGGTACACGTTTACAGATAAAATCATTAAAAACAACTACATAATACAATACTGACCGGATGTGGAACTGGAGATGTCGTTTTAATTCCCCGGGTTCCATTAATACTAACGGATCTACCTTTCCAATTTAGAAAATTGCAATTTCCAATAAATTTGTAATTTTCAATGACAATTATCAAATCACAAGGTCAAACATTCAACGTTGTGGGATTAGACCTGAGCATTCAGTGTTTTTCCCATGGACAGTTATATGTAGCTCTTTCACGCGTCACTTCTGTTCGTATTGTGTAATGTAATGTAAAAAGCTGTAGAAATTGTATACAAAGACATATTGTAAACAAAAATTTGTTAAAAATTAATTAATAAAATTTCATACTATCAATACCAAAGCGATATTTTTTAAATTGCACCCGTGCAAAGCAGGGCGGTTTGCTAGTATACATATATATATTTTAAATATATACAGAGGAATTTGTGTGAGTAACATTTTTACGTTTGCTTTTTCTTCTGATTATTTTCTTATATTCAATTAAATATTTTATAATATTATATTAATTACAATTATAACTAATTGCTAGCATCTTTTTTAAAAGTATCTCAATTTTTTATTACTTATCAGGATAATTTATTTATATTTAATACAATTATATTAAATATTTACTAACAAAAAATTTATTAAAAATTAAAAAAAAAAGAAATAAAATAATAAAACAAAAAAAAAACATTTGAAAAAAAAATTTTGTGTATATTGCACTTATAAATTTATACATAGATAACTTTTATATTTATTTAACACATATATATATTACGTTACATATATAAGTTTATATATTATATATACATACACATATACAAATTTATTAAAAATAAAAAAAAGGAAAGTAGAATATAAAAAGTAAATTATAAATAATATATTTCTATTATTGCACTTATATATAGATTACTTATACGTTACACATATATATATATATATTGCATATACATATTCTGTGTGTGTGAATTATAATTAAGCATAATATATAACATATACATTTATAAAGTATATCATAAGTATATATAATTACATTATATTATTCTATTTAGCTTTAGGCCTTAGGAGCCAGCGCTACCTTCCCTTATAAGCTTTAAGTTAACATAGTTCTAATATTGTTAATTAATTAATTAATAAAAAGTAATATTGGTATAAAAGTAAAAATTTATTTAAATATACTAATAAAAATTATATTATAAAATTAAAATGGCGCGCGTATCACGGAAATCTGCAGCATAAAGGGCCAGAGAGGCAATGTTTCGCAGCCGACAACGGAGACAAAATGAAGAATACCGCCAAGAGGAACGAATACGTGATGCAACGGCACATAGTATAAGACGGCAGGACTCTTCAGAAAGAAGTGAGGAGCAAGCACAAAATACGCTGCAGCACTCACAGAGGAGGCAAAAAGAGGAATACCGTCAAGAAGAACGCGTACGTGATGCAACAGCACACAGTACAAGACGGCAGGACCCTACTGAAAGAAGTGAGGAGCAAGCACAAAATACGCTGCAACACTTAGAGAGGAGGCAAAATTCCCATATAACTTGCGGAAGTTGTTACTACTCTGCCATAGTCATGTTGTACTAGTATTACTCAAAAGGAGACTGCAATATGAGCATACCTTCATGACGGAAACAATTCGACCGGCAAGAATCTTGAGAGCACTTAAATATTTGGTGACAACGGAGCTATATGTAAAACAAGCCATACGGATTTCGGATAGTTGGTTGGCCAACTTCACAAATCAAGATGAAGTGCATTTTCTAGCCGATAGAGGAGATGAAGCTATCGTCAGGGAGTTAATGTCTAATCAGAGAAATGAAAGGAATTCACAAGCCCAGGATGGGCGGAACTCACCTCAAGAAGATTTCAATCCAGGAGGTCAGGAGACTTTATTGGATAATGAGCTCATTGAGAATCGATCCATTGAGCGTGTTGCTATACCACCTGGGGAAGGAAGAGTACCTATAGATGTTACAGCAGATGAAGACCCTGAAGAGTTGTCTTATCCAACTATATATTGTGGAAGAAAAAGGCAAAGCACGACTACATATAGTCGCATTGCGTGATCAGATTATCGATGTGGTCGTGTCAACAAATTGTTTCTCACATATAAATATTATGAGCTTCAGAACGTGAAAAATGCTATCTCCATTTGTCTTCGTAAAAAATCGTGATCTCGGAATGCAACCGCTGCCAATTTGATGGATGAACATTTCGTCAATGATTTAGTGCAGCAAGACGAGAGATTCCATATTCTTAAAGGCTTACGCTCATCACCGGCGCATTGGGAAGCTGAAACTAAAAAGGTATTGGCAATGATACGCCAGTTTGGATTACCCAATTTTTTTATTACATTGTCGGCCGCAGAAACAAAGTGGAAGGAACTACTGGTTATTTTAGCACAACGGGTATGGCAAAGAAATTTGAGTGAAGAATAAGCAACTAATCTTCGAAGTGATGGAAAAGCATATTTAATAAGGACTGATCCAGTCCATTATTACTGGAGAATTGAATTTCAGCATAGAGGATCGCCACATTCGCATGGTATGTATTGGATAGCTAACGCACCACGGCTAGAAAATGAAGGCGCCATAAATATACAGGCAGTTGTTAACTTCATAGGTAATGAACAGTAGAAGCATCCCACTTGGACTATTTTAGGGAAATGGCGATGCTGTTTTACCATTGAAGAAACGAAGATGCTGAACTAATACGGGATGGCGTGGAACAACAACAAAGCAAATAGGAATGAGATCGAGCAGAACCAAAGAAAATATAATATGTTTGCGGATCAGGAACTACAACAAGCATTGGAAGAGATCCAAAATACAACCGACGGGGATATTAGAGCCCTCGCAGTTCCAGAAATACGACCCAACATAAATATTTTCGAGGAGGAAAATAGTGATACCAATATAGCTAACGAAGAAGTTCGTCTTATTAAATTACCGCCTTTAATATCAGAGGCCGGACTTTTAGATACGGTTCAACCTCTAAATCAAAAGCAAAGAGAATATTTTGCACATATTCAGTACAACGTGAAAAATAGACTAAAATTCTATGAGTACGTTGGGGGCGGCGCTGGTATAGGAAAAAGCCGTTTGATTTCGGTAATATACCAATCACTTACTTTGCGAGCAAATAATGTAGCTGGTAGTAACCCAGATTCTGTAAAGGTGTTATTGTGCGCACCCACAGGAAAAGCTGCATATGATATTGGAGGCCTAACACTGCATTCAATATTTTCACTGCCAGTTATCCAATCGGACAGTAAGGTGCGACCTCTTAGCAATAATATCGTCAATTTGATACATTCTAAGCTGATGGATCTCCAGCCTTTAATCATTGACGAAATATCCATGGGTGGAGAATAACTGTTTCGATTTTGATGCCCGCCTCAAACAAATATACAGAACGAGTGAGTACTTCGGTGGAGTGTCAATTATCGTATTTGGAGACCTCAAACACCTGTCGCCAGTGGGAGACAGATGGATATTTGCTGCAAATCCAAATGATCAATATAAAATGCAATAATGGGAACTCCACTATGGGATTCGTTTAAATTTTTTGAACTTACTGAAATAATGCGCCAAAGAAACGACCAACAATTTTCTGTAGCATTAAATAACATGTCGGAGGGCATAATGGCGGGAAATGATATTGCTCTTATTAAAAGTAGAGTGGTGCATTGAAATGTGGTTCCAAATGATGCAATCCATTTATTTTACTCCAATGCGGATGCCAGTACTTACAATAACATTAAACTGGCACAAATCACAACAGAGGCATCTGTTGGAGCAATTGCGCCCTTCAGAAAGGCTCATCCAAACTATTCAGATTGGACACCAATTGAAAGAATAGTACGTGCTTTTCAATACAGAAAAAATTACCAAGTAACGGTTGAGCGAAAGCAGTTCCCCGTTGTACCCGCGGAAGCCATTACCATACATAAAAGCCAAGGTGCAACGTTTAATCAAGTCGCAATTCATATTAAGAAAGGAATGAGTAGATCTGCGCTATATGTTGTATGCAGAAGAGCCACAAGCGCTGGTGGTCTTTATATCATCGGAAATTTTATACCGCCAAAGCCTTTTCGAGATCATGATGCAGTAATGATCAGCTTAGCAAATTGAGAAACGAAAAATCATTAAAGACGCACTTCAGCTTTATGCTTGATGGATCAACACCTACAATTAAGGTGTATTATTAGAACATACGAATTTTGCATAAGCATATTGAAGATATAAGAAAAGATCAAATTATCTGTTTTGCTGATATTCTATGCTTTGTTGAAACATGGTCCCTGCCAAATGAGGAATTCACTATTGAGGGCTTCACAATTTCAAGTCGATTAGATGGAGAATTCCAAATGGATCATCGCCGCTCACCAAATGGCATATTAATCTACTGCAAAAAAAACCTATCACAAAGATTTCAATTAGGAAAAAGTTTTAGGAGGAGTAGAGTTCAGCAAGGATGCGTCTACCAAATATTAGCAGTTAAAAGTATGTATATGACATTGGCGGTAATATACAGGAACACATTTCCCCTGCCGGAGTTCAGACACGTAATTCAGGGTGATTTGAATGAAATTTTGGATCAGAATGGAGAAAAACTTATAATGGTCGGATTTTAATATTTGCCGCGCCACTGTTCAAGATGAGCTGGAAGATCGTTTAAGGCGAATGGGTATTGTTTCCAAACTGGACAAAACCGCCATAACAAAACAGAAAACGGCAATTGATTGGATTTTTAATAATTTCGGCGAAGGAAGGGTAAATGCATTGACAAACGAAACTCCTGATAGTGATCATGACGGAGTTTTGATAGCAATGAGTATTGTGGATTAGATTTATTAAGGATACCACATTAAAAAAAACAATAAAATCGCACTAGAAGCTCTCATGGGTAGTGAGAAAATGAATTTAATGTTAAGTATTGTAAATAGTTTATGTATGTGTCATTTTTTTGGACAATCTAATTGTTTGCATTAACTTTAATTTTCCTTCCCAATTTTTGTTATTTACGTAGTATATATTATTATTAATAAATTAGAGATAATGTATCTTAATTGTCTTAAGTCATAAATTACTAAGTAAGTTTGTATTGTATGTCTACTAACCCAAGTAGTGCAGTACCGAAGGGACTTGTGGTCGATATCCAGTCTTGTTAATGGAACCCAGCTCGCGCGGTATCTGGGGGGAAGTGGCGTGGGATAGTTAGTCAGTTAGAAAATAAAACTGTATTTAAATATAATTATTTTGGATTATAATTATGAACTTACAATAACACAATAAGAAGATATAAAAATTCCGTGAAGAGTATTAAAACTTCGGCATAGCCGAAGATAATTTTCTTTCTGGTTTTTAATTTACATTGATTTTCTTTTTTTGCATTTTACAATTAAGTTTTCAAATTTTCAATAAATAAATAATTTCATTTACAATTTGTTATGTTATCTTTGTGTACCATTTTTCCTGATTGTGTTCTTATTGTGGTATTTCGATTTTCTGCAACTATTTCTTTCTTATATTTAGGTGTGATTTTTGATCCTAATCTCTTGTTTATTTTGACCAAAATTTCCTCACCTGGCTCATATTGTTTAATGGGTTGTTTGGTTTTGTTATGATATTGTAAGTCTGCATTTTGTTTTTCTTTTAACCTGATTTCTATTTCTTTTCTCTTTTGTTCTATTGCAGTGAGATCAAATGATATTTTGGTTCTGTAAAATGTTTCTATCGGTTTTTGTTTGGTAAATGTGTGTACGGGTGAATTATATTCCTGAACTGCTTTGAATAGGTTATCTTCAAAACCCATTTCCTCATGATCTTTCTTTAAATATTTCATCATCTCAGTCAGCGTAGAGTGGAAGCGTAGAGTCCATTGCTATTAGAAGTGTATGGAGCCGTAGTATGTACCGAAATTCCTAATTTGTTCTCTAACAGAAACTTGGTTGCAGCAGAATTAAACGATTTTTCGTTATCTATTACTAAGGTCTGTGGAATACCAAAAGCTATTATCAGTTCATGCAAAGGAGTTTTTAAGTCTTCTGAACATCTTGACTGTACAATCTTAGCCTGAGCATATTTTGAGAATTTATCTATTGCTGTTAATATGTAATACTTTTCGGTAATGTAAATGTCTAGATGCACTATCTAGCCTGGATATTTAGGAATAGTAGTGGCCTGAAGTTTTCCTTTTGGAGGATTTCTGTCGTATTTAGCTTCTTGACATGTAAAACATGCTTTGGCTATTCCTATAACTTTTCTGTTTATTTTCGGTAAGAAATATTTATTACGGGTTTAAATCTTATTTTCAGTCGGATTCCTGTGTGCTCTTCTATATTCCTGACTAATCATTTCCTGTTCCAGACTCTTTGATGTTATGTCCTGCACTCGTTTTTGGGTATACCTTATTTAGTAGGAACTAAAATGTAGCGGGTATATGTTCCGTATTATTCCCATAACACTTTCGGGGGTAAGTAAGCCATTTACTAATTTAGGGTCTAATCTCTGTTTCAATATTGCTATGAGGTCTTTCACAGTGTTATTTTGTTGTATTATAATATGCCTATTGTAATTAGCGAAGGGTATTTGCAAGGTATAATGATCTTGATCACCTATCAGCAAGAGGGGTTGGTTTCTGAATACGTTAATAGGTACTTCCATGGCTGGGATTAGGTTATGGGAAGAACTATCGTCACTGTGTACTGTGGCGGATGTGCTGTTAATTTGAGTATGTATTGGTAATCGGGATGACGCGTCTGCCACTACGTTCGAGGTTCCTGGCGTGTATTTGAGTTCATAATTGTACTCTTCCATAAAACTATTCCATCGTTTTAGTTTACCGTTATGGTTTTTATTGCTCAAGGCAAATGTCAGGGGTTGGTGATCTGTGTATATCACTACCTTCGCTATACCATACAAGTACTCTCTAAGTTTCCGCAGTGCCCAAAATATTGCGAGCATTTCTTTTTCATTGGTCGCATAATTTTCCTCCTCCTTCGCCAGTGTCCTAGATATGAATGTCAGGGATCTTCCCTCTTGTTCTAATAATGCCCCTATTGCATAGTTGTTAACTGGAATTCTTTACTAAAGTCTGGGTATGCAAGAATAACTTCTTGCGAGCTGAGGGAACTTTTTATTTTAATTAATGAATCCATGGCTTCTTCATTGAACTGAATTTTTATTTTGCTAGGCATGTACTTGCTTATGCGTCCCCTTCTCAGGTTGTAGGTCTGATCTTTAAAATTTTCTGCTTCTACTGTAGTATGCTTATCTAGTTTACCCACTTCATGAATCAAAGCTCCTCGAACTACCTCCACTATAAATTGTTTCATCAGTAACCGTTGATAAATTTGGGGTAACTGTTGATGAGATTGAGGTTGCTATTACTTGTTCCTGTCCGCTAACTGTTTGTATCTCTACTCTATTCAGGCAATTAAGCACTGATGATTTCACTAAGTCGTCCGTCATAGTTTTTAGCTAACTTTTTTCTTTGGAAAATAAATTGATTTTCTAATTGTTTTACTCTTAAATACCTATTTTAGTTTCAAGAAATAAGATTCTTTTATTCCTTTTGGCAGAGATTTATATGAAAAGTTTCCGTTTCTATACTCTTCACGGGAGTGAATAGTTTAATAAGTTTGTCATGAAGTTAGTAACACAGTGAAGGAAACATCGCAGAACACATAATAAAGTATATATATTTGTGATCAGCTCGTTGAGACGAGCCCTCCCATACAAACCACACCTTTAAATTAATGTTCTTATTAAATAAAGTTTTTTGTTTTTTGACGTATCGAACCAAAATTTGGACACTAAAGGTTTCTGATCTATGTCCATCAACCATGTAAATTTCATAGTCCTATGGTTACCAGGAGGGGAACCTCTCATACAAATCCCCATTTAAATTAATGTTTTTATTAGAAAAAATAGAATTTAGTGATGCTAAGAAAGGAAGGTTGGATGCAACCCGGAGGAGCGTGAAGAGTATTACATCTTTGGCATAGCCAATGATAACCTTCTTTCTGGTTTTATCACACTTAAATACCTATTTTAGTTGCAAGAAATGAGATTCTTTTATAAATTTTGGCAAAGATAAGATACTGATATTTTTATAACCTAAAATACTCATACTTATTAATACTAATTCACTACTATAACCTACAAGACTACATATTTATTATTACTACTACTATAAATTTAAATGCTACTTGTTGCTTCGGCGTTTTCCCACGACGGCTGGTTGATTTTTTCCGGGCACGGTGACTCAGGTTCCTTTCTTGCACTTCCCACGTAGTACCCTACGAAATAGCACAATACGGTCGGCGGCGATAATTTAACCGGCAAAGTTCTTTGAAAACGCACTGTTATACGAACTTTGTGGCTAACAGGCACTGTCTACCGTTGGTTCTTACAACTCGCGTTTACTTTTTATCGAACTTTTTAAACCAGTCCCTGCTCGGGAGCCAGTAAGATTTTTATTTTTATTTGCTTCTAACAACAAATTTATAAAAATAGGATAGGTTTTTATTTGTATTGGTTTTTAATTACAAAGTTATTAAAACACGTCCATCCACGTCAGCAAGCTAAAAGGAAATAAAACGTCTTCTATCTGTCAGCATCCAATCAGGCAAAAAGTATTGAGTTGGGAATATCTGGTTTAGTGCTGCAAACCACTAGTCACCGTGTTGCAAAGCACATAATTGAGTGTTGCAAAACACCAAGCTTAGTGTTGCGAAACACCTCGCCATCATCGATTGGATCGTTGTTAACTTATATAAATATTCAATTGAGGCCACTCAAGCTAATAAGAAAGATAAAATTAGGAAAATTATTGTTTTATCCAAACTTAAAGTCGCAGGTAAAATTAGTTTCTGATCTGTTAGCATGACAGTCGCTCTAAGATTAACTTAAACTATGTTTAACTAAATTTGACATACAGTGAAAGTGAAATATGCAAAAGAAAGTACTGTGTACCGTTTATCCATACCTAATTAGGCACCCAATACTTTTCCACATTTGACATTTGCGTTTGTCTTATCAACAGTAATGTAGGTCAGTAACTGATAACTGTTCATTTATCATAAGCATTCGGTATGTAAAATTTAGTTAAGCACAGTTTAAGTTAATCTTAGAGCGACTGTCATGCTAAACAGATCAGAAACTAATTTACCTAGATCCACCTAAATTAAGTCCGGAAGATGAATTGTTGCTTCCACCAGAAAAAACGCCTCGTCTGTATGATATTGTTGCAAAAATGGTCGATAACTAAAGATCATTTCCAGGACACCTTGGCATCACTTTAATAAATGCTGGTAGCCCTGGTATGGAGCAGCTGAATTAGGAGTGACGAAGAAGAACAAAAACAAAGGAGAACGAATGACTATAAGAAATTAAAAGAAGAATAGCAGGATTTGATTAACTGCAAGTCGCGGTTGAATCACCACGTCGCCACTAGCCTTCATCAGATCGCTATACACGCCGCATCACCTTCACACCACACCATTTGGCAGCAGCTCGCCAACTGAATGCTGATTTTTTAGTTTGTAATAATTATTGAACTATCAGACAAACTAGAAATTTGTAACAATATTAATAATCACAATGGGCCTTACTCTTTTTTGTGCCTAAGTGAGCCTCTCGTCTGAGGGCTGCCACTAAACCTTACCTTAACCTAACAATATTAATAACGAAAAAACTGATGACATTGACGCCGCAATCTCTGAAGATTCATCTGAAAGTGATCGAACTCCAAATGACTTCTATTGATCAAAATTGTCAAAGATTGAAAGTCCGTCGGTCCATTTGGCTGTATGGATCGTAAATTTTTTTTTTTCTATCAAATTCCATATCTCGATAACTAAATGACGTACCAAAAATTTTATTTGTTACTTTGTATTATTTTCACCAGTCCTTTAATTAAAACAAAATTGGACGTGGGCCATCGTACTCGTGATAGAAGTGAAACTTCTTAAAAACAGACAGAGAGAGTGCGAGAGAGAAAGAGATAATCTCAAAACAAATACAACAATACAACAAGTAAATACAAGCATACAAAATATTCTGTCCAGTTTATTTAGCTATATCTGTCTTTCAGTCTGTCCGTCTGCCTATCCGTCAGTATGTTGCTTTTTTTTTTATTGGCGTGTGTAATTATTGTAGTTGTGCTTACGTTTGCCATCTGTCCCTATTGATCTAAAATTAGATCAACTGCGACCATCTGTGCGTTGCTCGTTCTCCTTTCTTCGTAGATTCGCTTGTTTTTGTACAACACACAAGCTGGTTACTTGCATGTTGTTGGTATATACATTTTTATAACACACAAGCTGCATGTTGTTGTTGTGTCATTGTAATCTCTTTATTGAGACTTTTCCGGTGGATTTTCCAAAAATTTTATTATTTTTTGGGGATATGGCAATCGAAATACAAATTCTGTGAAAATTTGAAGTGTCTACCTAATGCGGTTCATGAGATACAGAATCCGAAAAACGTTACAATTTTTATTTTTTCACTCAAAATTTTACTCTAAATTTTTGCCCAGCTGCGCTAAAAAAGTTTCACTTAATAAAAATAAAAATTTAATTCACTTTATTTTGTATATTTAAAGTTCAATATTTCAAAAACCAAGCGAGATATTGAAAAAATTTATTTAATATTTTCGTCTTATTTCCACGAGTTCTACGAGCCTAACCACTATTAATTGGCACGGCATATTTTTTTTTAAGGTAAAAGTTTCAATGGTTTCTATTTATGTCCAAGCAATAATGGAACACACAAGTTTGTACTTTTTGGAAAGGTTATATAATTACATTTACAACAATACATCCACACGTTTCATATAAATAAAACTGAAAATATATATTTAAACCAAACGACTTCAATAATACATGAATTATTTCTTACCATTATTAATTGGCACTGCAAAGATATCTTTAAATTAAAACTGAGTAACATCACCCTTATTTTTAATAACGGCTTTAACTCGTTTTTCCATAGTGTTTATTATATTTAGGCTATCTTTTGGAGTTATGGAGTCCCAAATTTCTTGAATTTTTGACTTTAATCCAGCCAGAGTACGCTGAGGATCATTTCTCAACTTTCTTTTCATGACTCTCCACTAGTTTTCTATTGGATTCAAGTCTGGGCTTGATGACGGCCAATCAATTAAAGCCATTTTTTGGTTGTTTTTGCGGTGTGTGAAGATGCACCATCGTGTTAGAAGGTATATTCCCCAAAGTCAGACAGTCTTTGTGATATGCCTCAGTGAACTTTCTTATAACTCGCTATCGACTATCACCGACACACACATCAATCGCTAAAAATAATAGAGTTCGGTTGTCTCTGTACCCAGTTGTTTCTCTGTCTTGCCCATAGCAATCTTTTTTTTTTATTTGCAAAGATGTGAGCAAAGGTTTTTCTTTAGCCTAAAAGCATCAACTTAAATAATTTGGTCATATTAGATTATCCGTTCTGCTAAGCAAGTGATGCAATCATACCTTATATTGTAGAAGCCACATCCAATTTTTTTAAATTTACTGTCGCGTCCATTCACGTTTTACCGGTTTTCCAATATGTTCAGACCATTTTGCCGCTATATCTCTAGTAGTACTTCGCCGATTTTGCATTAAAGTAGTCGCCAAAGCTCTTTTTTCACGAAGAGTACTTTTTGAGACGCGGCCTCTGTTGGCTGTATTATTGATAATGTTGCCATTCTTTTTGTATATTTGCACTATATTTCGCACCGTAGACTTGGATAACTTCAGATTCTTTAATATTTCGCCAAAGCTGTTGCCCGAATTCAATTTTTCAATAATCAGGGCTCGCACTGGCTTACCTCGTACCATTGTGCAAAAAAGAAGACTTAATTGAAATAAAGCAACAACCAAAAGCCAGATGTTTTTGCATTTCATACGTCACAACATTCTATACCGTAAGTCTTACGGTTTTTGTCTACATCTGTACTTTTTACAGTTTTAATTTAAAGATATCGTTGCCGTGCCAATTAATAATGGTAAAAAGTAATTCATGTATTATTGAAGTCGTTTGGTTTAAATATATATTTTCAGTTTTATTTATATGAAATGTGTGGATATTTTGATATCAAATTAAAGGTTATTAAATAACCTTTCCAAAAAGTATAAACTTGTGTGTTCATTTCATTTATTGGACATATGTATATTTAATTTAATATTAATTTTTATTTGATTTGAGTTAATTATTATTTTTATTTTCACTATGAAATTTTGTCACCGCTCGAGCACTTCTAAACAGATTGAATATGCATAAAGATTTGGCATGCTCTCATTGTTTTAAAAATGTTTTGCTCTCTGATGGTCATATAGAAAAATTGTCAAGCTCTCGTATTATTTCTTGAATAGTATTATACGTTTGTCTAGAAGTTTGTACAATTTCATTTAGCTTGTAGACACTCGCAACGTGTGCGGTGGTGGACGGATCATGGCACGATTGCATGGAAAATCAAAAACTTTTGATCTTGATCGTAGAATCGATCGCATAATATGGGGCTGGTATTAACACACAGAAGGAGACAAAGAGAAACCACATAGTGTAAATACATATATTCTTCATCAGCTCGATGAGTCTGTCTGTCATTCTGTCTGTCTGTCCGTTTGTATATTGCTTTTGGTTTCTTTGGCTTGTGTAGTTGTTGTTGTGTTAATTTGTTTACGTTTGCCGTCTGTTGTTCCCTCTTGAACGAAAATTAGATAAACTGCGAGCTTCTGTGTGTTTCTTGTTCTCTTTTCTTCGTACATTCGCTTGTTTTTGTACAACACACATGCTGGTTGCTTGCATGTTGTTGTTATAAACATTTTTATACACACAAACTGCATGTTGTTGTTGTGGAAATGTTATCTCTTTATTAAGACTTTTCTGGTGGATTTTTCAAAATTTTTTTTGTAAATTTCAAGTCTCTACTTAGTGCGGTTCATGAGATACAGAAATCTCAAAACGTTACATTTTGTATTTTTTCACTGAAAATTTCATACTTAATTTTTGCCCAACGCCGCTTAAGAAGTTTCACTTCAAAAATATTGTTTTTTTGACCAACAAACGTAAATTTATAAATACTTCTTATGATTAAAGACGATAAAAATATTACTTCTGTATACAAACTTACAAATTATTTAACAAATTACATTTTACGAAATTGTATTTGAAATATTGTATTAACTAATTTATAAATAAGGATCGTTTATCGCTATTCTTCATTTCAGATAATTATTATTATGTATTAGAAATAATTTCTGTTGATTGGTGATTAGTAATGTGAGATTATTTAGCTGGATTAAGCTAAATATACTAGATTTTTAGAGGGCCAATAATCTCATTCAAAATGTGCGAAATAAAAAATTATTACATTAATGAAAACTCCTACATTAATTTGGGCATGCTGAACACGAAAATGTTTACGGATTTCTTCTAAGACGTCGCATTTAGTTATGATCTATTTTCGTTCGAAGAAATAAGCCCTTTAACGTCAGAGCTTATGGACAAACTTTAAAGATGTTCAAATAAAAGTGAGAAATTTAATGTTATTACACAATTAGTACTTAAATATATCTATAGTAATAATTAATGTTGATTATCTCAATATTATGGCATGGAATGCTTGTGCCGTCATTGCAAAGCGACTTGAACTAATTGACTTCGTCAGCAAAAATCAAATTCACATCTGTCTTGTTAGCGAAACATGGCAAACGCAAAAAAAAAAACAAATTGTCCATTCCTAACTACCTTGTCTATGGAAATGATCGTGCAACTAATAGAGGCGCAGGTGTTGCTATTATTGTCCAAAAATCTATAAAGCAGGAACAAATCAAAAGCTTAAACACGCATTGTATTAAAAACATTGCCATAAAAATAAAATTTATTCGGCGTTCTTTCCTGGTCCTTCAGCCAAATATTTAAACAATGATTGCATTACTTCATTTACAAAAAGCCAAAATGAGCTAAAAAAAAAAGGCAGAAATTTACCAACACTACAAGGTGACCAGTCGACAGTTGATTAAAAATCTGATTTTTTTTTTCAATCTGATTATAATCAACCTTGGTTACCATAGCAACAACGCTCAGTGATGTCACTTTTCCCTGTGGTTGGTGTAAAACTAATCAGATTTTCTACCTGATTATTAATAATGTGATATTTTCTTCAGTGTAAACCGACTATAAAAGGCCTTTAAATATTTCGATATATCGATATAAAATTCCAACTATCGAGAAGGTATAAAATATGATATTTTTTTGGCGTGCAACTTCTTGGGTTCGGTAGTGTAAAATTTTACATTTGCGTTATCGTCATAGGCAATTTTAACGCTTTTCTTGTCGATCAGAAATTAAGCAACGCGTGGCTTGGGTAGTGGTTAGATGAGTAACCGATCACAAGCAAACAACGTTCTTGTGTGTTGTACAAAAACAAACGAATGTACGAAGAAAAGAGAACGAGATCAAATTATTGGGCAAGAGTGGACAGACGGCAAACGTAAACACAACAACAACAATTACACATGCCAAAGAAAACAAAAGTAACATACAGACGGATAGGGAGACGGACAGAGTGAAAGACAGGCATAGCTAAATTAACTGGACAGAATATTTTGTATGTAAATGTTGTATTGTTGTATTTGTTTTGAGGTTATCTCTACATCTCTCTCTGTCTGTCTTTAAGAAGTTTCACTACTATCACATGTACGATGGCACATGTGCAATTTTTTAAGATTAAAAACGATAAAAATAATACTACTTTATATAAAAAAAATTTAACATTTCCGTAATATGGTGCGACGATTGAGTTGAGCAAATTGCGTTGCCACAGTGGTAATTAATTGTCTCGCAACTCTGCCGAAATTATATGGCAAATGTGAAGTTTTTTACAAATTTAATTTAAACAGAAAATAAAAGTACGATTAATACAATATTTCTTGAAATTTTTGCAATTAATTTAATTATTTTGTCATTTCGCTTGTTAGATTGGCAGTTATATTTGCGAGAACAGCTGATTGCATCAGTTTATACACTGGCAACCGTTTCGGTGCCTTCACGAGTTTGCATAAATTGCAGCTATTTATAAATTTCCTTCTCACATTAAACATATACATAAGTTAAGTTAATAATTTTGTTCAATACTGTTGGGCATCAACTCATTTGCCCACAAACTAGGCGAACAATTTTCACGAACATCAATTGCTAAAAAAATTCAGTGAGTAAACATGAAAAAATGACAGAGGAAAGTAATACACTTGTGACCTTGATGGTTATACAAATTTGCATAGAGCAACAAAATAAAAAAAAGTATATAAATAATTTTTATTTTGCCACAATGATGGCTCATTTTCAAAGCATTGAATGAATTCTGTCAAAAATTGTTTTGGCGCGTGTTCACTCTAACAATTTTTTACACAAATGATGGTCATGAATTCATTGCCATACACGTTCGAACATGTTGAAACGAACACACGCAAGATAGAAGCATTTCTATTCTTCGCGAACAAAATTTCGAACACGAAAATCTGTCGCGAACACCTCCACTAACGACGACCATTTCTTAGGACACAACAAGTTCGACGAACAAATTCGCATGTGGATGGCTTGCTTTAACGGTTGAGCAGCGTTTGAAAATAAGCGGTACTGCAGCAGCGTATGAAAATAAGCGGTACTGCAGTTATGTAGGAAAACAAGCGGTACCTTCGCAGCGCAGTCGTCGATGCTCTAAGGTTAATGGGTTGTAATAGAGCATTAGTTTTTAGTCTTAAATTCCGACTCCAATGACAAGTCACAATATGTGTTACCTGTAAAATACTTATTCCAAATTCCTAATATGAAAATGATCCCTTACCCTTAATATTTTTTTAACTTCTATAAGATTACTTTAATTACTACATTGTTCCTTCTCATATTATACATAAGATTACTTTAATTACTACATTGTTCCTTCTCACATTATGTATAAGATTACTTTAATAACTACATTTTGTTACTACATAAATAAATATAACTACATAAATAAAAAAATTTCTTTATCATTGTTCTTTATTTCAGATAATTATTATTTGTATTATTATAAGTAATAATGTCTGTTGATTCGTGATTAGTAATGTGAGATTATTGAGCTAAAGTAAGCTAAATATACTAGATTTTAGAGCGCAAATTTTTTTTATTCAAAATGTACCGATAAATCAAATCATCACAGATATTGGTATTAGCAAAAAATATCGATACGATATATATCGATATTTTTTCGCACTTTTGAAATCCCTTTGATAAGCAACGATTTGTGCTTTTGGTTATCTTTCACTTTAGTATTTTTACGTGACACATCGTGTAAAAATTCACACAACAAACAAAGCGCCATTGGCAGCGCATAAACACACCAAGCGCGATCAATACATTTTACTCGTTGTGATCTTTATGTCTCTATTGATATCATTCTACGATAGACGCGTTTTTCATGTTTCCAAACTTGTTTTCCGATTTATTTCCCTATTAAGCATTTTCTTCGATCTCTTTAGTTTTGTTTTCGTTTCAAAAACTGACACGTTTCCAAGTAATTGTTGCCAATGATGACGCTTTAACGCATTATTGATAATCATACATTTTTTGCCTATAGAGTACACGCAAAAAGGGATATTTATTATTTGCAAATGTATGTAACATATTTCCCACATAGTATGTATACAGTTGTAACATTGACATTCTGTCCAGAATGCTTTGGTACGCTTTGTTTAAGTACAGATCAAGGATGTTTTATTTTCCCACGCACCTTCACTATTCCAACATAACCACGACACACTTCAGAACATTGATTGAGAATTTAGAAAATGGTTTATTGTTTGAATATCATTCTACCAATCCCAAAAATTTTTGGAGATAGTTTAAAGCATTTGTTTTAAGAACCTCAGTAATCAAAACTCATACCCAAAAATGGTAAAATTTTCACTTCTTAAAGCCATTTAGTCAGCTATATATCTCAATTTGAGTTTATTGAGAAAGAAAGTGCGCGGGTCGCTCAGTCGCTGTGTTCATTGTACGAAAAACAGAAACCAAGCGCTGCCTACAAAAAAAAAAAATCGACGATCAGTCGCATTATTCTGGTCCATCGTAATACGGGTATTAGTATGTAAAGATTAATTTATTTACGTAAATTCTTATCATCATATACCAGAGATGTGCACAAACACGAGAAAGTAGCCTTCGTAAACATTTTGAAATTAATGAGCAAAGAAAGATTCGGCCTCTCTATAGCTCTTAAGTGAGAACAACAACGTCATGCATGAGAGCGATAGAGACAACGAATCTTTCTTTGATCAGTATTATCGTGAACTCACATATTATTTCTTGCTGCACATCTCTGATTTGTACATACTTATCTAAGACACTGCTTACTTCCTTGCTAAATTTTGTATGTTTATACTATATGGGCTTACAGTGTATTCGGTAGTCGGTGTTTATAAGATTATAGCATTAATACTTGTTTTTTTTCCTTCCTCGTCATTGTTGCGCATATATTATACTTTATTTTGCGCGTTTCGTGAACTTGGCAAACCACGTGTTCTATGTCGTCTTTGGTTGTCGACGGCTTGGTTTTTCTGTGTTTAGTTTAACAATGAGTATTGTATTGGAATGTTTGTCTTTTCTCAGATTTACTTTTCGTGTTGTTGTTTTATTTTTTTTCATATAACAATTAAAGAATTAATACTTACATATAGTTTTTGGGATATATAAAGTACAATATAAATATATGTTTGTATGTAAGTATGTACATACATATGGCTGCCTAATTATTAAAACTCACGGTACACACACTTCTTTAAATTTCATCTGAAATCTTTTTATTAAACCATTTATTCTATCAAGTTAACATATGTATGTACATACATACGTATACTTATGTAGTATGTACTTAAGTACATACATATGTAGATACCGTTTCAATATTGTCATTAACCATTTTATTTCATAAGAGGAAAATGTTTGTGTACTTTGTCATAAGTCGCATATTAAGAATGCGCAGTTATATTGCCCCACCCTTTTTCAACACTATCCACGAAACCAATTCAGAACGAAATACGGTTGCAATCTTGTCGTTGTACTGCTTTCCGTTTATAAATGAAACAGCGTAATCTTACTGTAAATTATTCACAATTAAATACATGCGTATGTATGTATGTACACGTTTGAATGAAGATAGATAATTCTAGGAACCTGTATGCGAGGCATACAAGGGTGAACAGATCACGAACATTTCGTTTTTGTATGGATCGTGGCATACACTGCTGACCAATTCGATTATCTTGCGATTTCGAACGAAATTTTGTGCGCAGTCGCACTTGGTGAGAAAAATACAAGTGGAGACACAAAATTTAGTACGCCGACTGTCGTATGCCCTGTAACAACAGCTATGTACAATATGTTATATAATTATTTACAAAATTAACTTTAGTTTCTCAAATGCTTCAAAGCACTTTATATAATTTGACTTTGAAAGAAGCCAGGAAATAAAACAAAAATAAGACGGAGTTAATGATGCAGAATTATTCGTTATATCTTAAAATTGTGTAAAAATTTCATGTTAATAACTTACTTGCACACTGTCCGCGTGAGAAGAGAATATTTCGTCTATAATTAGCCTATTTGTGAGTAAATTGAAAACTTTAAACTCGTTTTTCTCGAAATGATCTTTTTTGAGTTGTAACACTTTAGTTAAACATGTGCGATATGTATAATTCAATATATACATACAAGCCGTTCACCTCAATTCTTCTTTGTGTGTATTATGATTATCGATTTGAATAACTCGAGAATAACTTTGTATGCGTTTTGCATTGGAGAGTAATGGATGGTAAGGCCCGTTTTAGTTTATCTGACTTTGCGGCAGAATTCAATCATCAGACTCTTGTTTGTCGGCAAGCGCGCGCGGGGGTTGGCTATGCAGCCGTGTCCGATATACCACGGACAAAAATTTCGCTGTCTTCTTTCGTTGTTTTCTATCGTCTCTTTCGTGTGTTATTAGCTGTTAATTTTGAAAGTGGTATAAGTCCACTTGTTCAGGTTCGAGATATTTAATGATTCGCGTTTGAATTCATTTAAAATTATTGGCAAATGTAAATCAATTATATATTATAATGTGCAATAAATTAAAGAAATGATGGAAAATGATAACACAAAAAAAAAATCTGATTCTTAAGTTTCTAATGTTTTATACTTTCGTACAATGTGGATCTTTAGAAATGGCATGAATAGAGGTGTGGTAAAAAATTTAAACAAGACCAACAAATATAACTACTACTACTACACAAACAATACTCTCTTCTAGAAACTTTTAAATGCTGAATTGGGATTTCTTTAAATGTAGTAGGAGTCTAAAATCCAATTGAGCCTAGAAGTAAATTTTTAAGCTATCATAGCATATATTTTAATCATAGATCATAATTTATAATTATAATTTTAGTTCTAATTAATAAAAAATAAATAGATCCGGTCTAACAAAGAAAACAATTTTTGTTTTAGAAAATTAACTTTATATTCTTAATTCTTATTCTTGGGTGATACATAAGTACATTTATTCCAAACAGAAATGTAAACAATGCGCTTTGCGATGAAACATAGAATAGCATACGAAAAGACAAATGAAGAGAAATGAGACAGTCGTACAATGTATAAGCAAGCCAAACACAACCATGAGACAACAAAGAAGAATCGACGATAAGTCTGTACAGGTAGTCTGATAATCTAAATCATGACTAATTCGTTTTGTATGTAATACATACAACATATTATGTAGGGGAAGTAGGGCATAGTTCGGTAGGTGCCATAGTTGGACCATTGCGATTTTGCAGTCTTGCAACACGAAATTTATTGAAGTAGCTTTACCATTTAACGAGTCTATGAGTTAAATGTGTATTGTGTTACTCTGTTAACATTGTGAATTGAATTATTCTCGGTCAATTTTCATGTCAAAAAGTTAAAAAAAACCATGGAACTGGACGAGACGAACTGAAATCTGGACACTGTAAGTGTCTGACGTATATTCACCAACCATGTAAATTTCATGATCTTAGGATTACTAGGATGGGTACCTCCCACACAATCCCAAATTTTAATTAATGCTCTTATTAGAAATACTTTGTTGTATTTGTGATATCTAACTGAAATTTGGACACTATGAGTGCCTGATCCATATTCACCAACCATTAAAATTGTCAGATCATATGTGCGCCCATTAAACCATGGCCACATAATTGTGACACCTATTTCATACCAATAGTCATTCGCCATCTACATGTGATTATATTGGTGTATTAAAATTAGTATGTATACTGCCTCTACCCTAAACATAAATCAAAACATTAATATAATATTTCTACATGCTCATTCACAGGAGCTTGAAGAGTATTACTATGCCAAAAATATTTTTCTTTCTGGTTTTTCATGCAGCAAGGTGAAATTTAATTGCCTGAAGAGCATTTTTATCGACTTTTTTTATGTTTTAGCAGTAAATCAAGATATGTTCGCAAATAATGTACGTGCAATCAGATTATTTTAAAAACAAAAAGGAAATAGTGAATTCATTTTTTAAGAAAATAAGCCAAATTTTATAGCATCACATGCATTTTGCGGATTTGTGTTTTGAAGCGGTTGTGGGTGTTACGTCAAATTGATGGATTCAGGATTGGGGGAAGGTTCCGACGAATAAATAATGCAACGGCCACTTATAACATAAACTTTTAAATTGTATATCATTTATAAACTTCGCCGAAATTTCCACTATCAAAAATTTTAAATACAATACAACTAGCCTGTTATGTATTCAACCGAGTCAAAAAACTAGATTTCAAATTACAAGTCCCTATAATTTTAGAGAAAATACCTTCGACGGATAAACAGACGAATGTACTTGCCTAAATCGATTCGTATCTCCATGTTGACCATTTCCATATACACTTGTTAACATTTACTCTGTGTGTTATTATACATAAGTACCGTTATTAGCACCAGATCACCTTTTTTTAATGGAACATTGTTTATAATAAATAAACAGTTAAAAAACTAAAAACCCGACAGCAAAAAATACAATTTACAGATAATGATTACAAGTAATGATTAAAAAAACCCGACAGCGAAAAATACTATTTAAAAGAAATGCATTAATAAGAACTTAAATTTAAAATTGGCTTTGTATGGGAGGTACCCTTTCTAGTAATCCCAGGATCTTTAAATTTACATGGTAAGAAAATATACACCAGGAACTCATAATGTCCAAATTTTAATTCGATAAGACAACTTTAGTTTTTCTATTTCGTGCCAAAAACCGCCAATTTTTTTTTGACCTATCCAAGGGTTATCAAGACGAATATAACGATATCTCAACAGTTGGTCGAAATCCATTGAGCCATTTGGAAGAAACATGGTAAGATAGACATTTACAAAGATACGCGCCAAAAACAGAACCCTTCTTGACAGTCGGGTAAAAGGGGCGACTTATTTTTTAGAAAAGTCTTCTTTGTGTTTGTTGTCCATAGTACGAGTATTAATGACTCCGATACCGATATAGTCGGCATCTACGATTATTTATTGACCGATATCCGACGATATCTTTAATTAAAAGTACAGATAGGGATAATATTCCTTTAAAACCACAAAGAGCTAAAGATAAGATATTCTGGGGTGCTTGTGAAAATTTGATGAAAGAAACCCAAGACCAATATTCATCCTAAGCAAGAAGATGTGGATTCTTATTAAAGACTAGCGTACCCGGCGAGCATTGCTACGCTCCCGACATTGTTAGTACGTGATGGTTTTTTTTTTAAATAAATACATTCGTACGTTAATATAAGTAAAACTTTAAACTGGTCGCTCTATATTTAGTGCAAAAATGAGGTTCCATAGATTTAAGGTAGCAATACAATTTAATATTAGCAATAAAAATTAGATTTGGAACTACTTTTTGACTTCATCTGGAAAATGCAAAAATCTGCGAACTACAACATAATAACCTAAAACGATTAATTTTAGATTAAAAAAGAATAATGTAGCTTTCTATTGGTAGTTTTCACGTTTAAATATATAGATGAATTTTTTTTAGTAAGCTTAAGTATAATTTAGAACATTACATTTAAAACGTTACATATTTCTCCATCATGGTTTTATTATGGATTGGCTCAAGTAATTTGAACTAAAGGTGCTGCCCCACGATCATAGAAAACTATGTCATATAATATGATATACGTCATTTTTAGGGTTCCGTACCCAAAGGGTGCTAACGGGACCCTATTACTAAGCTTCCGCCGTCCGTCCGTCTCCGCTCTATCTCATGAACCGCAGTAGCTAGACAGTTGAAATTTTCACAGAATGTGTATTTCTATTTTCATGATAGCAATAAATACTAAAACTAAAATAAAAGGGGTCCCCATACTAGAAACGTGTGCTCCAATATGCACTGCGCACAGTTTTAGAAGCTTTGTGATTTATTTCCTTTCATATTTTGGTTATGTTTTTTTTTGTAGTATACTTTTAGGCTTTATGAATATTTCGGTAAAGCTTTTTGTAAATTGCATAATAAATGCATATTCATAGTGTTTGGAATTGCTCGAGCATTGAGTTTTTGAACACATAATTCATTTTTGCGGCAAAAAATCTTTTACGATGGTACGGAACCCTCCGTATGGCTTATTTATTTTAAATTTTCATCATATTATTTGATGAACTGTCCACACTCGTTTTAGCTAATGCGTTATGTTGTTCTTGTTTTAATTGTAGTACATTGTGCAGCAATTGAAATACTGTTGAATAATCAACGGAATCAATTATTAATATTAACATAATTTTGTTAATATGTTTGACAAAGGCTACTCGATTGATTTTAAAATATGTCTCTTAAGATTTATATGCAAACTATGATCCATCAATTTCTCGACAACAGCAAGTCCGATTCACACCAAACTTTATTGAAACAATCTCAAGACTATGCTTGAAATGCCCTTAAAATTTCATCAAAGTCGGTTCAGCAGTTTCGGACCCATAAGCGACATACATATATAGATAGAAGATGGTGAAAAATATGATATAAATTTTCTATGACATAGAAATAGGATGAAGCCTCTTTTTCTGTCCACACTATGTCATTTTATATGATTTGAAAAAAAAATGTAAATTTTTTTTTATTTTTGTTGAATTATTATTAATACTCTCAATGTAAATATCTATAATAATAAATATGACGTTTTTGAGATTTTATGCTGTCTTTAAGGTGGTGCCCCACGATCATAGAAATATGACGTATATCATAGTATATGATAAAAAATATGATGAATCGTGTGGACAACAAAAATATGTCATGTGATTTTTGCTATATATATATGATGAAGTGTTCACACGATCATATGATATGATGATTGATTTGGATGAAAGTAGCAGGCTTGCCAACTGACTCTCGACTATATCCGCAAATTTACAAGTCTGTGTCATAGTTTCTCTGTGTATTTTAATATTAAAAAATAACAGTCATAAAAAACGTAAAGTAAAAGATGAAACACAATAAAGACAATATAAAATACTTACTGGTTAAACATTTCTAGATGCAAAGAAAGTCATCACAAGGGAATCCTTATAGTGCAAGTAATACCCGCTATGATGACCACTTCTCTGTTTCAGAACTGCCGCATACAAATATTGTAAATTAATATAAAAAAGGCAACATTTTTTATTTTTAGTTTTTAAAACGTGTGTGGACAGTTCATCTTATAATATGATGAAAATCAAAAAAAAAAAATGACTACATATATCATATTATATGACATAGTTTTCCATGATCGTCTGGCAGTACCTTAACGATGACGAACATTCCACATTTTGAAATTGAATAAAAAACGTAATAACAGTTTCAAGGCAAATTATCTCAAAATAACTGAATAGATAAACTGTAAATTAAAAATTCAGAAAATTTGTGAAATAATATTAAAAAATACCTTTGGTTGTTAACTTTTAAATTCTCGGTCCCGGTTGAACTTTCTGTGGAAATCCCCATATGTAAAATTTTGAATAATAACATCATATTACATCTTAGTGACGGGTGTCACTTTAAATTAGAGGGACAAACGTTGGGCTATCTGTGCTAACAATAACAGTGTACTTAAGTAACTTGGTTTTGATGTCATATTATTACACATTAGCTATTTACAAATTTTAACTCGATGGCTTAAAATCTAATGGACTAGGCAAAAAATTGGTGCAGTAGGAATGACCTTGAATTATAGCATCATTTGAAATATAATATTCGACTCGTTTTGTCATGCTTATCAAGAATATAAGTAAGTAAGTACATATCGCTCATTTACTTCAACTCTGTCATAACTTTATTTAGTGTCTCACATGTTTGTTGCTGTACAGGCTATGCAAGTAAAAACAAAATAAACCTTTTTATAATAAAGGACAAAAAATCTATTATCATTTCAATTTTCCAAATTCTTGTGAAAATTCGCAAGTGCCAATCAAAACTACTGTACTGTATGCAGGACAGCTAAAAAAAATTCTCCAAATAAAAAAAGGGACTGCAAAGTTCGAGTATCAAACATCAAACTAAAGTAAAAATACATTCATGGTATTGCGAAGTGTAAAAAAAGAGAAAAGGGCGCCAAAAATCAACACATTGTGGATGCCAATATGTAACAGACATTGAATGAGAATGGAAGCAGACGCCAAAGAACACTTGTGGAATGCAAGTACATGCATAATATACTACAAAAAATAAATGACACAACAAAATATGAGTATGTTAGCGGCAAAGACGTTCAAACAAACAAGCACGCACAAATACAAATAATATTTTTAGATATCTAATACACTACACATTCGAAATTTTCTCATTCAGCTTTGCTGCAAGAGCTCCCCGCTATTATAAACACTTACATACATAGGTAATTTGTGCAAAATGAGATTGTAACGAACACAAGCTCGTAAAGTTGTAATGTTTGTGTGGACAATCTTCGTGCTTCGCTTTGTTCACAAAAACACACGAAGCTGTTACGAAGTCTTTCGCTTGCTAGCTTATGCCACTCACAGCAAAGCAACAGCAAATCAGTTGCCAGTACACATTCAACTAGAAAGCAGTTATTGAGAATAATCACGTATATGGTTTGCGGTTAAAAGCCACGAGGTTGATTGTCTTAGCGATTTTTTTGATTAAATCAAAATAAGTTATTAAATAAGTATATGTATATAATCATGAATACATACGATTAGTATATATACTTATATACATATAAAGTAACAAAATATCATTCTCCCCTGAATAGCGAGCAGCTATGAAAAAGAGAACAAAAAGAATATGTGTATATACATACATATGTACATAGTACGTATGTATGTACACTTCTGATATAATAATACAAAAATTAAAAAAAAAAATATAATAAAAATAAAAAGTGAAATAAAAAGAAACAAAAAGTTAAAGCGTAATAAGCGCTCGCGACTCTTCCACTAAGGCAGTGCTAATAACAAGAGGAATAAATAAAATTATAAAAACAGAGTGACTTGTGTTTGTATGTGCGGGCGAACGGTTAGAACGAAGAACTTTATATCAAATGAAGGCAACTGATCGAGTAGAATCGGACGTTGCCTTGCTGTTTCTCACTGATACTGACGTCGCACTCGCTGCCGTCAAAGTTGCGCGCGTCGTGTTGTGTAGTGTATTTTTGAAAAATATTTACGTTTCTGCTTTACAACTTTTCTATACGATTTAATTTTTGCCTACCTTAATGTTAGTAATAATAATGAATTTATATGGAAAAATAAATGAAATTATTTCGTTGTGTTCGATGAAAGATACATACACATAAACACATAAATGTTTGCAGAGTCAGAAATAGCACTAAAACTTCATTTTAACAGTAAAATTGAACGGTAATAAAATATACGTCAAAACTGCAGTTGCTTTTTATTTTTAATATACTTACATATCATATAAAACAGTTATCTCATTGGAAGTATGAAAAAAAAAAATGAAATACATGTCACATTTCGCGCTGACACATAAATGTTTGCAAAATGCAAAAACGTAAAAATGTAATAAAAATAAAACTATTTTCTTTTTTGGCTAATATTTGATGTGTCCACTTTGGGCATCGATAACAGCTTGAAGTCTTCTTTGCATTGAACCAATATGTCGTATTCCTGAGGTATTTTCTGCCATTTTTCATGTATATTTCTGGATAAGATTTCCCTTTGGCGCCCGATTTACTATTTTTTTTTTTAACGATCCAACAAATTTTGTGTTGGGTTTAAGTCAGGGTTTTGTGGAGTTACATAGAGGACTTTTTTGAAATTATAGAGCAGTCATGTTCTGCAGAATAGAACTTCGTTTTCGCTGGTTCTTGAGGATCTTTCATTCCAAATTTTGTTTTGGTAAAGCATTATTTTTGTTTCTAGGGTTTGAGAAATGTTTGCAGTCAGTCTCTTAAAAATAATTTTGTGAAGAAAGAAATGGCTTCCGACGCTCTTCTCTGGATGTGTATTTGTTATTAATACTCGTAGAATGGTTTCAGAGGAAACATTATTCATATTTCAAGGATATGTCCAAAGTGGGTCATTCGTGGATTATTATTAATTTCTCCTAGAATATGTGATTCTGTCCAAAACAATTTTCTTGGCCGGCCGGAGCAGTATTCAAATATCACCTTTCTCTGTGTGATTTATTATGTTGTAAACGGTTCTTAGTTTGGCAGAGTACATTTCTGACAACTTCTTAATAGTTAAACTGGATGATTGACTAGCTCAAAATGAAAAAGTATGTGCTCAGTTAAATTTTAGTCAAAATAAACAAAATTTACAGTAACATGACATTTTTCTGCGCATTTTGCAACGTTTATGTGCCAACCCTAAACCTGACTTATTTATTCTTTTCTCTTTTTGTGCGTACGAACAATGATATAACTGTTTTTTTTTTTATCAATATATCGCACCCTAACTACAAAAGGACATTAACTAAAAAATAGCATTTCGAGAAAAACGCATTTAAAGTTTACTATTTATATACAAATTGGCCAATTATCGAAGTAATATTCTCTTCTCACGCGTAGAGTATGTAAGTTATTAACATGAAATTTTTACACAATATAAAAATTAATGTAACGAAAAATTTTGCATCATTAACTCGAAAATCGTGTTTTTTGAGTTAGTGACCTTTGTAGTTAGGTGGCGATATGTATGTAAGATGTATGATCATAACTGCATTTACATACATAAATATTTTTATTTAAACCGTTCGGATGTTCGGCACTTGTTTGTTCAAGTTGCCATAAATTCTTTACGGGTATTTAAAAATTAACCAAATTTTTCGAGTTTTTTATTGTACAACCAAAGAGTAATTAACAGAAAACTTCAAGACCAAAGAGAACAGAGCAATATCAACGACTATTAAATTATATAAGTAGACTGGACAAATGTCTCATTTTAAGGGAGCTTTCAAATTGTGTGTAATCTCGGGATATGTAACAACAAAATTACACATAATTTGTTGTTGGGTATGCTAGAATTTAAAATCTGAACAAATTTGCAAGAAGTAATCTTTTTATGAGTCTGTTTATTATCCGTTAATATCATATAAACTAAAAAAACTCATTCAGCACAGTTTTGCTCTTTTCAATCAATATCAAAAGAGCAATTTTCACCGGATTTGGAACTATACACCGCTCCTAGAAATAAACCATTATTCGAATTTTATATTTCTTATTGAATGCTGATGACACAGACAAGTGACCAAGAAGTTATAATTATAAATGCGCAAGTTTTCATTATCCGTTGAAGACCAAGTTGTGTCTTTGGAAAAAAGCGATGTTTCAACGCGTGAAAATGCAAAGAAATTAAAACTAGTTCTCAGCACCATTGTGGCTGTAAGAAAACGGCTAAAAATAACTGCTGCTCCAAATGTAAGAGATCGCAAGAATAATAAAAAAAGAATCTTATTAAGACATTTTGGGGATCAATTTAACTGATTTTTTTGACGACAGTGCTTATCCAGAAAAAGAAATCGAACAGTATAACGACCCTAAGCACACAGCCAAAGTAGTAATGCGGCCCATACATTATGCGACCTATTGATAAAAAAAAATTCAAAACTTTTTGATCTTTCATACAATCGAGCCATGACCCTTCCCCGCTCACGTTGAGAGAGTCAACAAGCAAAGTGCCATTGTGCAATAATTCGCATGTATGAGCCGCATAAGCGATGGGTTGCAAAGTCAGCGTTTTCATGTAATGAAATGGCCAGCGCAAAGCCGAAACTTCAATCCGATTGAGAATTTATGGTCAATCGTAAAAAAACTAAAACTAAGTATAAATGGATTAAAACTGTAATAAAAAATAAAGGTCTGTGGACTGCATCTTAGTATTTTGGACTTATTGTTACATAGTTATTCAAATTGTTTTGCCAGCCGGCATTGAGTTTATTATCGCCAAAGTAGTCCTTCCCCATGTCCAGTTTTTTGTTACGTGCTCTCCAGGTTCGGGTTTAGATATTTATATGCATCATTTTGATGCTATCATGTCCGCTTCAAAACTTATCCGTAATTGCGATATCTTGGTTGTGCTTGGTGATTTTAATTTGCCTACTATTTCTTGGTTCTTTTTTGGACTGTCGTGTTACCTTGTTCCGTCAGGACACCATGTCTGATTGAATTTCCTCCTTTCCAAATGAATTCTGTATAAATCACCTTCATAGGTTATTAGATTTAGTTTGGACTAACGATAGCACCGTCACGGTGGTCTCTAAAACTCTTCCTTTATCCCTTCCGTAAGACCCATATCACCCATCCTTACAAATTTCACTTGGTCTTACGAATTATGATTTTGTAAAGAAAACACCTCTTCCTCAGCGGCATCTTTGTTTTCGTAAAGGAAATTTTTAGACACTTAATTCTTATCCGGTCCAGCGGTTTCGAAGTCCATAGTTAGCACACATACAGACATACATTGAATTTTATATATGTAAATATATATAATATTTTACTTATTGCAATGCTTTGTGGTATACATCATTTTTGTTTTTCCATTTTCTGCGTAAATGAATAATGCCGACGGTTGCCTACTCGAGAACAGGCTAAAGCAAAAGCGAGACGAACAGGAAATTGAAGTCGTTTAAAATCAAATGGTAAATCGTTTTGAATCATTGTGACTCGAGGTATTAACACGTTCTCACCTTTGTATTTCCCTTTCAAAATAGTAGCTTCGATGACGTTGCTCATCAGTTTTTTTTTTTACTCTTTTTACCATTACAAAGTCATGGTTGGTTTATATTTTGAAGCATAATTATTGCTGCTCAAATTTTCAATTTGATATTGTGTAGTCCTCGTAAATCGAGTGAATTTAAAAATTAGGTTGGATAATTTACTACATCGTCCTGATTTATAACACTATCAATTGATTTAGACGTAACTGATTGACCTTCGATGGCATTTTGAATAGTTATATTAAGATCATTAACATCTTTGTTTTTTTTTGTGCCAATATTGCTCTTTCGCTCAACCAAGCATGATTTTTATATTGCTGTTCTATGTTCGGAAACACGCTTTGTATCAATTCTTCTTTTGATTGAAACACACTGCAAAAGGTATTTGGTAATATTATAAATGCTGATAAATCATCAATTGGAAATTTGCCATTTCCGATGGCTAATAATTGTTTTGAAAACTCATCTGCTGATGGATCGTTTTGTAGTTGAACACGCACGTTTGTAGTGAGTGTGAGAGTTTTCACATGCCGCCACAACTTTTAAGATTTTGTATGCATTCAGTTCGTCAGCAGCAGTGGATCGAGGAATAACAGGTAATGTTTGCCGAAAGTCACGTAGCAATATCAAAACACCACCAAATAGTTCCCGATTTCCTCGAAGGTCTTGTAATGTTGTATCTAAGGCTTCCTGTTATTTCTTGTAAGCCATCGTACATTCTCCCATACAATAATTTTGCATTGTTGCAACACTTTTGCCATTCCAGATGTCTTGCAGATATTGCATGTCGGGTTTTCAGTAAACTGCATATTTAAAGGCAACTTTAGAGCAGAATGCGCTGTTCGACTGCTATTCCATTTTGCAATCGTATATTTACTAAAAGCAATTAGATTAGAAAGGTTTCCACGAGCCTCCTGGCGCATCCAAAAAGTACATTCCACCACTTTCGGTGATAACAGCTTCCATGATTGCGTCGTAGGCGTATTTTTGCTGATCATTCAATTTTGGAATATTTGATTGAACAAATGTGCACAACTTATTGCAGTCAAATTGTTGCTCGCGTGCAGATCACGATTAAATATGTCGTGACTTGGACGATTCGGCGATGTCATACTTAGCTAGTTCTTCCAACTTCTTATTTGCGATCGCCAAGCATATGTCCTCAATCATAATTGTTCATTGTACATTTCCGGGGTAATTACCAATTCTGGATTTGAGGTGCTATTGCGGATTCGATGTAAAATATCATCTCATGTAATCTCGATATTTACTCCACAATTCTAGTGGATTTTTGGAAAACACGTTGATATAATTATTGAAAATAGTGTCCGTATTTTAAGCTCTCTAGCTTAAAAAACTTAAAGTCTAAACTTTATAAGAAATTTAAAATCTCTGGATCTCCTTTTGATTTTGGAAGATTCTGTGTGGCACGCTCTAAGTTTCTCTCTCTTAATTCCCGTTGTTATAATAATTATCTTACACGTTGTAGGTTACAATTTTCAAGTAATCCTAAACAGTTTTACAACTTTGTTACTGCTAAACGCTAATCCGTATTATATCCATCCTTGTTTTTTTTTTTAGATGAACTGCATGCAGCTGATGACACTGCAATATTTGACTTATTTGCAAAGTTTTTCCAAACGACATTTTCTTCATTAACTGTTTCGGACACCTCGTACCCTTATCATGTTAACACAATTAACAAATTCAAAACATCTGAAATTGTTGATGTTTATATTCTCCATAATCTTAGATCCTTGAAATTTTCTTATTCTCCTGGTCCTGATAATGTCCCCAGTTGCGTTTTTATACGGTGTGCAAGTTCCTTGTATAAGCCGTAATATAAACTTTTCAGTTTATCACTACAGGTATCGTCATTTTTCCTCTCCATAAAAAAGGAAATAAATCTGATATTTGAAGCTATAGGGGCATATCAAAATTGTCTGCTATCCCTAAGTTGTTCGAAAAGGTCCTCATAATGAATATGCAACATTTCTGTAAGGTAATCATTTCTCCATCGCAGCATGGATTTGTGAAATGTAGGTCCGCAACACTTTTGATTCTTTATATTATTGGTGCTTAACAAATTATTTATATCTAAATATTTTTAAATGTAAGTTCATGACGTATCATCGGTGTAAGCGTAATTTGTTTACTTATAAGATTGATAACGTCCAACTTGAGCGTGTCTCTACGCTTAATGATATTGGTGTCCTATTTGAACCTAAACTGTGTTGTAACCATCATATTTCTTCCGGTGTAAATCGAAGCGAAGTGTGTTTTCGGTTTCATTAAACGTTGGTCAATTGAATTTAATGACCCTTCTACCACAAAGATTCTTTTTGTATCTCTGGTGCGTCCACTTCTTGAGTATTGCTCTTGCATTTGGTCACCGTAATATATAAAGAATCAAGATCGAATTGAATCTGTGCAAGAACAATTCCTTCTATTTGCTCTCCGTGGCCTAAACTGGAATCTTAATTCCCATTTGCCATCTTACTCTGCTAGGCGTCTTCTTATCAGTCTTCAGTCTTTGGCGCATTGCAGGATAGTTCTAGGGATTAACTTTCTTCATAAGCTCTTAATCAGAGAAATTGACTCCCCTGAGCTATTAAATCAGTGTAACTTTTCTATCCATAGTCGTCCTTCTAGAAATTTTGTCCCTTTAACTGAAGATAGGTGCACTACTAACTATACCCAACACGATCCTTTTCGAGTTTAAGCACGTTTTATTACAAGTTATATCACGTTCTCTCGCCTAAGATCTCGCCCTCTGCGCTTTCCAGAATCGTCCTTCGCTGCCTATAGGATTCGGATCGCGCTAGATGAACTGGACGTTACTTATTGGTCCACCTATCCCGGCTGCCTCTGATGTATTTGTCTCTGACCACTTATGTCGGTGAGTAGGGGCACAGCTAGCTGACCTAGCAAATAAAATTCCCCCACCGGGTCAGAGACAGATTTATTTTTTTTTTTTAATTTATTTTGTTAGTTGTAAGCTTTATTTTAAAATTTTTTTAATGTTCTCTTTTGTTGACAGTAATTTGTCATAAGTAATAAATAAATATTTTTTGCGAGCAAAACTGTACTGAATGATTTTGTTTCAGATTTTATAATATAACTCTTTTTCAATGGTGTAAGAAATAGAGGAGGCGCCAATTTTTTACAGTTGAACATAATTTGAAAATGAATTGAAAATTGAAGAATTTGCAGGAATTTGCACAATTTCAAAATACATTGAATATTGAGGAATTTGAAGAATTTTCAATGCATTTTCAAAATATGTTCAACACTAAATGCATTATTTCAGCGTTCTATACACTGATATGCTAATGACGTCAACAATTGAGAGTGAGTAATTTTTGAGAGAGTAAAGGGCCAAATTGGCGCTACCTTGTATTATTGTACCATGGTTGTTAACCGTCTAAATTTACTGTAAAAGTGAGGTTTTAGTGCTATTTTTGGCTTCGCAATCATTTATGAGTTTATGTGCATGCATTTGTGCATTTCGTTACTAATAATGTAAAGAATTCGTCCATAAATTTTGATAAGCTTATTATTTTTGTATTGTATTGTTTTGTTTGAGTTTAATCGAATCGAATAAGTGTCTCGTGATTTTCACTTCAAATTGTGGATTTAAATTTATGTATTGTATACAATACTTTTTTTTTTCTTATGTTTTATTATTTATATTGAAAAGAAAAAAACTTCACAAACAGTGTTTTTACTCAGTTTAGCTATATATATATATGTGTATACGTGTTACAAAAAGCCATCACTTCACATTTAACGTTACAATAAATATTATATTTTTTTCCTAGAAAACATAAAGTTAAACTTTTATTATAAGATTTACATTATATTCTGAGTAATAAAAATTACAGTGTGCATTTTGAAACAAACTTGTCAAAGACAAAAATCCTACTGGCCACAAACAAAGCCACATGAGACACGTTTATGTCAATTATAACTCTTTTTAAATCCAGTACAAAAACTTCAAAACTAGATTTGAATTATAAAGTCTTCACTGAACCGTTTGGAGCAGCAAATTTTGGTAAATAGCATTAATTTACTTATTTATGTACACTCAATAAAGAGTCACTTATTACACATAAAAAAAATATAATTTTTTCATATAAAATTGAATTAATTAACTAATTTTTCAAATTGATATTTAATTTATAAAAAAATGTACATAAGTAGCTAAAGAAGAAGAAGCACATGCAACGAAAACAAAACATACACAATATTTTCCCCGTTAAGTTTCTCGCCACGGAATTTGAGAATCTAGAAGGAAAAAATTAAAGTTCCGTGTCTAATGGTGGATTAAGTAGTATGAGGATATAATGGATATAATGAACTAGGACCACATACGCATTTTTATAGTCAATTTACACTGTTTAAAATTTCATGCTTTCAAGCAGGTGTTTACACTGTTTTTTTCCTTGTTTTTTGTTGTAGTTTTTTTCAAAGTTTATACAATTGTCTTCGGAACAGCTGTTTTTATTTTGGTTGTACATACACGTGGAACTTTGCGAGCACGTTGGCTAAATTAAAACTAAAAATTTGTGAAAAATACATGATTTAGAACATTTTGCAATGTATGCATAGTTCTTGCAGCTCCCTTTTTCATTCCTGATACTTATTTTATTAAAATCTCTTAAAAAAATTAACAATTTATGGTTTACTTAAAATGTTATGTGCCATCATCAGCTGTTTTATGTTTGGAGAGGAAAGAAAAAGGAGAAAAAGTGCCAAAATGAACGTAAAAAAATCAGGGCAGGTAGTATCGCTACACTACCGTAATTATTTTTGAGTGAAAACTCTTTTCATGAACCATTATTATTACATAGTATTGTATTTATAAAGCAAAGTAGGAATTCCAAATTGTTTAGATACAAAGAACTTCTAAACCACCCAACGATCGTTTTCCTGTGAACCTTATTATGATATTACAGTTGTATACTTTATTTGTTACTTTTCTTATTTAAATTAAACGTAAATATAAACAACTGAGGAGATACAGCAATATGAAACAGTTCATAATGCCATACAAATCAACAACGAAGAGTTAAAGCAAGTGAAACGAAGTGAAGAAGAGAACGTTACAGCAAGGAAAATATTTGAAGCTAAAAGAGAGCACGATCTGTTGTTAAGAGAATAAAATCTCATGAAACGAGAGCGTGAAGTCATGTTGCGCGAAAACGATCTCCTACACAAATCGCAACCCGCAACGTCAGCATTTGGTGAAATGGATGTACCATTTAATACACTTAAAGAAATTTTGGCTTCATTTGACGGCGGAGCTAAATATGATCCTAGAGACGAAACTGAACTCCAGTGCGATGCAAGTTCTCTTGGATTCGGATCCAGTTTAATGCAAAAGAAAAAGGATGGACTGTTCCACCCTGTTTTCTATTTTTCAAAACGAACAACACAGACAGAATCTAAGTAGCTGAGTTTATTTTTTCCTGTTTGGAATTGCCTCTTCTAGAGAATTTTTCTTTTCATTTCAAACAAAAGGAAGCTATTTTTATTGCATTATAATAGCCTTGAGCTGTATATAATTGATCCGTTTTCTTCCATGCTGTTTCCACAACTCCAAAATCTATGTCGTTTGGAAGAAATGAATGACCGGACAATAAAAACTTGTGGTCAATAACAGTTAAGTTACTATCAGCAAATGGACAATTCCTAACTACATCTGAGCGAGTTTAATATTTCGATTTTGACCGGTACACATATCACTGTACCCTATAATGTTGTATTGGGTTGTAACCTTCTGAATATGTTTAAAGCAGCAAGTTGCTATTTCTTTCGCACCTCTTTATTGAATATTTTGTATTGGAATGGACTTACTCCACTTAAAAATAATTGCGATAACATTATAAACCCAAAATCCTTTTGTTTACTCTCTGAAAAATAATCACCCAATTGAATATATTATTGTTTATATGAAAAAAAGTTGTAAATATCTTACTAAAATTACCCTTAAAGTATATCAGCTCGATGAGACGAGTTGATTAAGCCTTGTCCGTCTGTTCGCTAAACTAGTTCCACAGTTTCAGTTTCAGAGAAATTTTGTACATAGGTTTCTTTTTACCAAACGCTGAACATTTGTCGGAATCAGCCGAATCGGACCGGTTGTTTAAAATTTCAGCTCTCTAGCGCAAAAACTGTGGGACTAGTTTTGCGAACAGACGGACAGACGGACAAGGCTTAATCAACTCGTCTCATCGAGCTGATATACTTTATGTGGTCTACGATGTCTCCTTCTGTGACAAACTTATAATACTATTCACTCCCGTTAAGAGTATAAAAAAGTTTAACATAATTGTTAAACAAGAATTCTCACTTTCTGACCTTGAAGTGGTACGTATGAGCATTTCTTGGGGGTCTCCAGAAAGCAATTTTAGAGGTAATATCATAGCTAAGTTTATTAATAAGAATAATTTTATTGTCTTAAATACTGGCAAACCAACTCACTACTCAACCCACTATACCTGCACGCATATTAATCAGACAGACTAAATTGCGAATACAAAATTAGTGACACTTTACATGGAAGCGATCATTTTCTAATCATTATTAACATTTTCAACCCCAGAAACAAAGATATACTCAGATTTACTCAAAAATTTACAACTACTATAAATCGGCTGACTGGCAGACATTTGAAAAATTAAACGACTACTTCAGTGAAAAAATTCCCACAACCACCAACATTAATAAAGAAGCAGCTAATTTAAATAAAATCACTATTCAAAATGGGCGCCATTTTACTTTCCAAGCCACCCACCCAACGCCCCTTGGTGGAGCAAAGTCTTAGACGAGGTCAGAAAGTAAGAAATTAAAGCTTGGCGAATTTTGAACTGGAATATTAATCAAGAAAAAATAATCAAATATATACCAGAAAGAAGGTTATCATTAGCTATATGAAAGATGTAATATTCTTCACGGTCCTCCGAATTGCATCCAACCGAACGGTGACAAATGCCAGATACCAGGTATGCTTCCTTTCTTAGCATCACTATATTCTCTCTGTCACGTTTGAGTATCAAATATGAGCACAGTTTGAGGGGTTTTTCTAACAAGAACATTAATTTGAATTTGGGTTTGTATGGGAGGTACCTATTCTGATTGGGCGCGTTCAGCAGAACCAATCGATGACTTTTTCCGATTACTTGGTGTTCACTGTGACTGTCAAAATCACAAATTCATTCACAATGCGCTGACTAAAAATTCATCATAAAAATACTTTGTTTACTTGTAGTCAGCGGAGTTCAATCAGCTGTGTTTTTTTTTTTGTAAACAAAGAAATAAAAAAGCTATTATTAAGAAAATTTTTAAGGGTAGAGTTAAGAAGGATAGGCGGAATAATTAGCAAAGTGCAGGGACCAGACTTGGCTGGGAATATTTATTTTTGTTGTTTGTATGTGTTTCAAAGATGAGTGGAATGGAGAATATCTTAATTGTAGGCAAGATTGTCATCCATAGTTGTCTTTTAATCAGCTGTTTCTGTTCAACATTCTTAAGCCGCAAATTTAATTGCGTCAGACTTCGAAGCCGCACATTTTACAACGCCGTAATTTTACAAGTAGATGGCAAAAAAAAGTATTAATCGATTAATTGATCATATGATTAATCGAAGAAACCGATTATTAATTGCAATTAATCGCAACAAATTAATCGATTAACCGATTATCATGAAAATTAAATGAAATACAAAAATTAATTGTTTACGTTTTTATCCGACTTCAAAAAAGTATGTATGTTACCTCAAAACTGTTTTCAAGGTGATGATTCTTTATTTATTTGAAAGCTGGTGCTTGTCATGGGTCCCATATAAATCTGACCAGTAATTTTTGAGTTATCCTTAAGAATGCGCGTTCCATTTGCGCTACTTGAAGTCGGCTTTCTCCTTTGTTAAAATTTTGTATTTTCTTCATTCAAATATGCTTTAGAAATTTATAAACCACTTTCATCACAACTTATAAAATCTTAGATAGAAGTAAATCGAATGTCAAACTTTATGTTGTAGTTAGTAGTTTTGGAAAACTTAATCATACAACATGTAGAGATTTATTTAAGAAAAAAAAAATGTTGAAAAACTAGAGCTTGGAAAGGTGTGTCGTTTTTCCGTAGCAGTTGCACCTGCCTTAGAAAAAAGCGGTTTCGATGGTACAGAAGTTCTAATTAAGAAACAGTACTTTTTGGAGAGTGTATGGCTTAGGGTATACGGTTTTCATCTTTTCCCAAGGGTCAACCAAATTTCTTTTCAGTTCGTGGACCCGAGAACTGAGGAAGTAGCTTAGTTCGTCTTGAGGATGTTGTAAGTCATTGTGTTTTCTTCTTCGCTTGTGTGGCATGCTCTTATGGGGAGCCCATACGTCAAACTCATCATCACCAGCAAAAGACTTTTCACTTCCACTCCCAATGCTGTCGTCTGTATGTTCAATTTCCGCCATTTCTTTTCTTACGTGTCTCATAGCTGCGGACAAGCTATGGGATCCAGTAAATGGACTTTTTTATTCTTGGATCTAGTAAAGTTGACATTGCAAGTAGTAATGAATGCTCTATTTCTCCAAAGCGACGGTCAAACTGCTTTAATATGTTTGTTTTTAATCATAGTTCGCAAATAACTGTTATAATTTATTTTCAAAGTGGAACGGTTGGAGAGAACCTGAACCACTTATTTTTTTAATTTTTTCGATTTCTCACTGACCGTTATACCTATATTTCATTTTTTTCAGTATGTTAACCATTTCCATTGCGATAAAAAAATAAAGGTCCCAAAATAACAGATAAAAAGTAACCTTTTGCTCAATCTCACGCAAAATAAATGGCAATGTTGTCACAAAAAAAAGGGTCCGGGCGTAAAGGTCTGGTTTTGTTGTTGTGTGACGTGAGTTAATTGCGTCGATGAGATAAGAAAGAATAAAAATGATTGCACAGCACAACAAAATAAAACTTTTTTGTTTTCCTAAAAAATATTTGGTGTTGGTATTCAAATACGAGATCACTGATTCTGAATCAGTCCCCAGTTTTTACTATTAAGCTACAAAAAAATGCTGTTGTCCAGTGTTACTTCTTTTTTTATATTGTTCAATGAAATGCAATGCAGGTAGCAAAAAAAAGGTCTACTTATGTGCTTGTGTAACGCGAGTATAGGAGAGAGTGTGAGAGAGAGAGTGATAGAAAGAGTGTTGGAGAAAGTGGTAGAAAGAGAGGAGTATGGACAACAAAACAGGTATTACCCAACGACAATTCTGTGTAACTTATATAAAAAATTGCCTGTGTGCTATCGTACACGTGATAGAAGTGAAATTTCTTAAAAACAGACAGAGAGAGAGAGAGATCATCTCAAAACAAATACAACAATACAACATTTGCATACAAAATATTCTGTCCAGTTAATTTAGCTATGTCTATCTTTTAGTCTGTCCGTCTGTCTATCCGTCTGTAAGTTGCTTTTGTTTTCTCTGGCGTGTGTAATTGTTGTTGTTGTGTTTACGTTTGCCGTCTACCTATTGCACAAAAATTAGATCAACTGAGTGCTTCTGTGTGTTTTTCGTTTTTTTTCTTCATATATTCGCTTGTTTTTGTATAACACACAATCTGTTTGCTTGCATGTTGTTGTTATAAACATTTTTATAATCACAAACTGCATGTCGTTGTGGTCGAAATGTAATCTCTTTTTTGAGACTTTACCGATGGATTTTCCACAAACTTTATTATTTGTTGGGGATATGGCAATGGAAATACACATTATGTGAAAATTTGAAGTGTCTACCTAGTGCGGTTCCTGAGATACAGAATCTGAAAAACGTTACAATCTGTATTTTACATATTACCTTATAACTTGGCCATTTTTTATCGGATTAAAAATTTGTATTTAGAAGCTGAAACGTAGCCCTTTACAACCATGTAAGCATTTTTTTGTTATCATTCAAATTCATGAAGATACAGACAGACCAAAAACTTTCCAAAATTTTGATTTTTTCATCGATTTTGCAACTTTAAGTCTAATTTGTGTCTCTTATCTTATCTAAATTATATTTTTTCTCAAAGTACATCGAAAGTTTAGTCATTTTAGCTTTAAATGAACCCTGTTTGAATAGAATTGGTTAAAAATTACTTGATTTATTGTACTTTTTATATTTGCATATGACAGTTTTCTTTCCTTTTTTATTCTTAATTGTCTAGCTATCTCCCTCTAGCTATCTCCCTCTATCTGCAACAATTAAGAATAAAAAAGGTTGTAAAGGGCTACGTTTCAGCTTCTAAATACAAAACTAAAATTTTTAATCCGATAAAAAATGGCCAAGTTATAAGGTAATATGTACAGGAACCTACCTAAAAACGGTTTTCGGGCTCTAAAACAAGATTTTGAGGGTGTATCAGAGATTTAATACATACCATTCTTTTTGGCTTTTTATAACCTATAACCTCCACTAGGTCTGATAAGAAGTTTTTTTTCGCTGTCACACAGTGTTATTAATATTTGTTGATATTTATTTTATAAATATAAATATTTATTGGCAGACTGTTTGAAAACTCAATTTGTAATCACAAAAAGGAGTCAAACACTATTTAGTAAGACGACTATTGGAAGTACAATCATCAAAATGTTTGTTGGGTAATTCATAATAGTCGACTGCAACGCAGATGCAGACACACATATGTAAAAATTCTTTCATATACACGAAAGACCTTTTGACTAACTTCGCTCAATAAATCCTTTAGTGGTGCCCTTGTCATAAACAAACAAAAATAATTGTCATTGCTTGTACACAAAAACGAAAAACAATTCATAATGTTTTTCCGTCCATTTTACATTTGGTTTCTGCGCAACTGGTTACTTGAGGACCTAATGAAAAGGTTGTCATTTATTTAGCGAACTATGTTATTAATTTGTTTGCTACCAGAGTTGTACATGTAAATGTATTAAGTCAGCAGTGACGCGGCGGCAGTGATGCTTTTCCTTCAATTATTATAGAATTAATCGATTCATTGATTAATTGAAATGGAATGGAATTTTCGATACAATTAATTCGTAATCTGAAATAAATGAATCGGTTAATCGCAACAAATCAGTCAGCGTTTACCAAGTAATCGGAAAAAGGTCAGCGATTGGTCCTGCTGAACGCACCCATTGCTACAATTTTTTGTGCTATTGTTCTAACATTTTTTTGGGGTTCTGTCAAGTGTTCTTTGCAGCATTAGCAGACTTTGTGAACTTCACAAAACTACCATAATTAATGGTCTTAAAGATAACACGTCTAACAGTATGTCGACCGATCCAAGAGCAATGGCTAACGCGTTCACCAAACACTGGTAAGAATAATAACAGGACAATAAATTTTCTTCAACTTTCAACAAAAATCCAAAACTTAGATCCATGGACATATTCCACAATCAGTCCATCCGCAACATTTATAGAACAAGACATGAACTTTATCAAATTTTCTTCAGCAATCAACTCTATTAAAGGTCATACACCAGGACACGACAGAATTAATTATGAGATGATTAAATACACATCAAGAGAAGTCAGAATGCGTATAATATTGCTTTAAATAACACACTCAGACTTCACTCATTAGATTTCGCTAAAACATTTGTAAAGATTGGTTTATTCATATTGGTGGACCAGCTAAGACCAAATCGGATCCAAGATTTTAAATTATGTCAAAGATTTTATTACATCTATGAAAATCAGTGTCCGAGTAAACAACACACTTTCAAATCCCTTCCCACTGCATAACGGTATTCCCCCTATCTTTGTCATTCTATTCAACATTGTATTGCACAAGCGCTGCACATTCACAGCCTATGCTGACGATATTAATATAATACATACTAGAGCTTAAAAATCAAAATCCTTGGCCTTTCCAAAATGTGAACACTTACATATATTGTATGTAGGAAATTAAACTGCAGATGCGACGTTTCCGCTAACACCACAGACATACTTAAGTCAACGAGCTAAAGCTATTGAGACTGACTATCAATTAGAAAAACAAATGGAATCTCCATATAAAAAATGTACAGAAATTCCTAAGTCGTTAAACATTTTAAATGCTTAGTAAGCAAGAACTTTAATGTCCACCCGTGAGCACTTATACTGGTAAACAACAGTATACTCAACTCAAAAATTTACATTTACCTTCCAATATATGGTCTCGCTCCAAAAACGATTTTAAAAACAATAGAGAGTTTTCTTAATACAGCTATCAGAATCTCATTAGGAGCTTCTCGGTCAGCACCAATAAATAACTTATACTTTGAAAAAAAACATATCACGCATTAAAGACTTATCCTAAAAACTACTATGAAAACTGTTTTATACAATAGTTCATTCATATGAGACTTCCCTCTACAGAATAATATCCCGAATCTTCAATTAAAAAAAAAAAAAACCCAAATCGACAGAAAGAATTACAGATTCATGTCCTACCCATAAAGCCGATTGTTAAAGCAAAACCCCCTGGCACTTTAAACATGACATAATACAAACAATTATCAGCTATTATTACAAAACATCCTATAATAAGGAAATGGAACTAAGCGACTACACATTCTTTTATACGGAATTTGGATCTCACAAACAAAATGTAAATTATTAGCTATCATTGTAGTTATCATGGAAGCTACACAATTGAGACATAAAATAGAAACGGAAAACTCTCCATCTGCTCCGACTCCCTTCTTATTCCAGACGCTATCTTAAATTTGTAAAATGATACATATTATCCATACAAAATCAGAAGTTTGCTGCTAAAAAAAACAAACTACGAGGGGGGTCAATAAGTCCTTGGAAAGAAGCATTAAAACAATTTTTTTTTGGTAATTTTTTTTTTATTTTTAAACATTATCTCCTTGGAGCTCTATACACATAGTTAGACGTTTCTCTAATTTTTTTAACCCGTCAGAAAAATAAGATTTTGGAAGGTCCTCAAAATAAGCATTTGTTTGATCGATGACTTCTTCATTTAAAAAAAAAAAAAAACGTTGTCCACTGAGCCATTTTTTCAGGTTTAGGAATAGGAAAAAGTCACTCAGAGCCAAATCTGGCAAAAAAGGTGGGTGGTCGACCAATTCGAACTTTAATTCTTCAATTTTAGCCATTGATTGTAAACATGTGTGAACGCGGGCATTGTCCTGATGAAAGAGGATTTTTTTCTGTTTAAATGAGGCCGTTTTTTTTTCAATTTTTTCTCTTAGCTGGTCCAATAAAGATGCATAATACTCCCCTGTTATTGTTTATCCTTTTTCCAAATAGTCAGCGAAAATAATTCCACGTGCATTCCGAAAAACAGTAGCCATAACCTTACCAGCTGATTTTACGGTTTTCGCCATCTTTGGACATGGTTCGCCTTTCAAAATCCACCGTTTTGATTGTTCTTTCGTTTCGGGAATGTAGTGGTGAATCCATGTTTCATCTACAGTCACAAACCGACGAAAAAACTCATTCGGATTACGTTGCATGAGCGACAATAGAGCTTTAGAGGCAACCACCCTATTGCGTTTATTGTCGACTGTGAGCAAACGCGGCACCCATCTTGCTGAAATCTTTTTCATACACAATTTTTCATGTAAAATAGAAATGACGCTACCTTTTGATATCTCTGTAACCTCAACTATCTTACTCAGCTTTAATCTTCGATCACTTAACACCATATCATGGATTTTATTGATCATTTCTGGCGTAGTCACCTCTACAGGGCGTCCTGAGCGTGGTTCATCCTTTGTTGATGTACGACCACGTTGAAATTCATTTAACCAGTTATAAATAGTTGCAAGTGAAGGAGCAGATGTGCCGTGAACTAAATCCAACTCATTTTTTATTCCCTTTGCTGTTAAGCCTTTTATATGAAAATGTTTAATAACAGATCTAAACTCAATTTTCTCCATTTTTGTAAACAAACAAATTTTTTTTTCTTCAATGCACCAGAAACACACAAAAACTCAACCAATCTGGCTGAAACTTCACATCATACCTAGACGGTAGTGATGCTGCATGAAAACAGACCGTTTAGAGTAATAGTCGCGCTATCTGTTGGATTTTCTAAGGACTTATTGACCCACCCTTGTATCAATCCGATTTTAAAAATTTCAGTCGATTGCTACGTCGTCACTCAGTGTCAGGGGTTTTTTATATATATAAAACTAAATCTGGTTATTTTTGGGTTTAACAGGTGCCTAAAAAAAAACAATACAAAACGGTATAGAGCCAGTCAAACTGTGCTCACAGGTGATACTCAAACTGTGTTCTTTGTTGATACTCAAACTGTAACAGAGAGAAAATAGTGATGCTAAGAAAGGAAGCATATCTGATATCTGTACCCGTGGGAGGCCTGGTCGATTACGCTATTCTCATATAAAGTAATAAAACTATAATTGTACCATTTATCTCATAGGTACCTAAATATTAGTTGTAAGCGACATTATGTTATTATTATTATTACTATTATATTACTACTGTGTACATTAGACTGGCCGAAGGTCACAGCACGCATAGCCGCCTCCATTCATGTAACTTTAAGCTAGCTTTAAGTATACAAGATGTAATAAATAAATAAATAAAAATCATTGTTCTATGGCTCAGAGTAAGAATAAATTGAATTATCAAAATTTGCATTATGATGGATATTATCGAACAATCTAAGTCCGATAATAATTTGCTATCGTACATCGTTCGTAGTCGTGTATTTAAGATGTCGCTTTTTAAGGGAGCTATTTCTTTGTTGCATATCCTAAGATTTTCCAACAAAAAATTGTGCGTAATCTAAACACATTTTGTTATTTAAATAAGAGTACTCTTTTTAAGAGCGATTTGTCCAGTCTATTCATTTAATAGTCTTTGGTTTCGTTGTTTATTCTTTGCTGTTTCTTGAATTTTGTGTTGTATTTTTATACTCTTCACGCAGTGAATAATATTAAAAGTTTATCATCAAGTTTGTAACACACAGATGGAGACATCGCAGACCACATAAAGTACAATGAAAGTCAATGAAAGTCAATTTGTTTAACGTGAACACCCGTCGTAGAGACTTAATATCACGCTGCCAAGCATAGGGATTGATAAACGTCAATCAACGTCCCCTTGGATATATATCCGCAGGTACGAATCTCAAGCCATACTTATTTTGGTCGTATGTCTCATTCCTTGGTTAGGAACAAGGCCTATCTAAACCTCTGCTGATCTGTGGGTCACAGCACCCGGTTGTATAACGCAACTCCACGTCGAGCTCACACCCTACCCGCATTTGGGTACAACCACAGCCACCACGATACTCCCATAGAGGGGCCGTCTCCGCTGGCCAGGACGGAAACAGGTTCCGTGGGCTCCTGACCACCCGTGGTACCAGAAAAAAGCCTCTGGTCAGACTTCGTACCCGAGGTACTACCAATTCGAACCCCAAATAGTTCGTGGGTTGGTGTCCCAAAAAAATCGAACATAGCTCACTGGAATAGAATGCAGGCAGAACCCACAGATGGCACAGTATACACTATATTCATGGATATAGCTTTCTCACTATTCGGAGCGAGGTCTCTTCTCACCTCTTCTGCCAAGGCAGCAATAATTTCTTGATCTCGATGATACGAGTTGATTTGGCTATGTCCGTCCGTATGTATGCAAACTAGTCCTTCAGAGAGCGGAATCAGCCATACAAACCCAAATTCAAATTAAAACTGCAATTTGGTTCCTTCCATACAAGCCCAAATTAAAAGTAATGTTCTTATAGAAAAACTTGTTTTTTTCTAATTTAACTGAAATTTGAACTTTATGAGTGCCTGGCCCATATTTATGAACCATGTAAATTCCTAGGATTACTGGATCGTATACAGCCCCTGATTTAGGTAAACCGGCCACAGGCGGTGGAGAGAAGGGCGCCACAATCAAGTTTCTGCCCCGGCTCGAAAAAATCGTAAATCCGGGGCTGATCGTATAACTTCCAATATGTGTGCTCAATACACCATGGCCAAGCGCCATCTACATGTGAAATATATTTCATATTAACAGTCATGCGCCATCTACATGTGACTATTGGTGTATTCAAATTAATATGACTCTACCCTAATCCCTAAATTAATATAATATTTGGATGCTCATTTACATCTTGGCATATACAAAGATAACCTTCTTTCTTGTTTCCTCTCATTTAGTAATGACTCAATACGCACAAGAGTATGCGCTCTTCGTTGTTTTCTTTCTGTAAATGTTTGTAATATATAGAAGGCAGGACAACGTCTACCCGGGTCAACTAGTTTGTAATAAATATTTGAATGCATGAAGTTTAGTCCACTTTACTATCTCCTGCATGGATATTCTATATATTCGGACTTATAGAAGGATGGATTGGGGCCGAATGATTTCTCTTTGCTATAGAGATCATTTCCATCCATATATGAGTCTGCCCAAATTTGAAATATTTTGGTTTTTATATGTTTTTGACTGTAATGGGCGTTGGGTTACATGAATCTTTACAGTCACAGTTGTTATGTATACTGGAAACTTCAAACAGGGTGACTTCTAATTGATTGCTGAGGGAGTAGGTTCGTTACAGTCCTTTATACAATAATAAGTTAAATACTTTATTTAAATTATCCATGATTAATAGTTTTTGCGATGATTTTTGATGAATATTTATGATATCATTGCATGTTTGATTTTTATACTCTTCACGGGAGTGAATAATATTATAAGTTTGTCATGAAGTTTGTAACACACAGAAGGAGACACCGTAGACCACATAAAGTATATATATTTGTGGTCAGCTCGATGGGACGAGTTGATAAAGCCATGCCCGTCTGGCCGCAAACTAGTCCCTCAGTTTTTGAGCTAGAGAGCTGAAATTTTGCACATAGGTTTATTTTTACCATACGTCATTTGTCGGAATCAACCGAATCGGACCACTAGGGGGTACCTCGCATACAAACCCCCTTTCAATTAAAGTTCTTATCAGAAAAAGTTTTTGTTTATTTACGTATCGAACTGAATTTGGACACTACAAATTTCTGATCTATGTCCATTAACCATGTAAAATTCATGGTCCTCGGGTCACCAGGAGGGGTACCTCCCATACAAACCCCCATTTAAATGATTGTTTTTATTAGAAAGAGTTTATTGTTTTTTAACTTTACGAACTGAAATTTGGACACTATAAATTTCTATTCCATATTCATCAACCATGTAAATTTCATGATCCTAGAGTTACCAGAAGGGGTACCTCCCATACAAACCCCCATTTAAATTAATGTACTTATTAGAAAAAAGAGAATTTAGTAATGCTAAGAAAAGAAGGTTGGATGCAACCAGGAGGAGCGTGAAGAGTGTTACATCTTTGGCATAGCCAATGATGGTCTTTTTTCTGGTTTTTTATTCTTATGAAATGAAAATAATGTTTTTTCTTGCAGTAATAGATTTAGCGTTTTGTCGCTTTGATCAAGTGAAGTCGAAAGTAAGGCCGAAGTAAAAGAACTATAATCTTAATTTCGAAAAAAAAACTACGGCTCATTATGGACAGTTTTTCGCATGATTGGTCGACTCCGCCATGTTTAGATAATAATTCACTCCTTTTAATCGGTGATCCACTACATAGCATCGATGTCAACTTCGAGCCACAAACAAGAGCCAGATCAAATACATGGCCGTGTCCCAGGCCAGATAATTTTAATGAACCCGTTGATGAATTGGACAGCACAAAAGCTAGTAATCAACAATTGGCCAGTGGAGGTATGTTGTAAAATAGCTACCCAAAAAAACTTAAAATAAACATTAAACATTTATTTCACGTTTACTTGTAGATTCACAACAAGCTATACATAATGGTGGAAACACTGTTAAGAAGAACTCTTCACGTCGAAATGCGTGGGGCAATCTTTCTTATGCGGATCTCATTACGCACGCTATAGGCTCTGCTACGGACAAGAGATTAACACTCAGTCAGATATACGAGTGGATGGTGCAAAATGTACCATATTTTAAAGATAAGGGCGATTCGAATAGCAGCGCTGGGTGGAAGGTGAGTCCATTTCCTTTATATAAACATGTGATACTCAACTGACAGACAGACAATGCAGTCAAATGTGTGGTTAAAGAATGAGATATAATATTTGTAAACTGAAGCTCATGTATGCAAAACATATTGTTAAAAAGTCATGTGTTTGTCCAAAATGAAGATGTTGCGGGTTTTGCCTGTTGTTGTTGTAGCCAAAGGCGCCTTTATAGCATCTTTCAAAGATATGATCTGCGCATGGCTGGTTTTTCAAAATATGTATAGATAATGCCCGTTTTTAAGTCTTTTGCGACAGGCGAATAACGGTTGTAAGTAAAATTCGAAATTTAGAATTTTGTTTTCAAGACGCGCAAAAAAACAAAAAGGGAGCTCAAAGAACTGCGTTAGAGATACAAAAATAAGTAATGTGCGTCACCCCATATAAGCACACTATTGAAGTGAAACTGTTGCACAAAATGTTAGAAATCAAATTTACTAGAGTTGTGTTCTATAATATTATTCAATAATTCCATTATTTTGTGATACAAACGTTATGAGAGGCTTATGATAACTAAAATGAGGTACAAATATTCGTGTATCTACAGCGTTAAAGTATCGTGTTAATGTAGCGCCTATTGTTGTTGCATGTGGATTATAGTTTGCATACAAATCTTAGAGACATATTTTAAAATCAATAAAGTCACCTTTGTCAAATATTTATTTTTTTTTTTTTTTTTTTGAAGTGAAACTTTTTTAGCTAGGTGTAAGTCCAAAAAAAGCGTTACAGTAATCAAATGTCATGATGCGGGAGCGAGGGGTAGAACGGGGATACAATAAGTATGCACGTTGGCCTGTTCGTCTGCAGCGTAGAAAATATATTTTTATGCATGAGTAAGAGGGAGATAAAAAATGCTTTACTGATGTGTGTTTACGAAGAGCGTACGAACAAGTGACCGAATAACCCACCACCCGCCGAAGATGCTTTTCTCACTCTCTCTCTTCATGTGTGTCGTTGTGTCGTTGTTGTTGTTATTGCGAGTGATCATACAACAGAGCTCTCTTTCTAAATTTGCGTATGTCGAGAAGGGAAGTGCGGGCCGTTGCTATTGTTTGGTTTTGTGCACAACTTATCAACAACAACACACCCGCAATTACTACAGTTACATTCATTTGTGTGTGCCCTACACGACGCCGATCTCGCATATTAATTTGTGTGCATGTCGCTGAGACCTTGCTGTTATATGTCATATAAATCAATACGCTATTTAATCCAATTATTTAAATTATTAATTATAATATGCTATAATGAAATATGTAAATGAATAATAATATAGAACACAATTCTAGTAATTATTTTAAAACTAAAAACTAAAACTTGAGTCCTAACATTTTGAGCAGCAGTTTCACTTCAATAGTGTGCTTATATAAGTGAGGCACATTACTTTTTTTTTCTACTTCCCGATTATGTACATTTGTTTTCCTATATCTTATGTCTTAAATATAAAAGTAAACACTAAGTACATTTTTAAACGATAAGAGGGGAAAAGACAGTGGACAATATCGAACATATTGCGAATGGTCAGTTAAATAATGGTAATAATGGTCTCGATGACTTAGGCCTTATTTCTAAGAATTACTTACTGCAGGCCAACAACCGCAATATGCCTCTCAGCGCCACCCGTAACCTGAGTTAGGTTAGATCGACTGGTCTGCTTTGTTTTAAGCGTCTACGTCTAGACAATTCGTTAGATGGAAGGTCTGTTCTTTTGACATTGGTATGTCGCTCTAATTTTTTGTGGTACCTCCTGCTAGCATTATTGATTTCTTTTTGAATCATAGTTACGCCGAGGTCTTTGTGAATTTCTTAGTTAGTTATATACCAGTCCGCATTAACTATTGTTCGAAGCATTTTAGATTGTTGACGCTGAATAATATTTAAGTTAGTTTTCTTGGCTGTACCCCATAATTGAATGCCGTACGACCATATAGGCTTTATTACACTACTGTGTGGCACTAATTTCCCATTGGTTGTCAGCTTAGATCTACTGTTAAGAAGCGAGTATAGTTGCTTAAATTTTAATGAGAGTTGCTCTCTCTCTTTCTGAATGTGATATTTCCAAGTCAGTTTACTATCAACGTGCATGGTTGAAACGTTTTTTGTACAGTATTGAGGAGATGGAGTCCTGTTGAACAAATGGGTATTACTATTAGATTGGTTGGTAGTAAAAGCCCATTCATAATAGTCTGCAAGAAGTGAAGCTTTGTCAGAATTCGTTCTAGCCCATATTCCATCCGATTTTAAGAGTGGCGGCTGGTGGAAGGTGCGATTAGTGATGTGTTTAGCAGCCTTCCACAATGAGTAATTGGTGTCTGCTGTCGGAGATAGTGATTTTGTGTAATTTACAAATTGTTCATATTTAAAATTCCTTAGCCTGATTTTGAAATCTTTGATTGCTTTATTAACTTTTGCTTTGTCATTTGGATCTCTCGTCCTTTGCCAGATCTTTCGGAGTTTATTTTTGTTCGCAATTTGGATTTTTATTGAATGGGGGAAAATATAGTTGTCATCTTTTGGTTTAAGATCTGGCGTTGCTCTGTTAGCTGCTTCGTTTATTATGCCATTCAAGTGTAAAACTGTCTTTTCAATATCGTCTGGTTCTCTAAGAGGTACATTTATTGTGAGGCTATTGTCAATGAATTCTCTGTATGCTTCCCAGTCAGTTCTACAATTATACATTTTACAGGTGGGTTGAACATGCTTTATTGCAACTATATTCAACTTGTATTGGTGAATGATCGGAAGAAAGTTCAAGTCGGGATTCAAAATACACAAAAGTCTTTTAAATACGGTACCTTCGTCCGATCGGTTGGCCAATATGTTGTCGCCTGTACTCAAGTGCATCCCCCAATCATCTGAATTGCACTAAGCAAGTTTTTCCCCTTGGTGTTTGTCAGCCTTGATCCCCAGTTTACGTGTTACGCGTTGTAATCACCAGCTGCGGCCAAGCTCTTTAAAGTAGTCCTTAAATTGAGCTGTTGAGATTGTGTGTCTAGGTGGGCAGTAAATAGCTGCTATTGTGAAAGGGCCATATTTGACTTCTAGTAGCAATTTGGTCGACTGCATGTTGGCGTGTTGATAATTTTCTAGTTCAACGTGGTGAGTTTTGTTTTTAACAATAATAGCCGTGCCACCATGTCCTGAACCGTCCGGGTGGTTTGTTCTATACATTTTATATCCGGGAATGATCAAGTGGTGATTGCTTGTGCAGTGAGTTTCAGAGATTAGAGCTATGTCAATCATATTGTCATTTAGAATTAGTTGGTGTTCTATGATATTTTTGTGTATACCATTTGCATTCCTTGTATTTATTCTTAATTTATTGTCCATTTTGTTTGTCAAGCTTGGTTATCAGGAGGGTTAATATGTTCATCATGTTAGTAATCTGTTGAATAAATTGCTTCATCATGGTTTTAAGTTCAGCTGTATCGTCATTTGGCATAATGTTATTGTTATTTTTCTGGGAGGAATTACTGTCTATTTTTGAAGTTTTATATATTTCGCAGCCCTTATAATTGTCTGTATGAGCTCCACCACAGAGAGCACATTTTATTTTATTTGTTGACTCCATAAGGCAGTCGATTGTTTTGTGCTTACCAGCACATTTAACGCATACTGGATCCCTTGTACAATAGTTGCGGGTGTGCCCGTATTTTTGGCAGTTGGAACATTCCACTATAATCCTCTTGTTGTGGGGGCCTCAAATTGTACTTTGGTGTGTAGTAATGAAGTTACATTATACACGTTTTTGTTGATAGAGCTGCATTTAAGTTCAATAGAGAACAGAGGTTGTTTTTTGTTTGATGTTGTGTATATTTAAAACTTCGTGGCCTAATATTTTTAGTTCGCGTTTTATTTCGTCGGTGTATGTTGATTGATAAAGGTGTCTTAACATGACTTTAAAACCACGTTCATCTTTGGGCTTGAAAGTGTAGTATTTCGTATCTCTGGATTTTAGTAATTCTATGATTTTTTTTTATAGTGATTTTTTTTTTATATCAGTGGGAAGGATGGTCCTGCGTACTACTACTACTTTTAATAGAAAAACGCTGTTAAAATTTTATCATATTAAATCAAGAAGTTTGGTCTTAGAGTTTGTTACACACAAACTCACCCACCCACAAATCAACAAGTATTAATTTTTATATTATACATGAATATTTCGATCAGTGTTTAAATTGATGCAGTCGTAGTAGCAAACGTCGTAAAATAATTACATAACTGAGCATTGCTAATTTTTATAATTTAAAACCGAACTGTTGTTGTTACATCAAGGGGGCCTCAAATAGAAGTGCGCATGCAAAAGGTTTAGGAAAGGTAAAAAGGAAACGGAGAATCAGTGTGCAGCAAAAGTAAAAAGGTAAAAAGGGAAATAAAGAATATAATAAGTTAAATTAAATTACGTTAAAATAATTAGTCTAGTAAGAATACATAGGGGTAAAGTTCTAACCCAAGTGTCAAGTCCTAAAAGGAAGCCACCTCTATCGGTTGAAGTCGTAAGTCAATCGGTGGGGTCGGTTTTTGGGACAGTTTAAAATGTGAACAGTGTTGCGAGGAGAACCACCATACTGCGGTCAGCGATCATTGTCGGAAAGACCAATACGTTCCCTAAAGCACTGGAGGATAAGAGACCAACTTAACTGAGCTTAGGTAGTCCGAGTGCTACGAGGATGTAACCTTTCGCTGTCATCATCAGGTGGAGGACGGCCTCCTAGGACAACACTGATCTGTGACTCAATAGCATTTTCAACTGCTCTCCGATGTAGTTAATGGCGACCCGACTTATAGCAACCACTATTAAGAGTGTCGCCTAATAAAAAGGCTATGTCTCCTTCGTATGTGCTGATGTCTCTTTGGATATGTCTGGGGGAATAACGCCCGAAATTGTGCTATGTTTGGGATGTGCACTCATATGTATACCCAACAAAACTGTTTAGAAAGTAATTCACTATGTTGGCGAACAGATAATCCTTTTACTTCCTGGTGGAGATGGTCAATACTGGCCATCTGGAAGCAACTGGTCACTGTGTTCAGGATGTTATTTTGACTGACTTGCAGGTGTCTCCATTGAGTATCACTGAGGAAAGTAGTCCAAATAGGAGCAGCATAATTTAGGATTGAACATCCCATAGCTTTGTACGTGGTGTTAAGGACCTCCTTCTCTTTACCCCAGGAAGTTCCTGGTAAGGCCTTGAGCACTTTATTTCTCTTCATCACACTTCCTTAGTCCAGGAAGTGAAGATTGATGATGTTGATTTGGTCAGTGAGAGCTTAATGTTGTAGCTACAGAAAAAGTCAGAGGGTTCCCTGAGGTATTTATTTATTAGGCCGCAAATTGAGTTCACATCGAAACCCGAAGGAAAAATGGTGCAATCATCTGCATAGGTTACTAGCCTGATGCCTAGAGATGGTAATGGCATCTTAGACATGTAGAGGTTAAAAAGCAATGGGGATAGAACACCTCTTTGAGGGACTCCCATTTTGAGGTTTCTAAACCTCGATCTCATACCTCTTAACTCAACAAATGCCTTTCTACCATGAACGTAGTTTTTAGCCAGCGTTTGGTATCAAATAGATCTTACAGTAAAACTGCATGATCGAGTGTGTCGAAGGTTTTCGGCGGAACCAAAGTTACCACAACTGTCCTTTCGCATGGCCTCGCGCAGTTGAGTCCATTGGCAATGTGCGTAGTAACCTCAATTAAGGCCGAGGTAGTGCTGTGCCATTCCTGAAGCCAGGCTGGTAATCTGCAATAGTGACCTGCTCTGTCATTGTCGGAAGAATCAACGACTCCAGAACTTTAGCCACTGAAGAAAGAAGAGAAATAGGTCTGTAAGAACTACCTAAATCTGCATCATTCCCCGGTTTCACGAGAGGAATTACTCTCGCTATCTTCCATACGTCAGTGACAAAAAGTTGGCTCATAGAAGAATTGAAAAGCTTGGTGAGGCCCAATATCGCTACAGGTCCTAAATGTTTGAGCATAAGCATCAAAACACCATTGGGTCCCAGGGCACTTTTAACATCACTAGAGCTAAATTCATCCAACACAACTTGCGGTTTAATATTCTTAAACCTACGTATGCTCTCTGCTGTTGGTCGAGGCGTGCATAATGAATTGATGACAAAGCACTTTTTTTTGGCATTCCCTCTTTGTTTCCCCTCAAACAAGATGAAACATTGAGCTTTACGCTGTTGGGCACCTGAAAGAAATCTAATTGTATCCCACATATTACGAGATCCAGGACTACAGGACTCAACATGATGAAGCCTTTTCGCTCTACGATGATTCGAGACAAGTTTTGCAATCAAAAGCTTTATCTCCGCTAGGCGTTCATCCCTTGAGTTAGAAGCCCGAATCTAATCATGTAAATTTTGCGAATCGAGCAGCATCCAACGGAAAATTCGGTCTAAAAAGAGGGAATTTACCTGCAGGAATATGCCTCTTAGCAGCTTTACTGATCGCGTACCTGAAAGCTTTCTCCCCCAATCTTGTATCATCGTGAGAAGGGAAGCGATTTAAGATATGTTCTATCGACGCCTCAAATTCATCCCAATCAGCCTTTTCATGCTTATAATAAACCTGCCTGTCAAAAGTGACATAATCTTCAGGCTTAGATATATCAATCAGAATCGGCACATGGTCAGAACTCAAACCAATATCGACTGACCATTCGCAATATGCTAAAAGCGGTACACTGACGATGGTAATGTCAGGAGAGCTGACACAGGAAGGGCTCATCCGGGTAGCATAATCTTCATTGATTACGGTAAATTCAGATCCATCGATTTGATCAGCAATGCTTTTACACCACGATCCCAGTGGACAGAATCAAAGTTCATGATGTGCATTCACGTAACCTAACACTGTATGATAGCCTGAACTAAAGCTGTTCACCGGTGGAACATAAACGTTCACCAGCTCAATTTCAACATCGCCGGTCTTTATAGCCAGGCAATGAAAATCTAAGAAAATATCATAGTAACCGACAAAAGGTGAGGAAAAAGGTCAAAAAGTCACCGTGCGATGAAAATGAAAACCAGACCTCCCCCACTATTCCTACTTCTGTCTTGTCTAACTACAAAATAGTCTGCAAGGGACGACAGACCACATGAACTAGTTAATTTAGTCTCTTGGACAGCTGCTATCAAAATTTTATTCCAAACCAGTCAGCAATCTCTACGATCTTCCCACGCAATCCATTGCAATTCAACTGTATGATCCCAAAAAAATCAAACAGCTAAGACGACGCAAGGCTACGAGCACGCAGTGTTGACTAATTTTACGGCGGAGATGGTACAGGCGACAATGTTCGATTGGCTACAGATGGTGACAATGATTAAATGGAAATTCATGAAGCATGACCGGTTAGACAACTACAACAAGGCGCTATAAAGTCATTATCCCATTCAGTGTTCCCAACCTAAAGAAAGGCAATTATCGTACATACGGCGTAAAATTATCGTAAATGGAACAAAATTATCGTACTTATCAAAGTAATGTATGACTTAGCACTTGTAAACTACCATTTTGATATTTATACTCTTCACGCAGTTGATTTAGCCATGTCCGTGTTGTTTTTAAATTCGTTCGAAAAAACTACACCTTTCCCAAATCCAGCATGCTGTTATTTCGGAATAATGAAAAAAAGAATATGGAATAATAGTAGATTTGTGACAAATAAAACCAAGTATTTTTTCATTTTATTTCAATATATTCTATATTTTCGGGACTATAAAACTTATTATTGGTATTTACATTAGGTCATCTCTCTGCTCTCGCTTAAAAACCATTTGGCATTAAAATGCTATTAAATTCATCCACATCCGCATCAACAGTAGATTCTTTTTTGTAAATAAAGACGTATTCATACGACTGAATGCACCATATACAAAAGAAAGAAAGACATCGTTCCGTGCCAATCAGAGTAAGAATAAAATGGATTATCAATTTTTGGATCATTATGAAAATTATCGTACAATCTGCGTACGATAATGATGAATTATCGTATATGTATATGACAAAGATTGGACATACCCGCTCCATACAAGAAGCATTACTTTAACTCATACTTTGCGGGGCCACCAAAGGTGTTGGCGGTTGTGGCCTCGTCTGAAATACAGGACCTTGAGGTTGTGCACAACAAGGAGCTATTGTAATGAATCAACTAAGCATTATTTGTTTATAAGAATACTTGTTTACTTATTCATGGATCAAATGACCACTAGGGCTTAGCTCCCAAAAAGCTTCTAGAATGGAGCAACCGACCCGATGGTTTAGTTCACAACTCAGAAATGAACTAAGTCTGCCTTATTTATACTAAATTCTAACTAGGATTCCGTTATGTATAATATGGTATGATGTTAGCTTCTTATTGGTTGATAAGGGTTATACGGATATCGACATCGAAGATTACTATATTAACCCTAATCTTACATATATCAGTATTAACCCTAATCTTATATGTTACTTGTTACACTACATACTGTGCCGACCAATCCTTCAGGTATTTTAACCCAGAACAAATCTTCAGATGACACCATTCCATACAGTTAGAACATTGAACAGAGGCAAAACTCTTACCAAAACTCTAACTGCACACAGAGCAGAACCAGACCCTGGGACCTGGATTCTGTTCAGTACCAGCACGGATTAAGAGAATTTGAGCAGACGTGCTGGAAACACCTTCTCTGCTCGGGAAAAAAGGGAGGCATGCATGAATACCTGCACCGTCGTGGCTGGAATGAGTGGTCCTTGGCCGACTGTTGACGTCGGCTACTTCGGGGACATAGAACCGACCACTCGAGAGAAGTACCGACTGCTGTTTGCAAAAAAACGGAGTCGCAGTCGATGAAAAATATCAAACCTCAAAACTGAGGAGCATAGCAGCAGTCGCCCGTATCAACAGTCGTAGTCGCAGTTGACGCAAAATATCAAACTTGAAAACTGCGTAGCATACGACTATCCTAAACTGTTGGTTGCGACTGTTGGTGGCGACTGTTTGGTCTTCTTCTCTTATTGTTGTTGTCAAATATAAGTCAGCGAAGCAATAGAATAAAAGTGCGTTTTTAGAATTCCGTACCCAAAGGGTGCTAACGGCACCCTATTACTAAGCTTCACAGATAACAACAAATACTAAAACTAAAATAAAGTTAAAAAATTTAAGGGGTCCCGCTACAAGAAACGTGTGCTCCAATATGGACTCAACATAGCTTTAGAAGCTTTGATATTTATTTTGTTTCATATTGTGGTTATTTTTTTTTTTTTGCAAATAATATTAGCATTGGTGAGCAAATAATACAAATGAAAATGACTGACAGTTTTCAAACCCTGATTTCGATATGTTAAAAAATGAAAATTCAAACTTAATAAAAATCAATCGTATCAAAAATATTGAATAAAATTCTATTGCCAGATAACTTAAAATATATTTGTAACGCCGGTCATTTGGTTCAGTTGGCCATACAAATCAAAATATATAATCAGAACAAATCATTGTAATTCGATCAATCTGTCTGTAGATTTACTGAGGTGCATCCTATAAAAACCAGAAAGAATGTTATCTGTAGCTATGCCATATATGCACTACTCTTCACGCTCCTGTGAATGATCTGATCATACGTAAATATTATATTTATCAACGATTTGACTTTAGTTTAGGGTAGAGTCAGTAATCATACTAATTTCAATACACCAAATAGTAACATGTAGAAGGTGCATTTCATACTAATTTCAATACACTGTCACACGTGCGCATGGCCATGGTGTATTGAACACACATATTGGGAGCTATTAATCCAGTATTCCAAGGATCTCAAAATTTACATGATTGGTGAATATGGATTAGTCACACATAGTGTCCAAATTTCAGTTCGATAAGACAAAAAATAAAAAAGGTTTTGTAACAAGAACATTATTTTTATTTCTTGGTTTCAGCTCTCTGTCTCAAAAACAGAGGGACTAGTTTGCATACATACAGACGGACAGACGGACATGGCTAAATCAAAAATATTTATACTTTATATGGTCTGCGATGTCTTATAATACTATTTACAGGGTATAAAAATAGCCAACCATCGCTAAACAGCTGCAGAAACTCTCACGCATGAATAACAATATAAAAAAACAACAGAACATTTACTTTGGTTTACTGAAACTTACACAATAAATCAGATACTATAGTTTTAGGGCAGTTTATATGGCATATACGAAGTCAGTTCAAAAAATAAAGTGAATTTTCTTTTTTCTCGGACTACATTTGATTTGCGGTTTTTTTATGTTGGTACACATAACCCCAATATATTGAGCCCTAACCGCGAAAATAACGCATTTTTCTACCGCTCTTTACTATGGCTAGCAATGTAAACGATAAAATTAAATTTATAATATCTCCGTAACTGTAGTGATTATCGCTATAGTTTTACCACGTGATGCTCATATTTCCATTAAGAAATTTTTCGAGAAAAATAGCGCTTACGTTATTTTCGCGGTTAGGGCTCTATTTATTGATATTAACAGTTATTTCGAATTTTTAAGTTTTTTTTTACAGACATAAAAGTTAGACGTGTTTTGGGGTGCTTGGGGATTTTTTACTATTACAAAAAAAAAAAAAAAAAAAATTATAAAAGAATCATCAAATAAGAAGGGCTTAAAATGTTGACTATGGCATTTACCGAGTCTACTTTGAGCATAAAAAATGTTTATAAGTGGTATAAGCTCTTCACAGAATGCCGAACTGGATGTCTACAAACGATGAAAACTTTAAAGCAGTATAGAAAATTGCTATGGATAATCGTCGAAACATTATTAGAGAAGTTGCTGAAGATGACGGCTTGCCCTTATTTTTTTCGTTTGTTTTAGGCATGAAATGTGTGGCAGCGAATTTTGTTTCGAAATTGTTACAAAAACAATTTAAAACGGATTCTTGTTCGATTCTTTTCAACAGCAAAAAATTGACAAGCATACTAAAACACGTCTAACCTTTATATCTGTAAAGAAAAAAATTAAAAATGTGCTAATGGGAACATATCGCACCCTAACTGCAAAAGGACGTTAACTAAAAAAAACAGCGTTTCGAAAAAAAACACGTTAAAAGTTTTCAATTTACTCACAAATTAGCTAATTATCAACGAAATATTCTCTTCTCACGCGGAGAGTGTGCAAGTTATTAACATGAATTTTTTACACAATATAAAACATGATATAATGAATAATTCTGCATCATTTCGCGAAACTCACATATGATTATTGATTTCGGTTTTGTAAGTCGATTTCAAATGTCATGTAGACACTTAGCTTTGCCATTTCGATTTGAATTTCAGAATGTTATTTTATAAGAGTTGCCATGTGGTAGGAATATTTTTATTTATTATACTCTTCACGGGAGTGAATAGTATTATAAGACTGTCATGAAGTTTGTAACACACAGAAGGAGACATCGTAGACCACAAAAACGGGTATAAAACTGATTAAAGAGCAGAGAGATAAGTGTTGGTGTGATAGTATAAATAACACCGCAACAATTTTTTGGGTATTCGGGTATGGAAAATACCAAATATGTATGCTTATACTTATTGTTGCGGTGTACCGATGCAGTTCTCTGTTCTATATAATCGGGTATTTCAAAATGGAGATTTTATTGCAACGATTGCATCAGTCTGCACCGAGGGCAATCCAAACTTGCCCGGTTATTGAAGCTTTCCGGCTATAGAAGCTGTCCGTAATAAAAGCTTATTCTGTATTTGCGTGTTGAGTCCATAATAACACCTACTACGTGATTCATTGTTTAATTTCTAGGCTAATTGATTCAATAATAAAAGTAATTATGATTATTATCCATATTTGTCATTCATAAGGTAAAGAAATCATTTGTTTACCTGCAATATAAGGAAAAAATGTCCCTACCAACGATCAAATAGGTAAAGTAAATCATTTTATTCTGTCAAAGATCAATGGACTGACACACTGAAACATACTACTCTGTAGACAATGCTATTGATCTGGAAGAGGCTGTTCATTTCCCAACAGAATTTCTTAATTCTCTACAGCCTTCTGGTTTGCGCCCACATAAATTAGTTTTAAAAGAAGGGTGTCCCTATTTTATTACGGAACCTTAATCCACCAAAATTGTGCAATGGTACACGTTTACAGATAAAATCAATAAAAAACTACATAATAGAGTGTACAATACTACCGGATGTGGAACTGGAGAAGTCGTTTTAATTCCCCGAATTCCATTAATACTAGCGGATCTACCTTTCCAATTTAGAATATTGCAATTTCCTATAAAATTGTCATTTTCAATGACATTTATCAAATCACAAGGTCAAACATTCAACGTTGTGGGATTAGACCTGAGCATTCAGTGTTTTCCCATGGACAGTTATATGTAGCTCTTTCACGCGTCACTTCTGTTCGTATTGTATAATGACAAAAAAGCTGTAAAAATTGTATACAAAGACATATTGTAAACAAAAATTTGTTAAAAAATTAAAAAATTAAAATTGCATACTATCAATACCAAAGCGATATTTTTTAAATTGCACCCGTGCAAAGCAGGGCGGTTTGCTAGTTTAAAGAATAAATTTACAATAAAATTGCCACTCAAAGTGATGTGATGCTAAGAAAGGAAGGTTGGATGTAACTCGGAGGAGCGTGAAGAGTATTACATCTTTGTCATAGCCAATGATAGCCTTCTTTCTGGTTTTTTATTTATTTATTTATTAACTTATAATTAATACAATTCATACATAATTAATTATCTTTCCTATTTTATAAAGTTTAGTTTTCAAGTTTTTAATTTACATAGCTGTTTCAATTATTAAATAAGCTATATATATTTGTACACATTTTTTGCTAATGAAGAATGGGAAAAAACCTTACACTTAACACTGATTTAACTAACTAACTAGTTAACTGGTACTTGTATGCTCTAATCATAGACTTATATATATAGTGTAGACCTTATATAAGTGAATTGCGATTATCAAAAATTGAGTTAGAAATAGATATTTTTTCTTCAATTTTTTGAATATTTGATTTTACATGTAATTGACTAGTCGAGTAGTATGGAAAATTCAGTAACAATTTGAGTAGTTTATTCTGTGCGATTTGAAGTTTTTTATATGTGCTATAGCACAATCACCCTAGACCTTTGAACCATACATTAAAATGGGATTAAATATTGATTTAAAGATAATGAGTTTATTGTGCTGTGAGAGTTTTGATTTACGATTTATGATCGGATAGTAATAATCTTATCCAGAGTTTTCCCGATATGAACATTAAAAGTAAGTTTCCTATCTAAATGTAAGCCAAAATATCATATGCTATCTAACCAAGGGATGTCAGTATTGTTGCTGTTCAGATTACCATTTGGCAAATAATCACTTTTCCTTTTTCTTGTGAAAGAAATAGTATTAGTCTTATTGCCATTTAGCATGGTTTTCAATTTTTTTACCTATGTAATTTATACCTGCACAATAAAGCGCAGTATCGTCTGCAAAGATAGAAACAGTGCAATTGTGAAGTACAGGTACATCATAGATGTATAAGTTATATAATATCGGTCCTAAGACTGATCCCAGCACTAATAGTTTTAGTATCCGATTGAATGCCATTTAATTCAATATTAAAGTGTCTGTTTGTAACGAAGCTTTGTACTATTTTTGTTAAGTAGATAGGTGTATTCGTAACCATTAATTATGTATTAAACCATCATGCCACACTGCATCAAAAGCTGCTTGTATAATTATGGTAACCAATCCAACCGATTTTTTACCTTGCAAATTTTATTGTATAAATTTTTTGAGCTTTAGAAGAGGGTTTATGCAACTTAAATGCAACCTGAAGCCAAATTGAGATGTAGGTATAATGGAATGTGTTTCGAGATGAGATTTAAGTCTTGCCTTCAAAATTTCTTGAAATATTTTCGAAAAGCAATATAACAAGCTGATGGGGCGGTAATTCTCAGGTGAATCTGGTGGTTTTCCAGGTTTGGAAATGGCTATGATTTTTCCACGATTGGGGAAAATAACCAATTTAAAGTGAACAATTAAAAATAAATGAGAGAAAACGAATTACATTAAGTGGGAGTTTTTTTACACATATATTTGGGAGATTGTCCGGACCTGGAGATTTCTTCGTCTCAAGCAAAAAGATAATATGCTTAATATCATTAATTGATACGGAAGGCACATCAAATGATCGATGGTTGTCAAGATCACTGATGGAACTCTTGATTGTTCTAATGGTTTCACTATCAGAAAGAATTTTATGTTTTATTTGAAATATTTCTCCAAGTATATTGGCTTTTTCTTGTCGAGTAGAATACGTTTTGTCATTGTATTGTTTTTAGTTAATTTAGTTATTTTCCAGAAACTTTTGGATTTTTTATTTAGTTCTATTGTTATGAGCAAGGATTTGACATCTTATTTGATGTTTAAGGTGACTTAACTGAGCTTTATATAGGTTTCCTTTTTCTTATCCAACGTCTATTCCACTATATTTCTCATTTTAATGAGCTCAGAGATATGATAAGGTAACTTTTTGCAGAGTTGCTTAGATGTTTTTCTTGGAACTGCAATTTCAAGTGCAGCAGTTACTTCCGTATTAATAAAGTCTACCATTTTATCTATCAGCTCTATAGTAGGAGGAGCAATGAAATCAGGCTGCATATGCGTAAAGTTAAGGTTCAGGGTTTCCTTGAAAATTTTCCAATTAGCTCTAGAATAAACTGGGAAAGAATTTTCTATTACACATGGTTTAGCATTAACTTTGATGATAACAGGAAGGTGGTCTGATGTGAGATCATTAATGGCTAATGGTTCAGTCATCAAGTTTGGAGAGTTAGAGCTGGAGAGGTCTAGTGTCAATATAAGACATTTCATAAAGTATATTCCCCCAACAGTTTGTTCTACTGCAGTTCTATAGCCTATTCCCACAATTGAAATCGTTTACTCGTGACAACTTTAGCAAATCTGCCTTGAATAAGCTTCTATGGTGTGACTTGTCGTTTACCAGAATTCAAGAACTGTCTAGACATTTCGCCGATGGTCCTGGAAAGTATATAGAAAATATTTTGATAGTACTTTGCTGGTCCATAATAATTTCTACAGCAACGTTTTTAATAAAATGCGTATTAACAATAGGAACCTCTCTATGTTTTAAGTTATTAGTTATTGCCAAAGCTACGCCGCCTCCTCTACTTGCAGTGCGGTCTTTCCTATAAACTGTATAATTTGGAAGTATGAACCGATCCTTATTTGTCAACCAAGTTTTACTCAACAAACACACATGGATATTGTTGTGGGTCAAGAAATTTGCTAGTTCTGTTTTTTTTTTTGGAACGGACGGCACGTGAATTCCATGCCATGATATTAAGATGGTTATTACTTAGCTGCATAAGGGTATTTACAAGCTAACTGAGTTATGATATTAAATGGTTCGCTCTTACTGGTACAGTTCCTCAATTTTTGAAGCAGTTCAGTGATGAGCGAATTGATTTCATCGATGGTAAAGAGATCATTCGTTGATTGCGTTGACGAATTCAGTAAGGCATACCTGTAGTCAAGCATTTGTGGAGCATTGTTGCTGCTGGATAGGATGTTGTCTTTCAAGTCAAAAGCAGAAGATATAATGCGTGGCGTGTGCAAGCTATGTCTTACTGTATTGCTCGTTAAGGTCGGATAGTCTAATCCATATTGTGCATTCCGTTTCTGCTACTCTTGGTGTCGTGATGATTATTCTTCTTTGGTCTGTTGACGTAAGTGTTGCTGGTCATTCGACTTCAAAGAAGAGATAGATACGAAGAACGGCATGGACAGTTAGGATCAGTAGATCTATGTTCACCATTGCAATTAGCACAACGTGCCATGGTTGGTGACGTACAGGTAGTTGTATGATGTTGACCTGCACAAGTAGCGCAAGAGGTTTTCACATTACAGCTATTAGAAGAGTTGGCAATTGTAGCATTGGGTTACCTTATTCAAGGATTTAGTTTTATATTCCCATCTCACGTTTGTGTGATATATACAGGAATAATTTTGTTTCAGTTGCTTTAAGGTAATTGTTCTATTTTCGAAGTACACAACATATAATAGTATTTTTAGACCTGAGTTATATTTATGAAATTAAGTATTTGTGAGTGACACCGACATGGATACCGCTATGCTGCACAAATATTATAAATGAGTTTAATATTTTGCGTGTAGCACCAGTCAGTTTTATCTGTTATCGAAACAGGTGACTGTCAAAATCATTGCAAATTTTAATTAACAGAGTGAACATTTGCGCGGACAAAACAAAATTTAATGATGATAAGCTGATGTCTCTTGATGTTCTGCGTACTGAATTGATTTATGTTACATTAAATCGTTCTTGACTTGATTATTGATTATTTTATTTGATTTTTGAAATCGTCTGTCGCGGAAAAAAAGTTTTATGTACTATATATATATCGTGACGTCGTGAATTTTCGTAAAAAAAACCCTTTCACGAGTATCACGCAATTTCGGCACTCGTTTTGATCACGAGAATTCACGGTTTATTCGGCTTTTCATGATCACACACATTCACGTACGATTCACGCACAGCTCTTCTTCATTTCTATAAAAAAAACTAGCATTTCCGGCGTGGCATGCTACGCCCTCGTCTTAGTGCTTGTTAATGCTTGATTGTAGTCATTGTTTTTTTATTAATAATTCACGGGAATAAACATATATGACCGGAACATAGTTTCGTGAGCGATTTGTGCAGTTACTCAATTTCCCCCTTAACGTTATATTACAAATTTTATCCACCAATATGCTCTACGTTCATTTCTTTGCCTAGTTTTGGATGTTTTTCGGCCAATTGATGCTTTTTTTGATGGAATTATTCGATTTAATATTTTACTTATTTTTTTCCGCTAGTAGTAGTACTTTGAAAAATAAGACGATTCAATTGACTAAGGCAACTTGTTTGATTTTAAAATCCTGATATATTTGACAAAGGTGACTTGATTGATTACTTATTTTTATACTCTTCACGGGAGTGAATAGTATTATATGTTTGTCATAAAGTTTGTAACAAACAGAAGGAGACATCGCAGACCACATAAAGTATATATATTTGTGATCAGCTCGATGAGGCGAGTTGATTAAGCCATGTCCGTCAGTCCGTCTGTATCAAAACTAGTCCCTCAGTTTTTTAGCTAGAGAGCTGACATTTTTCACATACGTTTCTTTTTACCATACGCAGTTCACTTGTCGGAATCAGCCGAATCGGACCACTAGGGGGGGTACCTCCCATACAAACCCCCCTTTAAATTAATGTTCTTGTTAGAAAAAGTTTTTTGTTTTTTAACGTATAGAACTGAATTTTGGACACTATAAGTTTGTGATCTATAGCCATCAATCGTGTAAATTTGATGTACTTAGGGTTACCAGGAGGGGTGCCTCCCATGCAAACCCAAATTAAATGGCAAACATTTAAAGAATAAATGTACAATAAAATTGCCACTCCAACTGATGTGATGCTAATAAAGGAAGGTAGGATGCAACCTGGAGGAGCGTGAAGAGTATTACATCTTTGGCATAGCCAATGATAGCCTTCTTTCTGGTTTTTTTTTTCGCTAGTAGTAGTACTATGCGTAGCAATTAAAATACTTTTGAAAAATGAGACGAATCAATTGACAAGGACAACTTAATTTATTTTAAAATCCTGATATATTTGAAATACTTTTGAGAAATTAGACGAATCAATTGGCATAGGCGACTTGATTGTTTTTAAAATCCTGATATATTTGACAAAGGTGACATGATTGTTGAAATACTTACTTTTGAAATATAGACGAATCAATTGACAAAGGCAACTTGATTGATTTTAAAATCCTGATATATTTACATACATTCAATTTTATATATGTACCTATGTAGATTGGTATGGGAAAGGGGTGTAAGCTTAAATGAACTAAAATTTATATTCTGTGTTGTCTTTAATAAGTTACTAAGCTTTTTGAACATTTATATAAATAAAAATAATTATTTATTTATTTATTATATTAGTTAAGTTATACCAATATATATATTATTCGATTAAAGTTTTAAGCAAAGTGAATGAATAAACCTAAGAAAATTTGCAGAAAGCAAAAAATATAAATAAATATGATAGCTTTATGAGAAAAGAATATATACGGTCAATGGTGCCACTCACCTACAAACGACAACGATACTAACCCAACACGACGATGACAACAATACTGAACAACAGTGACGCCAAGAAAAGTTTTTTAGTTTCTTACGAAAAACAACTACATATATATATGAATAAAAGGGTCTAAATTTTCACCCTATCGAAATTGTCGTCAACGACCCTCACACGTGATTACGCGTAAATATATTGGAGTATGGTTTTGAACAGAAGTGAAAGCAAAAATCCTTTGGCAACGGTAAAGAAGGCGCCAAACTGCCGCATCATGTCGCGACACGTCGATGAAGTCTAGTCTAGATTTGTTCAGTAGGGGGTGATATCGGTTTCCTTCTTTAATTTAGAGGTATTTTAGTTTTTGGTGTATGTGTAAACATGAAATGTAGGAATGATTTCTTTGCTACGTTAGGTACAGAATCAAGCATTGAGGCATTTTCACATTGTATGATTTTAATTTTGTTACTAGTATTTACTTTAAAATTCGACATTTGTATGTATTTTTCTTTAGAACGATTAAGTTTTTTACCCTCCCTTCTTTTTGACTGTCAGTGTGTTATAGTAGTTTTTGTGTCAAAATGATATTCTGTCATTACTCTGCGATGTTTATGACTATTGTTATGATATATGAATATGAATTGACAGCTAAAACGACTACAACATCGTCTAGGATGTAGAACATTTAAAAAAATTCGATACTATTGACAACGACAGTGGATAGCAACACCAAACAATACTGATGACAACATCCAATTAGCGGAATGAAGTAAACGAATTCTTAAGTGTACGAAAAGGCGTTCCAAAAATGATAAAAACGTTGAAAGTGAGAGTGAAAAAGCAGCACAAATTTTGCGTAGGTATATGTGTGTTTAAACACTCTTTAAGAAAAGTAGTCAAAAAATATATAAACCAGAAACCTGCAACGAGTACATATTTTTTGGGTATGCCTAATCATTGACTCTGATTTTGTATGACGCAATTATTTCTTGTAGGAAGAATGAATGATGGTTAGCAAGTTCTGTGAGTAAAATGCACATGCTTGCGCTACAACAACATGCAAAAAAACTGCTTGTGTGTTGTACAACAAGTCTACAACATTTTGAACCAGAAAGAAGGCTATCATTGGCTATGCCAAAGATGTAATACTCTTCACGCTGCTCCGGGTTGCATCCAACCTTTCATTCTTAGCATCTCTATGTTCTTTCTGTTAGAGTTTGAGTATCAACAAAGAACACAGTTTGAGTATCAAATAATATCACAGTTTGAGTGGCATTGGGAGGTACCCCTGCTGGTAACCCTAGGATCATGAAATTTACATGGCTGATGGATACGGAACTGAAACATATAGTGTCCAAATTTCAGTTCAATAAGTCAAAAAATAACAAACTTTTTCTAATAAGAACAAAAAGGGGGTTTGTATGGGAGGTACCCCCTAGTGGTCCGATTCGGCTGATTCCGACAAATATTCAGCGTTTGTTAAAAAGAAACATATGTACAAAATTTCAGCTCTCTATGTATTGGCAAAGACACTGTTCTAAAAGGTAATCAGTTATTACTTAATAAAAAACAACATGTTTACCTTTTGTATGAACAAAATTTAAATTTTTCAATGGAAATACTACCAACATGAAAATGTTTGAGAATTTAGGAATGACATGAACTTAGAGTACCAATTTCTGTTATCACTGGAAGATTCGAACAGTTAATAATATTATCTCTCTACTCAGAAAAAGTGAGTGCAACAAAGATTTCAGCGGTAAATTTTGAAAAAGTAGTATGAGATTGTGATGGCAAATCGATGCCCGTAATAAAGTGGTTTAAGATATTTGAAAGAAATGCCGAGGCATATGAGCTAACAGATAAGCAAAAATATGTGCAAGCGAGAGGTAAGATGCCCGGCCCTGCAAAATTGTTTCTTGAGTCAGAAAATGTCTGAGAATTAGCTGAAGCACGAGTTAATCGATGAATTCAGATGTAGTGTTAATAGTGCGGATATTCACAATCGATTACAAGAAAGATGGAAGATGAGTCGTTTGATGAGTATTTGTTGCATATGAAGAAAATCACTGCGGTCGGGGACGTTGAGGACGCAGTAGTTATTAATCATGTAGTGAATGGCCTAGATATAAAGAACGAATACAGATGTGCTTTGTTTCGCTGTAAGTCATACAAAGAATTGAAAGAGGAGAATGACATCTATGAACGGCTGGCTATTAACGAGAAGAAGAAAATCCAATCAAAATCCGACACAAGTGGTATACAAAAGTTACAAGGTGGTAAGAAAATGTACTGCTCTAATTGTGGTTCAGTCGGACATAAGCGAAAAAATTGTACAGCCGAGATGAAATGTTTTAGTTGTAATCAGAATGGTCATATTTCAAAAAATTGCCCTTACAAGTTCGAAAAAGTCCGTATAATCGCTGACCGCATTCGTCTAAAAATGGTAGAAATAAACGAGAAAAAAGTAGATTGCCTAGTAGATACAGTGTCGGATGTAACCTTAAAAAAAGAGAATATTCTTAAGGATATGGAAACGTTAATCTTCGCAAAAGTGTTTCTGTTGCAGCCGATTGGGTGTTTCAGTGCGCAAGTGATAGTCGAAGAGCTGGGAACTGACCAAAAATTTTTAGTTGTCCCCAGTACTAAGTTGGAATACGATGCCTTACTGGGACACGATTTTATCAAAAACTTTCGCTTCGTCGCCGATACCCAGGGGTATACGTTTTTAAAACTGGAAGCAGAGCTGAAATCAACAGATGAGTATGATTTGGTATATAATATTTGTAAAGCTAATTAGTTTTTAGTTACTCAATCAAGGGATTGTTAGGGGTGAATATATACATACAGCTTCAGTAAGTTGAAGTTAATTTATTTTCATTTTTTTTTTTATTTTTAGAATTCTATACGTCACAACCTATCGCTGCATAATCGTTTTATGCGAGTTCAAAATGAGGGTACTGGCAAATCTTCTTGGTGGATGTTAAATCCGGAAGCAAAGCCGGGAAAGTCAGTTCGTAGTCGTGCTGCCTCAATGGAAACTTCACGATATGAAAAACGGCGGGGACGAGCTAAAAAACGCGTTGAAGCATTACGCCAAGCGGGCGTTACGATATTAAACGATGCCACACCATCACCCAGTAGTAGCGTTAGTGAGGGTTTGGATCATTTTCCAGAAAGTCCTTTGCACAGGTAACTGTTATTATTATAATCTAGGCCTTCGGTCTTTAGTTGCTTAAAATTTAGTTATATGTATTTATTTAAATAGATTCATACATGTTAATTGTAGATATAGTTTAATGATTTTTAATGCTAGTTTTAGTTTAGTATTAATTAAGTCGAAATTGTAAAGTTATTTACAAACGTCATTGTGGTAGCAAAATGTTAACCGCTTTTTTTAAGAAATCGATAATTTCATTTTTTGTATCCCTTTAGTTTGATGTAGATCTGTTTCTATTGTTTAATTTGACACCCACCAATATAGTTAACGGCATGATTGCGAAGTAGGGCAGGCAAGGAAAAGCGAATAATATGCATACTAAAAAACGTTAGTCAATGGAAAACAATATTTAGAATAGATTAGGGGAAGGGCAGGAACTAGAACTGCGGGCCGTAATCACAGTTCCACCGAGATTCTAATATTCATCAGGAATTCCAAGATTTGCTTCGAAGACTAATCTACACTTCGTACTGGTTTAAGAACTCATTTCCAAGGTGGCGAAGTCTGGGTCCAGATAAGGCCCTAGCAGTGACATAGCAGTCTAGACAGATCTCTACGACTGATCCGCATGTAATGTAAATGTTTCATTACCCTGCAATGTCCTGTGAAGAAACCTGAGACTACCCGAATTCCTGTCCGTGTCAGTCCCAGTAATTCTTATGTACTTTTGCGATATCTAGTTGGGTGTTTAGCCACTCTAAAATTATTCGTGTCTATCCAATAGCGGTGCGATTTGTCATCGACCCATTGTTTAAGTCGAATTCCAAGGCATCATACAGAATGATCCAATGAGTACGTTTGCAAGTCCTTTGCCGGCGAGTTCATCTGCTTTTTCGTTCCCAAGATACCCACTATATTCATGTGCCCACATTTGGTTAAAATAATTGTTCTATGCTAGTCTTTTGAGTAACATCAAGCAATCCCAAACAAACTTCGAATTGAACTCAAAAGCATTGAGTGCTTGTAGTGCAGCTTGGATTTCTGAGTGAATTTATATTTTCTTATTAACAGTGGCACACTTTAATTTTTCCCTGAGGCATATTCCTTTGCATGGAAAACTAAGTTCTCTTGGCCCATACTTTTAAATATGCATTTAGTGTTTTCCCCGTAGATAGCGGCTCCAACACCGGCTTCCGTTTATAGCCATCTGTATACCTTAGGTCTTATATGTTCCCAGCCCTGTCTGTCTGGAAAAGCAACTTCAAACTTTTGCTTAAAGTTTAATTTAGTCAGGCAGATGTTGCTAATGATGGAGTTGGTAATGCTCAGGTAGAGCTCAGCCCTCAGTAAGGATTGCCAACGGAGTCACTATCATTTACTAGGATGAGCTATGCCATAAACGACAGTGCCTCTTTCTTTATAAACAAGTCGATTGGCGGTAGTTTCAGTAGCGTATCAGGGGCAGCTATTGGAGCCGACCTTATAGCTCCAGTAACATAGACGATGGCTAATTTAGAGCATCAGATAGATGCAGCGTATGACATGATCGGTCTAGTAATAACCGAGTACAGCCACAGTTTCATTCCCCAATTCTTACCTGAGTCTGTTGCTGGTCCATACATTTACCTTAGCCTTGTTAATTATGGATTGTAGATGACTGTTCCAAAAAAGTTTACGGTAGTATAACGATACTACCTATCCCTAATTTTTTAAAGAACTTGAATTTTCTTGATTGTTTCTTCTAGCATGGAATAAAGTTTTAATGCATATACATACACTGCGCGACATTAAGCTGGGACACCTCCTAACTTAATATGTTTTAGATCAATATCAACCAAACGAATGAAGATAAAATTGTTTAGTTTTATTTTTTGTTTACACTCCAATCTACAGTTAAATTAAGCGAAAGTGGAAAGTGGATATCATTTCGATATATTATTTAATCAACTTTTAAACCATAAACTTAATTTTATGTTAATTTTTTTTTATTATTATTTACCCAATAGTTATACAATTTTCATAATGGATTTTTACAGAGTTTAGTTATTTCCTTGAGACTTCACTACTGAAAAATTTGTTTTGTTTTTATTCAACTTAAGTTATATTTACATACTTTAATTGATTTATTTATATGTAATTTTAAACATTTTTTCAAAAAATTAGTAATGCGTTGAACAGCTTTTCATAAATTCGATTGGGAATCAAATTGTAAAGATTTTCAATATAATGTAGAGAAATAGCCGACCAGGCACGTTTGATGCCTTCGATGAGTTCCATTTTGTTTGAGTATCGTTTTCCGTAATCGTAAACTTTACCAGCCAACCATCTTCACACGTTTTCAATTATATTGAGATCCGGGGAGTACGGTGGCCACTGCAAAATATCAACGTTTTGGTCCTTAATCCAAGATTTTACTAGCCGGGCAATGTGGATCGGTGCATTGTCATGCTGAAAATACCATGGCAAATCATTTTTAAAATGGGGGAAGGCAAGTTCCAGCCTGCCTTTATAAGTGCTCGCATTCATTTTTGTTGACAAAAATTGCAATTCGCATGTGCCATAATTGGAGATGGCTCCCCACACCATTACACCCTCTGCCCGATTGTGAAGTCGATCCAAGCGATACTCCTCCTTGCGTAGATCGTGGAAGTAATAATTATACCCATCAGGGTCCTCCAGATCAAACTTCTTTTCATCCGAAAAGACAACGTAGTGCCACTCTTCATTCCAAGTCATGTGCACGCGAGAAAAAACCAAACGCATTTGTTTTCGAGCCATATCGAGTGGGGGTTTTTTCTTCAATTTAAATCTTTTTAAGTGTGAAGCTTTGCTTATCACTCTTTGTACAATACGGGTGCTCATTTTAACTCCTAATTTTGCCTTGATTTTATCGGCTAAGTCATGGGAGTTGGAAGCTTCTTAAAAAATATTAAAAATAATACAATGGTAGACAGAAGTATTTTGACAACACATTGTTGTTGAAAAAAAAAGTATGAAAACAAAAACTGATAACTGAAAATCAGGTTGCGTTTTTAGGCTTCAAACCAAACCATGAACCGAACCGTTTTTATTTCAAAGGAACAATGACTACAAAAGTCACACACTAACATCACGACTGGGCCGCAGCAACGCGCGCCGGCCTATCCTAGAATTGTAAAATATTAGAAAGAGAGGTGAATATATCAAACTTTCATCAATTCATTTAGCTACATACATACATAGGCAACGTGTTTCACATCAAAGGCTCGTGAGTGTTAAGCGCACTCACATATTTTTTTTAAATGTTTTTTATATAATAGTTTCTTTATTCAAAATAAAATTAACAAAAAAAAAAATCATATATGGGACGTTCCACGTCAACCGGTACACTAGCCGGTCCAAAATTCTATGGGACCGATTTTGAAGTCCAAGGTCTCAAAATGATCGTCTGAATTGTCCACTATTGAAAGCCGTGTGGCCCATTGTGAAATTCAATATGGCGTCCAAATTATGGCGTCTAAGCTGACTAAAAATTAGAGTTTATTTAAAATCTTGTGTGCTCCTAAGAAAACCAGGAGCAATGAAAAAAAAAGTAATACTGATTCTTTATGTTCTTAGGGTCGCAGATTACGATTTCGGAAGCAGATTTCCAAAATTCAAAATGGCGGATCCAATATGGCGGCCGAAAATATTAATTTATTTCGATTTGTTTAAAATGTATTTTTAAGGGGTTTTTGGGGTCGCTGATTACGAATCTGAAGTCAGATTTTTTAAATTCAAAATGGCGGATCCAATATGGCGGTCAAAAATAAAAAAATTATTTCGATTTTTTTGAAACCTGTTTTAAAAGGGTTTTTGGGGTCGCTGATTGCGATTCTGGAGTCATATTTCAAGAATTCAAAATAGCGGATCCAATATGGCGGCCAAAAATAAATAAATTGATGAAATTCTTTTGAAACCGTTCTTTAAAAGGGTTTATTCCAATTTTATTTTATTTTATTTTCTTTTTTTTTTATTTTATAACGTGCTATTTGGGTCTTTTGTAGCTGTGTTCTTGACAAACATTTATTTAATCGAGTTTACAAGTCGACATAATTATAAATACCAAAAGGAAAAGAGATTTAATCAAAACCAATTTCGGAATCCATACGGAACATATCCACATAACACATACCCACATGCATACATACAAGTAAGAAGCCGTTAGGTATTATGACGCCAAGCCGACGCCAACAGTGGGACGACGTCAACGCAAAGAAACGCAAACGACAACAGCAGATAGCTGCAATAAGAGAAAAGAGATCAAGAGTCGGGAACAAACAGCTGAGGTGATCGGTCGTGCAGCGGTGTCAAACAGTTATACCATTATATTACATTATCTAATTTTACTTTGATTAATGAACTGCTACCTTAATAAACCCTATCATTTTTACATGGGGGCTCAACCATCGAACTGTCTAAAAGTGGCACAAATTAAAGTCGAAAAAATCAATAAAATAAAAGTGGCACGCGTTAAAGTCGATGATCTCAACAGGTCGAAACAAAAGTTGTGATGTGGATGGCGTCAGCAGTTGCACTAAAGTTGTAAAGTGTCAGCAGTTCTACGAACGATGTTAAGTTGTACAAAAGCATTACAAAATCGACCCTCGTACTTCAATATACAAGAAAAAAGAAGTCAGGAGCCAAAAGAATTGAAAAAAATAAAATTATGCTCACTCGCTCAGCAAAGAAGATCAAACATAGCCACGACAAAACTAAAGAGCAGAAAATTGCACATGTGCAAGTGAGTGACTTGAGAGTGAATGTGGAAGAGAGCGAATGTGAAGAGGTAATTATTAAAAGAGAAATTACAGAAGAAGACGTAGTGCGGTACACTTATGAGCGTGCAGACAGAGCTCTCTTTAGAAATTTTCGTTTGTTGGTAAGGAAAGTGCGCGGGTCGCTCAGTGCCTGCGTTCAATGCGAAGAACAAAAACAAAGCGCTGCCGACAAAGAAGAACCGACGATCAGCTACGTTGCTGTACTTATCAATGTAATACCGCACGTACAAAACGAAACATTCGTAAAAATAGAAGAGAAAAACGAAATGAAAGAGCTTATCCAATTGTTTACGCTGAAAGAGCAGGGAAGTCTCGTTAAGAATAATAATAATATCTCTGTGGAAACTTTTGCTAAAGTGGTTCGTGAATTTGATCGCACGTCGATTCATGTGAAACAGTGGATTCAGAATTTTGATGAAAATGGAGATGCTTAAGAATTAAATTGAAAACAAAGATATGTGAATGCAAAAAATAAATTAACAGGAACTGCGAAATTATTTTTGCAAACCATTACAGAAGCAAATTATGAAACGTTGTGTGAGGCTTTAATCTCAGAATTCCATAGAAAATTAAACAGCGCTAAGTTACTTACGAGATTAAGATCTAGTAAAAAACAACCTACAGAATCGTTCCATGATTTTATATTACAAATGAGAAAGATAGCTGCATTGGGCGAGATTGAAGATTAAGCTGTAATACAGGGTTTTCCAATAAGATGTGTTATTTTGATATTCAAAGAAAAATTACATTTTTTGAGATAAATGATCGGATGTTTATTTCATTATAAAGAGGAAGGTATGCAGTTAATAATGGAAAACAACATCAGCCAAATGGCCACCACGACCACGCTTAGAGGATCATATCTTTTTCATGAAATTTTCCATAACCAAATCGCAAAGTGGCTGTCCTATGTCCTCGATAGCCTCACGAATTCCATCTTTGAGGTCTTGAATCGACGCTGGGCTGTTGGCGTAGACCTTATCTATCACGTGGCCCTAAAGGAAGAAGTCGCAAGGTGTAAAATCACAAGATCTCGGTGGCTAATTGTGATCACCTCTTCGAGAGATAACATGGTCCAGAAACTTTTCCTGTAAAAGATCAATGGTTTCGTTGCTTGTGTGGCACGTAGCGCCGACTTGTTCAAAGTAAACGTTGTCCAGATCAATACCATCCGATTCCGGCCAAAAAAAATCATTAATCATCTCTCGATAGCGCAATCCATTCACCGTAACTGTTGCTCCAGCCTCATTTTCGAAAAAGTAAGGTCCAATGAACCCGCCGGACCATAAACCGTACCAAACAGTAACACGCTGAGGATGGAGAGGCTTTTCAACCATAATTCTTTTGTTTCCCGACCCCCAGATCCGACAATTTTGATTGTTCACGTAGCCACCTAGGTGGAAATGGGCCTCATCAGTCAAGATGATTTTTCGATGGAATTCCGGATAATTTCTATGCATTTCAAGGACCCAAGCAGCAACTACACGACGTTGTTGATGATCGGCTTGCTTGAGTTCTTGTGTTAACTGAACTTTATAAGCCTTAAGACCCAAGTCTTTATGCAAAATAAGGTGTAATGACGTTTGTGGAATGCCCAATTCCAAAGAACGATGAGGAATGGACAAACCTGGGTTTTCTTCAACACTTTGGGCTACAGCAGCAATATTCTCAGTTGTTCTTGAGCGACGTACACGGGTTTTATTCTTCACATCACTAACTTGTCCTAACAGCTCGAACTTTTCCACCAATTTCTGTATTGCTGTCCGACAAGGTGTTTCACGACGACCCAAAAATGTTTTAGTTTTACGAACCGTCTCTGCCAAATTTTCACCATTTTTAAAGTGAATTTTAATAATTTCAATGCGTTGTTGAAGCGTGTATCGTTAATATCTGGCGTAGTTTCTACTTGTCAAATGTCAAAAAATGACAGCTTCAAAAGTGAAATCTACCGAAATAGCGGGTTATTTAAGATAACACCTCTTATTGGAATGTATTGTAGAAGGATCAGATATACGCAATGAATTGAAATATCCTTTACATATGGCAGCAACTTATCGAAAGTTAAGAGAACTCTACGATGTAGTGATAAAAGTAAACGGCAATACGAGTATGAGCGACAGCGTCAACGCTCAAGAAAGGAGACCAATAAGCAAAACAACAATGATAAGCAAAAAGAACAAAAAGTAGAACGCAAACATCACTGTTTCAACTGCGGGTCGACTGATCATATGAGAGCAGATTGTAAAGAGAATACGAAATGCTTCAGATATAATGGTGAGGGACATTTTGCGAAAAATTACGAATGTAATAAAACAAATATAATGATGAGCGAGCGCAAAGAGTACTAAGCACGTTATGATAAACGACGAAAAAGTGAACTGTTCAATAGGCACAGGAGCAGACGTAACAAATATGAGAGAACGGAAGTACAAAATAATGAAAAATGTCCATTGTGTACATTGAAAAAAGCTACTATTGAGGTAGACGGACTAAAAAGAGAACATTCCACAAGATCAACAGACGCTGCAGAAGTAGTTAAGCACATGACTACTTGGGTTAATATTTTCGGAAGCCAAGAAAGATTAATCAGTGATAAGGGTTCGGCGTTTACTTCGAAGATTTTCAAAGAGTTCTGCGAGACAAACAAAGTTGAACACATCGAAACGACTAAAGGTGTACCAAGAGGTAATGGGCAGATTGAATGAGTCAACCGAGTGGTATTATCTATTTTGGCAACACTATCTAATGCAAAGCCAGCCAAATGGTACAAGTACACCGGATAAGTAGGTACAAAAATGTATAAATGCAAACGTACATTGCTCGATGAATTATACACCGTTTGAAATACTTGTCGGTCTGAAGATGCGAAATGAAGCTGTTCATCGAAGAACGCAACGATCTACGAGCATCAAATCATGAAAACTATAAGAAGAATGCAAAGAAACGTAACAGCAGACAGCGAGAGAAAAGAGATCATGAGTCGTGAACAAAAAGCAGAGGTGGTCTGTCGTGCTGCGGATTCAATCAGTTATACCATTACATTATTAAACTCTACGGGAGTGAATAGTATTATAAGTTTGTCATGAAATTTGTAAGACACAGAAGGAGACATCGCAGTATATATATTTGTGATCAGCTCGATGAGACGAGTTGATTTAGCCATGTCCGTCGGTCCGTCTGTCTGTCTGTATGTATGCAAACTAGTCCCTCAGTTTTTGAAGAAAAAATGTACAATAAAAGTGTCACTCAAACTGTGTTCTTTGTTGATACTCAAACTGTAACAGAGAGAATATAGTGATGCTAAAAAAGGAAGGTTGGATGCAACCCGGAGGAGCGTGAAGAGTATTACATCTTTTGCATAGCCTTGTTTCTGGTTTTATTTAATGTTATGTTAACGTTAACGTTTAACGTTATAATGTTGGATTAATGAACTATTGCCATAATAAACACTATCATTAATACATACAATACATGCATATGGTACATACTAGAGGTGTGCAATGATTATAACCGTACTGCGTACTACTATATGTTCTCTTAATATCTTCTACATATTTAATATACCATCGTTCATCGTACATAGTAAAATTCGTACGCGAGATGAAATGTAAGTACATCTTTTTATGTACTGACTGCAATTACTTACTAATAATAATCTTATTCTTTCGAAACGAATAGGTGCGTATTGCACATTTTATTTATGTACTATAAGCAAAAATGTGTGTACTTCTTTGTTGTTTGCAAGTATACGTAGTACGAGCGGTGCGAAGTAAGCGGACGTAACACACAAACAAAACAACCACGATCGTGTACATTCTCTTAATTCGCTCTCTCTCTTCGTCAAAGCGTAGTATGTAGTAGTGCTAGAGAACTAACGATGTTACTATCGATAGTATCGATAGTTTTTTTCCGAACAAGACTATCGATGGTTTTTAGCACTATCGATAGTATCGTATTTCACATCACTGTTTCTTTCTTTGCGGCTCACCGTAGTTCAAGTGAATAAAAATTTAAGCATAAAAAAATATACTACAATTGAAATTTTTAATTAATAAATTGAAATTATTAGATTAGCGATTCAAAAGATTTAATGCATCCCAGCTTTTTCGACCGAGTCCGAGCGGATGTTCAGTAAGGCTGGCTACCTAATTTCTGACACATAATAAGTTGAAATATCTCTAAAAAACTGTGAACAAATGAATTTAATTTTCATTTATTTTCATAAATACATGTATTTTTAATAAAAATTGTTTATGTTTAATAAAACCATTTTCTTGTCTTCATTATTTTTAATTTTAATCATAGCCTGCATACTATAGCAACGAACGAAAATTTGTTCACATGTTCGTTTCCAAATGCTACATTAAAATTGGATAGTACTATCGATAGTATCGATAGTTTCAACTATCGTTTAGTGTGACCATCGATATTTTTCCAGCACTAGTATGTAGTATGTATACTTGTATAAGTTAAGTTATGTAATAAGAAGGGAATAATTTTGTTCAATGCTGTAGGGCATTGACTTCGCCCATTGGTTAACGGTTGCGCACCGTAGGAAAATAGGCGTTACTGCAGCTATGTTTGAAAACAAGCGGTACCTTGGCAGCACAGTCGTTAATGCTCTTAGATAGATGTGATGGGTTAGAGCATATGATTTGTTAGTCTTAAATTTCGACTCCAAGTGACAACACATGTATCGCTTGTAAAAATATCCTATTCCCCAAAAATAAAAATTGATTCCTTCCCATAATATTTTTGAAGTGAAACTTCTTTAGCGGCGTTGGGTATGAAATTTTCAGTTAAAAAAATACAAAATTTAACGTTTTGCGATTTCTGTATCTCATGAACCGCACTAAGTAGAGACTTGAAATTTTCACAGAATGTGAAACCAAAAGCAATATACAGAAGGACAGATAGACAGAATGACAGACAGATTCATCGATCTGATGAAGAATATATGTATTTACTTTATGTAGTTTCTCTTTGTCTCCTTCTGTGTGTTATGCCAGCCACACATTATGCGATCGATTGTACGATCAAGATCAAAAGTTTCTGATTTTCCATGCAATCGTGCTATGATCCGTCCACGCACACGTTGCGAGTATCCACTAGACGGCTGCATCAGCGCACTCAAACTAACAGACACACTGAGTAATACTAAGTGACACTCAAAAACTCCTGTGCGAAAATCAGCAAAAACCAGTTTTTTGAGTTTGAGTAAAAATTTAACCAGATGTGCGATCATTTAAATTGAGTTTATTCGAATAGTTAGTTGAGTAACTCGTGTGCCACTGATAAAACTCATGCATTCATTGATTCATTCATTTTTCATTCTGGGTTTGACTATTGCTTCTGCGTCTTCGTTTCGATGCAATTGTACACATAGTCCCATAATTATTTGCAATGTCAAAAAGAACACTGTAACTTTTAACTATTTTTTGGCGTCTTTTCAATATGATAACTTTTGTTTTTTATCAATAAATATTATAAATGATTACAAAAAGATAACTGTATTTATTTTCTTTTGATAAATTGTTTCTTACAGTTAAAATTTATCATTCAAAGGAAGTTTTACTACTACTCTTGACATTGCAAACATTTATGGGACTATGTGTACAAGCGCATTGATCATTTCTTCATGTCTTCTTCTTTCGCACTAGGAGTGCATGAGTTTTTTACGTCGTACAACTATAACCAGACCGTTTGGTTTTGGTTTTTGCTATGTTGGTTTCTCTCTCATTTTTGGCATGAGTACACTCAAAAGCCATTTTCTGCACTCAATGCTGCCCTCTAGTGTCCACAAGCTAAATGAAATTGTACAATCAGTCGTATAATGTGTTGCTGGCATAACAAACTTCTTGACAAACTTATAATACTATTCAAGCAATAGCTTGACAATTTTTCTATATGACCATCAGAGAGCATTCATTTTTTAAAATAATGAGAGCATGCAAAATCTTTATGCATATACAATGTGTTTGGAAGTGCTCGCGCGGTGACAAAATTTCATAGTGAAAATAAAAATAATAATTAACTTAAATCAAATAATAAAATAATTCAAAACAGAATATTTTTGGTCTCATTTATTATTAACTGAGTACTCACATAGAATATTAAATATAAGGTTGTAATTGTTTTGAGATAATCACTGTCTGTTTTTAAGAAGTTTCACTTCTATCACGTGTACGATGGCACACGCGCATTTTTTTTTTTTTAACTTATACGTGCAGTAACAACCATATCAAGCAAAGTAACTATTATACGCAGTAGGTACTGCACATTTATGTACCACAAGTAAAAATGTATGTACTTCTTTATTGTTCTCTTCATTATTGTGTCTTTTATTCAAATAAAATTATTTGTGACATAAAACCAGAAAGAAGGCTATCATTGGCTATGCCAAAGATGTACTTTTTTCAAGTTTTCTTGTAAGGTGGTTAAAATAAGGTTCTTTGTCTTTGACGCACTAAGGAAAATTACTCTTTTGGTTATAAAATAGACATTTAAGCATTTCAATTAGTTTAAATAAAATCAAATACTATATTTAATAGTGAGGGCTGCCACCTTTTTGGATTCTGACTTCGAAAATTCTGTCCTTCATAGTGGGTATTTAGGTAGTCCAATGTAATCTCACTCCAAGCGAGTTTTATTGCTGCCATTAACGACTCCTTATCTTCGTACTGCATTCCTCCTTCATAAATCTTGCGAGATAGCCAGTCCCAGCCCCAACATTTTCAATTATGTCTAGGTCTTGAACAAAAAATCCGGACTACATTTTTTTCGAACAATGTTCGAATTATGATTTATGATAGGCCGTTAGTTTTAAAAAAAAAAGTTTAGTGCGTCTAAGCAATGATCAGGAGTTGATGTATGTACCATATGCATGCATAGTATGTGGATTGTTCCCTATGAATTGCTAAACCGATTTGTTTTTTTTTTGTAGAACAGGGGAGAAATGCCAATATATATATCAATATATGTATTTTATAGTCTTTAGTTTTGCGAATCCCTATGCTATGCTGATCATGACAATTTTTTCTATGAAGTGTCTTTATTGCAAAGTTCTGCGCATTACAAAAATAAGATAGTGTGTTGTAGTGTAAAAAAAAAAGAACCTAATGGTGTGTATTGTAAGTTTTTGGTGAGAACAAAGTAAGCTTATTGTTCAATTATATTTTATCCTTTGTTTCATTAATTTTTTTGTTTCATTTTTACCATTTTAATTTCATTCCAACAAAAATGTTTTAAAAACTAGTGGCTTCCAACTGTCACCGGATTTCCGACAACGTGCCTCATCTAATGCTAGCTCTTGTGGGCGGCTCAGTCCAATTCGTGCTCTGGAGGACCTTGAACCTGATTGGGGTTTTACAACTGATTACCAAAACACAACAATGACACAGGCACAGATTAACGATTTGGATCTTTTGGCTGGTTCAATTGCAGATGAGTTGAAATTGCAGAGTGATATGTTGCAACAAGGGTCAGTTTACTTCACTTGTATCCTTGGCAGATCCACTTTTTCATTTCTTTCAATCTTACCTTCAAAAATTACTCAAACTTAATATGCATGTTGCTTTCATTATTGTAGTATAAATATTTAATGTGTGCATTAGATTTTCTTTTTACATTTAAACGTTTTTTGAAACCGATATATAAAGTCAAATGTTTTTTATTTCTACCTTCGCTACTAATCGATCGTACGGCTGGAGTAGATTCAATGTTGCTTCGGGACTACCCCCACAACCACCTTCGCTACCTTTTCATAATCAACAAAGCTATGGTCTTAATGGACCAGCTACGCAGAGTACAGCCTACAGTTTACAGCCACAAACAACGCAGCAATGCCTGTTGCATCGATCTTTGTCATGCACCTGTTTACATAGCACAAGAGATGTAAGATAATTTTTGGTAAAAATAATAAATTTACATATGTATGAATATCTCTTTCTCATCAGGGTCTTTCGCCCAATTCGGTTACGACAATGTCACCAGCGTATCCCAATAGCGAACCATCATTGGATTCTTTAAATACTTTTAGTAATGTTCCTGTTTTAGATACCAATGCGAGCACATCTATTGAAAATGGTAGCGCAGCTTTATTAGTACAACAGCAACCTCGAAATATTAATTCAAATTTAGAAGGTTTGTTTTCTTTTTTTTTCTTTTATACTATCTCAATAATTCTAGTAAGTAATACATATATGAATGTATATACTGTTGTTACTTTTTTTTTCGTCCGTATAAACACAAACATATTCATTACTCCCTGACTCAGATACTAACTGCGCATCTACTTTGATAGGACAATGCCTGGAAGCCCTCAATAGAGAAACACAAATTGACGAATTTAACTTGGATAATTTCCATGGTGGATTAGAGTGTAATGTTGAAGAGGTAGAAGGATAACAGTTCAGAAATGAAATAAAGTGTTAAAGGTCCGATTTTTTTTTTAGTTGATCCAGCAAGAGATGAGCATTGACGGCTTACTTGACATCAATATTCCATTGACAACAGTGGGAGCAAATGCTGCAACTAATATACTTGCTGTCAATAATAGTACAGCAACCATAGCAGCAGAGGCAACGAATCATCAACATCCGCAAATAAATCAATTGCAAGTACAATTGCATCAGCAACAGCCACTAACAATGCAACAACAGGCAATACAACAGCAAGAACAGCAACAAACATTGCCTACAATTCTTAACAATAATAACTCTTTGGATTTGCCCCTTGAGGCATCGAGCAATTTGAACACTGCTAGAGTACAATATTCACAGCCAAGCGTGGTAACCCCACCGTCGTGGGTGCATTAAATATCTTCATAACTGTAAATGTATATACAGTTAAGGAAAACAGTAATAATACAGGATAAATACCATAGTTACTTTTCAAAAATGTCCATTGAATGCTTAGTATCTGTAAATAAGTGTCGTTCAGTAGCAGATTTTAAACTTAAAAAAGGTGACTAGATGTATTTCTTACAACCACAACACTATGAAACAACATAAAAATAAAACTGCTATTAAATTCTTAAGTAAATACAGCTTTCAAAGTAAGTACCTGATTTAGTAGTCCCAAAAATTTTGTATTAGAAATATTCTATTATAAAACAATTAAGAGCGCTGTAGTCACGGTTGCCACTTAAAAAAATCAGAATCCTCCAAAAATAAAAAATAAAAAAATCAGCTAAGTGTGAGTCGGACTCGCACACGAAAGGTTCCGTACCATCGTACAAGATTTTTTTCCGCAAATATGAATTATGTATTCAATTCCAAACACAATGAATATGCATTTATTATGAATTGACAATTTGGAGCTCATGCTCCAAACATTAAATTATTGATTTGACTTATGTTTAGAGTAGAATCAGTATTTATACTGCATATCAACATTGAGATCGGGAACTGTGAAAATTATCAAAAGCAATGTATACCATACAAACCCTGCTTAGTAATAGGGTCCCTTTAATACTCTTTGGGTACGGAACCCTAAAAAAGAAGAAACAATTTCATTAAAATGGAAGAATCAAAATATTTTTTTTTTTTATAATTTAATCAATGATATTTCTTCCACAATAACTTAAAATTAAACCATAACACGCAAAATTTTGGCAATTTTTAAGTTTTTAACATTTATTTCATTTTCGGCTTTCTGTTAATAACATAAAAATAAAATTACAAACTCGACAAAATGAAGGAAAACGATTTTAAGAAGCGTAATTCTAAAAATTTTAACATAATGTAATTATAATTGTAAAAAAAAAAAAAAAAATTTCAAAACAAAAATTCCAATTCTTATAATTTTCAAATTTTTTGGTTAACCCAATCATAAGCAAATAAAGACCAAATCCAATAAAAGGAAAAAAAACTCCAGTTTTGGCGCATAAACGCCAAGTGCGGCAACCGTGGCTATAGTCTAGTTGATTAGGTTCCAATATTGATTATTTTCGCAGAAATGAACTTTGAGCCATATTTATTTTCATAGCTTCATATTATTATTTGGGTTATGTCTATATTTGAGGGTTATAAGATGTATATCTGAAACTAATGTTTTGGAAAGAATTTATAATTTATATTTTAAAGCACATTATTTTGCTATACAGAGAAGTTAGAGTCTTTGAATTCCACTTGAATACCATACTTCCCCAGAAGACATTTTTAATTTTTATGTGCGAACTATTAAATTGATTGAATCAAACTATTTTAGTAATGTGTTGTTGCCATTAACGCTTCCCAGTTTGGAATTGAATCGAACTATTGCGCGATATTCTTAATTAATGTCTCGATATTCGGTTGATTACCCAAATATCGCCTTAATTTTGATAGGATGGATGAGATTTGGTATGGGTGAATATTGTTGTATGGACCCAGGGACTTTAGTTGCCAATCATCCCAAAACTTTAGGCCGGTGAGTATGGGAACCAGTGCAAAATATCGATGTTATCTCGGTTTTGTGAATTGACGCAATGTTATGTTAAATATTCGCGGCAAGGGCTTAAAAAGCTCGTCAAAAAAATAATAAAACGTCTTTTTTAGTACGCCAATATATGCATTCGCATTCATAGTTAACAAAAAAATTCAGCTTGCAAGTTCTATAATACGATATCACTTCCCGCACTACCCTTCAATATTAATTGTTATTCATCTGTTCACATGAACGTAGCAAAAACTTTGGAGTTGAACCTTAGGAACGATATGAAGTGTAGGCTTTTTCTATTTTTTTTATCTATTTTTGAATTAAACCTTCGTATAGGGGTTAGGCTAGCCCTAACTTTATATTTTTCCCATGCTTGGACTTACTACACAAAAATAAAGATTTCACTTTTTGAATTTATCATTCTAATCTGATATTTTTAAACTTAATAGTCCAAATTTACCGAAGTTGTGCTATTCAAGTGAGACGAAATTCAAGTTGGGAAAAATTCAAAACACTTTCTTTAGTCGACTTTCACGAGAATTCTTAAGAATTCCACCGCAGCAGCTATTCATTTTTTTCGACTTATTTAATAAAAAAATCATTTCTACAAAGTAAAAAAATATATATTAAAACTTCTCTGCATTGGAAAATAATAGGCTTTAAAAAAACATAATTTGGTTAAGTGTGAATATTATAGGTTCGAATTTGTTTTGAATCAATGCGGCCTCCAAATTGGATATCCGTGTCTATCCAGTGCCCCAATAGCAAAAAAATAAGGATCTATTTAATTCTAGACAAATACGTCGTATTTAATTTTCATCATTTTAACAATAAATCAATCGTGACATTTACGCATAAATTATGCTAATAAAGTTAGAAGTTAACTTATGAATTTCTACAAGTTGGTCAGCATCATTTCATTCTTTTGACTGCCTTTGTTGTGGACTGTCTCTTCAGCAATCTCAATGACAAAAAGACAGTAAAACCAGAAAGAAGGTCATCTTTGGCTAAGCCAAAGATGTTATACTCTTCACGCTCCTGTGAATGAGCATGCAGAAATATTATATTAATGATTTGACTTTCGTTTAGGGTAAGTCAGTATTCAATTTCAATGCACCAATAAACACATGTAGATGGCGTAGTCATGTATGAAATATGTGTCACATGTAGATGGTTCATGGACATGGTGTATTGAGCACAGATATCGAGAGTATATGATCCAGTAATCCTAGGGTCTTAAAATGTATATGGTTTGTGAAAATGGATCAGAAACTTATAGTGCCCAAATTTCAGTTCGATTTTTTTATTATAACATTTAATTGACAAAAATCAGCCTCGAACTTAATGGGTATAAAAAATGTATGTGATAAAGAAGGCAAGAAAGGCAAGGCATGGCTTACAAACGTGTTCGAAAATATAAGAACAACAACGGCGAACGACTTAAAAGTGGTGTAAAAATTAGAGTATTATATTTTCTGATATTTCTTTTTGGTATTTTTTAATACTTATATATTTATTGAATAAATGAAGAAAAAAAAAATCGGGGAAATGAACCTCTATTTTTTAAATTTTAGAACTTTTGTTATAAAGCATCAAAAATCAGCTGTTCGAAATAATAAGAACAAATTCAGTTTGTCAACTTGTTTTATTATATTAAATCGGGAATCAGAGGAAACTTGGCAAATTATGTGAAAGGGACTCTTGTGACTTACTATCACCTCATTTCAGAAAGTTTTCCGAGCAAATTGTTGTGAATTTTCCGTAAAAATGGGAAAAGTCAAAAATAGTACTTCTCAAGAGAGAATAATAATAAAAAAAAATTGATTGATGAAAGAAAAACTTTTAAATTTACACATGAGACAATAATGTATCAATTGGAAAAATAACCAATGCCAAAAATTGGTCGCCAAAGCCAGAAAACCGTGGTAGACCATAGAAGACAACCGGGAGACAAGAGAATGCAATATAACGCATTAGTAAAAAGCAAACATTCCTGACGTCAACGCATATTAAAAGAATGTTCCAATTTCTTCATCAGCTGTAAGGAAACGACTTTTAAATGCTAACCTTAACGGAAGGAGACCAAGAACAGTGCCTTTATAAAAGCCTATTCGTTTAAAAAGAAGACTTCACTTTGCCAAAAAATTTGTCAATGAGTGTATGGAGTAATATTTTATGGACGGATGAGACAAAAATCGTACAATTTGATCATGGCAATGAAAAGAAGTACGTTAGACATCCTCATAGTTGGTAAAATGGACAATACGATGGTTTTTTCAACAAGGCAATGACCCAACACACACTCAAAAAGGCAAAAAAGTGGTTCGAAGACAAAAAACGTCCGTGTTTTGGAATGGCCGGCACAATCAACTAACCTAAATCCTACTGACCTCCAAACCAAAAATAATTTCAGAGATGTGCACCGCTGTCAAGAATTCTTATGATAATGTCCGTTTGTCAAGATGTCGAAATTTAATAAATTCTATGACGTCCAGAAGCAAAGAAGTGATAGCAAAACATGGTGGAGCTACTTGTTATTAATTTTAAGAACAAAATAATGAATATTTTTTGAATAAAATTTTAATTTCGACATCTTTTCCTTTTTGTTCATTCAAACATCTGATTTTGGATGTTTTATAACAAAAGTGCTAAAATTAAAAAATATAGATTCATTTCCCGGATTTTTTCTTCTTCATTTATTAAATAAATATATAAGCATGAAAAATACAAAAAAAATATTTCAGAAAATATAATACTTTAATTTTTACACAACTTATAAGTCGTTCGTCGCTGTTGTTCTTATATTTTCGAACACGTTTGTATGTCTGGTTTATTTAGAAGGGAAGCCTACGTCATCTTTGGAGTCCATGTACCCAAAGGTCATCAGGGTGAAAGTGCTTGTGCCTTCCACTGGAGGTATTAATAGCCAAAGCAGTAGCTAGCATTTTAACATGAGACTTTAGCCGGTCATTATACCGGCCAGTGTGCAAGTTTATCTCACGAACAGAGAGTATTCTCAGGTCCGTGGATATCACATCATTAGTTCGATAAGTCAAAAAACAAAAAAGTTTTTCTAATAAGAACATTAATTTGAATTTTTGTTTGTATTGGAGGAGGTACCCCTCGTAGTGGTTCGGTTCTGCTGATTACGACAAATGTTCAGCGTATGGTAAAAGAAACCTTCGAGCAAAATTTCGGCTCTCTAGCTCAAAAACTATGGCACATACAGACGGACATGGCTAAATCAACTCGTCTCATCGAGCTGATCACGAATATACTCGTATATACTTTACTAGCGTCGCCCTTTGCTGCCATTGCTACGCCATCGACGTTATGTCAATTGCTGTTTCTCATACAATGAACACAGCGATTGAGCGACCCGCGCACTTCTCTTCTCAATAAACGCAAATTGAGATAGAGTGTTTTGCTGTCGTTATCCCTCCTGTAATAGCCGACGATACTCGTAACACACTCTCTCTCTCGCTTGCCCTGCTCTCAATGAACATCATACACAGAAATAAAATAACAAAGAGCGCAGCTCTATTGTGCGTACTTAATAAATGAGAGGAAAAATACAACAATAACAACAACCAAATCGAAAAAACGTACAAAATGTTTTGTGCTTGGTCTTGCAGTGATTTTGCAAAAACTTAATACTTAAAAATAGTATATTTAAATTTAAAAATTGAAAAAATAAGTATGCAAGTATGCGTTTCATTACCATTAATTTGTTGTTTTAAAAATAACTAGTGGAGCCCCCGGCCGACACAATCGAAAAAAAGGGTTTCCTAGAAAAAGGGTTCTTTTTTAAAGTGCTAATAAAATAACTTCTCTATAAACAGTGTTCTCTGTGAAAACTATAAAACGGCTTCACATTACCAATGAGCGTACAGCAATAGAACATAAGAGAGAGGCACACAAACACACAAACCTCTCTATTCTCCCATCCTACTGCGCGCACAAACGCTCACATCAACGGCTGTGTGTTGTTATTGTTGTTATAAAGCGGTTATTTTTAACACCTTTTTACGCCTTAACCTCTGGACCTATTTTGATAACACATCTAGCGAAAAATACCTTTCAATTGGTTTTTTTTTTATCAAATAGGTTCAGTGGTTTAAGCAGGAACGGACTGACAAATTCAATGTGTGCCGTTTAATTATATAGATTAAAATTGGCTTAGTAAATTTTGCGTTAGGTAAAAAATTGTTAAAAATTTGTTAAAAGAACTGAATATATCTCAATAACAGCGCCACCTACCGGGTCCAACCTTAGCTTACACTGATCTAGGTGACCCCATTAGAACAACAACAAAAAATTCAATTCATCAAAATCGGTCTAGAGATTTAGGAGAAAAAGAATTACAAAATTTCTTACACTCGAATTGTATATATAAAGAAGATGGGGTCGGCGATGTCTCCTTCTGTGTGTTACAAACTTCATGACAACTGAGTATAAAATAGTCGCATTTGGAACGCAAGAAAGTGTTCTCTCATTACTTGCCCACAAATCAGCAATTGCAATAGAAAAAATACAATATCTACGAAATGCCCCATACCTCCAGATTTGACCTCCTTGCGGCCATTACTCATGATCCTAGGATTACAAGGAGGGGTACCTCCCATACTAAATCAAATTCAAATTAATGTTCTTAGTAGAAAAAATTTTTTGTGTTGTGTCCGAATTTTAGATATAAATAAATTTACGCAAAACCAAACGGTTGTCCTTTTTCAAATAGTGTTCGATCATAGCACGAATTACAGTTTTACAATTTTCATAAAAAATCAAAAGTTCAAGTAGTAGTTCAACAAGTAGTTGCAGTTTTGAAAAAAGGTATGAATATGAGTCAAATTTTGGAAAGCTGTCATAGTTTCTGTCATTTAATTTCTGCTTAGTGGTGATGTAAGTAACAGGGTCATAAGTTCATTGCAATAATAACACTGTGTCACAGCGAAAAAAAACTTCTTATCAGACCTAGTGGAGGTTATAGGTCATAAAAAACTAAAAAGAATGGCATATAAAAAATTTTTGATACACCCTCAAAATCTTGACTTAAAGCTCAAAAACCGTTTTTAAGAGGTTCCTGTACATATTACCTTATAACTTGGCCATTTTATATTGGATTTCAAATTTTTATTTTGTATTTAGAAGCTGAAATGTAGCCCTTTACAACCATGTATCATGTATTTTGTTATCATTTAAATTCATGAAGATACAGACCAAAAACTTTCCAAAATTTTGATTTTTCCATCGATTTTGCAACTTTAAGTCTAATTTGTGCCCCTTATCTTATCTAAATTATATTTTTTCTCAACGTTCATCGAAAGTTTAGTGATTTTAGCTTTAAATGAACTTACTTGATTTATTGTACTTTTTGTAATTGCATATGACAGTTTTTTTTCCTTTTTTATTCTTATTCTAGCTATCTCCCTCTAGCTATCTCCCTCTATCTGTAACAATTAAGGAAAAAAAACTGTCATATGCAATTACAAAAAGTACAATAAATCAAGTAATTTTTAACCGATTCTATTCAAACAGGGTTCATTTAAAGCTAAAATCACTAAACTTTCGATGTACGTTGAGAAAAAATATAATTTAGATAAGATAAGGGGCACAAATTAGACTTAAAGTTGCAAAATCGATAGAAAAATCAAAATTTTGGAAAGTTTTTGGTCTGTATCTTCATGAATTTAAATGATAACAAAATACATGATACATGGTTGTAAAGGGCTACATTTCAGCTTCTAAATACAAAATAAAAATTTGAAATCCAATATAAAATGGCCAAGTTATAAGGTAATATGTACAGGAACCTCTTAAAAACGGTTTTTGAGCTTTAAGTCAAGATTTTGAGGGTGTATCAAAAATTTTTTATGTGCCATTCTTTTTAGTTTTTTATGACCTATAACCTCCACTAGGTCTGATAAGAAGTTTTTTCAATTTTTTTTTTTTTTGTAACACAGTGTAATTATAATTATACATTATACATAAGGTATGATAATTTACGAAAACATCGATTGAAACGGACTCTTCAGAGTAGTCAGAATATTAAAATCAGTTCACTATTAACACAGACATACTTATGTTCCGTTTGTATTACTTAAACAAAAGAGAACATTAACTTCGATTAACCGAAGCTTACATACCTTTCACATAATTTTTGTAAATATAGACGTCATTTCGAGCTGATTTAAAAAAAAAATTCTATTTTCAGTAGGCTATGGGCTTTAAAGCGAATTTTGTATGGAAACTTCTGTAAGTAATTGGATGGGAAAGCTCTGATTTTGACGGATTTACATTGATTTCTACCAACACTGGAACAAATGGGCGGAAATCATCGAGTATTGAATCTTTTGTCATATTATATTCCGACAACATTTTTAAATGAATGTACTCTGAATAAAACTACGGGCAATTACATACCTTCTATTGAACACAAGTTGCTCTCCCCTTTCATTTACTTCTAATAGATCTTAAGTCTGTAAGATAATGTTGAAAGTAATGCTGAAATTTGAATTTAATTTACTTATATATCTTTTGCTTACCTTACCAGAAAGCAACTAAAAAATTGTGCTTGTTATAAATTTTCTAAAATTAATCAAAATTAACTTAATTTAGAGTCATGAAATATGCATTGGATCTAATGGCAATTACGTATGCTCAACAATTTAATGTACATATATTACGGAGCCGCCAAATTTTGACTTACATATGTAACGGCAAGCTAATTCAATTTAAAAACACCCTAAAGGCGAAATTTTATGCGCAAGTTTAAATTGTATCTAAGAGAGAGAAGCAACGAGCCATGTCCTTAGGGTAGTGGCTTGTAGACCTGGTGACCAACCACCTTGACGACAAAATATATGTCGAAGTTCTGTAAGTAGCTGCGCAGCAACAATCTACTGACAATTATTTTTGCCACCAATATGTCTGTTGCTTACCACAGGTAAAATCAGGCATACAAAAAATCAATGTTTTAAATTTAGACAAATTATTCAATTAAATATAAGCTTTTAAGGATCAGTTTGAAGAGAAAGTAGCTAATCAGAAGTCATAAGGAACTGATTGAACAATTTTATATAATTAAAAGTAATGTTGTTTATATTTTAAATATACCAAAAATTTAAAATGTAATACCTGTTAAGTCTTGATTTTTAACTCATAAAACTGCCATCTATGCGATATATAATCCACATTTAAAAAGTGCTTATACTATACATGTATTCCAATTGAAAAGCGCACAAAATATCATATTTTAGAGTCTTACGCAATTAACTATTGTATTTACAAGGAGGGTTGATTTCTTATGGAAATTTGACAATATTAATTTCTTTACTGCCTTCTCGCTATGATACTGCTCACCTTGTACCTCCAATTATTTGAATCTAATACATTTATTTAAAGCTATGGAAGTTAAAAGTTAGATGCTTTGAATAGATAGATATGTCTATATCTGTCTATGTGCTTGGTTCGTATTTTCAGGGTTTAAAATAATAATCATCTTTTTTTTTATTTCTTATAATTGCTTTGTCCCATTACCAGCTGTTTACTGGTAAGAAAAGTACAAAAAAAAAAAATTCGAACAACGAAATCGAGAGTACAGCAAGATCTTGAGGTCGATTAAAATCTGAAAGGGATAGAAAAGATCTGGAAACGAAACAAAAATCTCGATCACGTAGCAAGCGGTAACAAGATAAAATGAACTTGTTGAGAAATAAAGTTCATCTCGACAGTTTGTTATTTAACCAAGGATCCAAAAAAACTATCTGCATTTCTCATGTAACCCAATCTCCTATACGATACATTTTTTTGTTTAAAAAACAAGAAAAAAAAATATTCAAATATTCGTGCCGGCTGCCATAGCAACCAGTGCTTAAGTTAAGTTTTGTAAATGTGGTTAACTTTAATAATAATTAAAATAAATTTTAAAATATCAAATATTTACGCAAATAAATACATTCAAAATGTATGCGTCCATCTACATTATATTGACGTCTATAGTCTTAAGTAGGCAAAACATCGATGGGACCATGGATTACATCGATGTTTGGATATTTTTTACAGGATCGATGGTTTGTGCGGGAACATCGATGATCTAATACTTTTTACCCTGGATAAGACCAAAACGATTCTGAATGAGTGGTAAGCAAATGTGTTTAATGTTAAGTATTGTACATAGTTGAAGAAATGAACATTTAGATATATCAACTAAAAAAAAACAATAATCAGAAGATATAAATATGAATGTGAAGAGGATTACAATTTCGGCAAATTCCTACAAATGTGCAGCGTCTGGTGAAAAGAAAACTTTGGGCAAAATTTCATGCCTAAATAAACTCTTATTATCGATCTGATCAAGAATATACTTATATACTTTACGATATCTTCTTCTTTGTGTTACAAACTTCTTGGCAAACTTATAATAATTTTTTTAAGTCTATCATGGTTTTTGTGAATTAAGTTTTTTATTCGATTGCTCACAAAATCAATGAAGGAGAAAACATTGTTTATTTTTTCGCTTTTTTATAGTTCTTTTTTATTATATGGAATTTTTTTTGAAACCATCGATAGTATTGAGTTGTCTTTAAAAAAAAACGAAAAAATCGAAAAAATCGATGATCGCTGACATCGATGTTTTGCCAGCTGTAGTCTTTAGACTACATATTAGTGATGTGTATCGATTAATCGATATAATCGATGTCTTGAAATAATCTGTGATATTTTAATCGATGTCATTGCATTCATTATGCATGAGGGGTGGGACAACAAATATTTCTGTAAAGTGACTCCGACACAGTCCAATAGTTGGTCCAACCTCATCATAGTGTTAGTTAAATAAGTATGATATGGGCGTGTCAAATACGATATTGGATCCAACTGTCTCTTAATTCTTTCTTTAACTCTTTTTCTTTGCTATCTCGTGGAAGTTATCTCTTTTACGCCTCCACAAGGTAAAAACGTATTAAAGAGATATAGGCAAGTGAGCGCTAGTATGAAATATTTGTGATTTGCCGACGGCTAGTCTGAAATATGTGTGAATTTGCCGACGCCTACTGAATGTTGATCAAACTTCGTTGGATGTTAGTGGTGGAACATGCGTATCATTTTATCCATCCACTTAAATGTTCAGTTTATTTACTACAAAAATGTACACTTATGAGACCGAAGCCAATGCACATCAACATTGATGTGCCTACTGATACGTATCAGATTCGACAACAACCACAAGGAAAATGACGTCATTCAGGAGTTGTTGTTGTAGAATGTGATGGGGATCAATAGTCACATCAAGAACTGATGTGCCTTCATCTGAAAATTAATAATAGTCACTCTAGGCAATTTCTGAATGTGTGACCAAGTTTGTTCTAGTGCTTCCAAGTTTTTTTGTGTTTTTCCGCCTGTGGTATCACTAAACAGCTGCTGATGGCATATTGTTAAGTAAACCATAAATTGCCAATTTTTTTTTTAAAGATTTTAATAAAATAAGTATCAGGAATGAAAAAGGGAATTGCAAGAATTATTTGCATATGTTGCAAAATGTTCTAAATCATGTATTTTTCACAAACTTTTAGTTTTTATTTAACCAACGTGCTCGCAATTTTCACGTTTGTGTATAATCAACACAAAAAACAGGTGTTCATGATGCAAAATATCCGGTTTGAACTAAAAACTCCATTAACGTCATGTAGTTTGGTCTGAATGGCCTATTAGACGGTCAGTTCAGTCTCAGTCCATGTTATCGCCTTAGGGTACAAACATAGTGCGCGCTGAAGCTAAAGCTGAAGCCGAATTGCGCGCAAGCGATGAGCGTACATTGACGTCTGCAAGGCGCCGAAAAATAGAATTGGATGAAGAAAAAATAAACAACAAATTTGTAACTGATCAAAATCGAGATCATTTACAATTATACAAACACTATTGTATGCATGTATTTATATCATATACTAGATAAGTCGCACGCAAACACAGTGTTCGTTTTAAAAATTGTTGTTGCCTTTGTCTAACGCAAAGCAACATACGAAATAATTCAAAAGAAAACAAAAAAAAAAAAAACAACAAAAACTGCACTGAGCAGCAAGCGATTCATACAAACCCCCCTTTAAATTAAAGTTCTTATTAGAAAAAGTTTTTTGTTTTTTAACATATCGAACTGATATTTGAACAATATAAGTTTCTGATCTATATCCATCAACTGTGTAAATTTCAAGCCTTATGGTTACCAGGAGGGATACCTCCCATACAAACCCCCCTTTAAATTTATGTCCTTATTGACAAAATTTTTTTGTTTTTTAACATATCGAACTGAAATTTGAACAATATAGGTTTTTGATCTATATCCATCAACCGTGTAAATTTCATGATCCTAGGATTACCAGGAGTACCTTCCATACAAACCCAAATTAAATGAGAAACTTATAAAAAATAAAGTACAATAAAATTGCCACACAAACTGATGTGATGCTAAGAAAGGAAGGTTGGATGCAACTCGGAGGAGCTTGAAGAGTATTACATCTTTGGCATAGCCAATGATAGCCTTCTTCTTCTGGTTTAGCTTCAGCGCGCATTATGTTTGTACCCTAAGAAATCGAAATGGACACACAAAATGCTTCTATTTACACGATCAGTCCAAATCTTAGTGTGGTCAATGGTTTCAGTTAATTGTAGAACACTGAAAACTGTTTGTTTACATATTGTTCGTATTTATTTATTTTAAAAGTAAATATGTGGTAATTGATGAAGACCGTCGTGTTGCAATCGGCTCAGCAACAGAATTAAAAATATGAATATCTTTTGATTTAGTAGGTCGATTTTTATAAAATAAACGTTAAATGTTACACAAAGCTTGCTACAATACACCCGTCAAAATAGGTTAAGCCGTTTCTGAGATTAGCGTGCAAAGACAGAAAAGAAAATTTTATATATATTTAGGTTTGACATTTTTTTAGCATAAACGTGCTCACAACGTCACAAGTGCTATTTGTTTCGTTTACAGTTAGTTAAGAAAATCAATTTGGTCAAAAAATGGAAATTTCAAGAGAAGAATTTCGTTGGATAATTTTTCACAACTTTCGATGTGGATTATCTCAACAAGAATGTGTCGATGAACTCAGTTCTTTGTATGACGATAAAGCAACATCAAAAACCAAAGTATATCTCTAGTATTGTGAATTCAATCGTGGTCGTAGTTCGGTCGCCGACGAATTTCGTGAAGGTCGTCCAAAATCGGTGGTTGTGCCACAAAACATCGATGCAGTGATAATGCAAGATCGTCATGTGACATATCGTGAGATAGTGGCATCCTTGCACATTAGTTTCTTTTCAATACATTCGATTTTGCATGAACACTTAGTTGTAAAAAAAATGCAGTCTTTTGATACCCCATAATTTATCATTAGCTCAAAAAAAGGCTTGCTTCGATTGGTGTAAGGAAATGCTTAAAAAGTTCAACCGTGGTGCTTCAAAAGGCGTGTATAAAATCGTGACAGGTGACGAAACATGGATATACGTATGAACCTTAAACATAACAACAATCGACCGTGTGGACCATAGGAGAGGTGAGAGAACTCCCCCTGGAGGACACCCTTTTGCAGCGCGGACCTGATGTTTAGTTGATCCCATTGTAGATTTCATGTTTCTATATTTCAAAATGAATTCAATCCATCTACACGTTGTCCGATTAACACCTTTGCGACAGATTGCTCCATTTATATGTTGGAATTTTTTATTGTCAAAAGCACCCACTATGTCTAGGGAACAGCCCACGGAGTACTCTTTGTTTTCTAGTTGACCTACCAGATTGATAGGCATATTGATTTTTATGTAATGGCTTCTGTCTTATGAACCTATCTCTTATATGCATATCAATTAGTTTCTTCTTTTTTTTTTTTTGGAGAAATGAGGTGAGGCTAGTTGGCCTAAATTTAGGGATGTGTACGTTTTGTCTTCGGTATGTATCGTACCGTTATGTCCTTCCATTTAGTGGGAATTACACCCCAAGATAAGAAAAAAAGAAGGTTGGTTGGTTGGTTTCCGTGGCTGGCTCGCATAAGCCACTACAAGCCACAATTAGCACTAGAGTGCCGTTTTGATACCACTTCCTCGCCGAACGCAATCAGTATTACTAAATCCAACCTGTCGAATTTAGGTATTTGAGTAAATCACCCGGACATGTGGCTGAACAGTCCGAGAGATTGTCTGTGAAATATTTGCCCTAGTCTTTGCCAAGGCTGGGCATTGACATAGAAAGTGGGTGAGTGACTCCTCTTCCTCTTCGTTTCCGCAGCTCCTACAATGGCTTCTAAACGGAATACCCAGTCTCTCCGCGTGCATACCTACACACCAGTGACCGGTAAAAACCGCTGTGAGCCTTGCGGTATCCGAGCGTCTTCTGTTAATGAGTCTAAAAGACCTATTTTCGTTGTAACAGGGCCAGGTAGCACGTGCCGCTCTGCAAGATTCAAGATCTTTCCACCGTCTGTTAGCCAGCTGGCGGAAAAACAGGAAGTTGCTTCTCTTGACGACCGCCAGGGGAATCGAGACCTGTTCCGCCAACGATACATCAAGAGAAGCACCAGAACGAGCCAATTCGTCAGCCTTCTCATTCCCCTCTATGTTCCTATGGCCGGGAACCCATATGAGAGTGATATCAGCTTGACGACTTAGCTCGCTCATCGTCGACCTGCATTCTTTAACGAGCTTTGACTTCACAGTGGTGGATTGCAGTGCTTTGAGTGCCGCCTGGCTGTCAACGAAGATAGCTATCTTACGACCTTTCGGTGCGTTATTTTTGGCCAGCCGACATGCTTCCCTAATGGCAAGGACCTCCGCCTGAAAGACTGTGGCCTCGTCGGGTAGCCGGAAAGATTGGTCCAAGCTTATTTGTGGTGAGTGCACCCCTGCTCCTACACCGCATTCCATCTTCGACCCATCCGTGAAGATTGAAATGTCAAAATCACTCTGAAAGTTGTTCTCTTTCCATTCCATCCTGGTAGGAAATTTTACCTTGAAGTCGCTCTCAAAGCTATTGTGAGCCACTATATAGTCTGTTGTTTTCTTGAACATAGGATTGTTAACCACTCCTAGTATATTGCTATGTCCATATGGTCGTTCTGCCCAGCAGCCGGTTTCTTTTAACCTTACCGCGCTGTTGCAGACCATGTTTTTGATATGGAGGTCAATTGGGAGAAGATATAGCAGCACATTGAGTGCTGCCGTAGGGCACGTGCGCATGGCTCCTGTGATTCCTACACATGCCGACCTCTGCACCCCGCTAAGTTTGTGCACTATGTAGCTCTTTCCTAGAGCTGGCCACCAAACAATTGCCCCATAAGTAAGAATCGGACGCACTATCGCTGTGTACATCCATGCAGTTATTTTAGGGCGTAGGCCCCATCTCTTACCAAGCAATCTTCTGCAAGAGTAATTGGCCACAGAGGCTTTCCTAGCCCGTAGCTCTATATTGGATATCCAATTGAGTTTTGCATCCAGCATAACTCCCAGGTACTTGGCCTTGTTGGAAAGATGAAGCTGTTGTCCATTCAGAAGAGGAAGGGGGAAGGGAAGGGGCTAGAGAATCCTGGATAGCACGTGTACTAACATTATTGAATGCACCCTCTATATCTAAGAAAGCTGCGAGAGAATATTGTTTATAGTAAATCGCCCTCTCTGCCGTGCGGACAACCTCATGTAGAGCCGTTTCCGTGGATCTACCCTTGAGGTATGCGTGCTGGCAAGTCGAGATGGGAAATTTATCAATAATGGACCGAAGATGGAGCTCCAATACCCTTTCCATCGTCTTCAAGAGGAACGATGTTAGGCTGATTGGCCTGAAATCTTTTGCGGACTCATGACCAATTTTCCCAGCCTTTGGTATGAAGACTACCTTGACTCTTCTCCAACTCATTGGTATGTGGTTTAGACCAATACATGCCCTAAAAATCAACCTTAGCCACGGAACTACCCTTTCCCGTAGCTTCTGTAGCATTATCGGAAGAATTCCGTCCATGCCAGGCGATTTATAGGGCGAAAATGTATTGATTGAGTGTGTGATCTTGTCCTCTGTGAAGATCGAGTCAACGTCTCGTGAAGTTTGCCGTAACCGTACGGGTACTTCCGAATCAGTTGTCGTATCTTTGCACTCGGGGAAATGTGTTTTGAGTAGAAGATCAAGTGTCTCAGCAGATGATTCCGTCCATGTTCCGTCTTCCTTTTTCAAGAAAGAGGGATTTACCCGTTCCTTGGCCAGAACTTTTCCTAATCTTGCTGAGACAGAAGTAGACTCGATCGACTCACAAAATTACTACCAACCATTATTTTTGGCGTTCCTGATGGCTTTTTTGTAAGTCTTGAGACAGTCTTTGTAGACTTGCCAGTTGTTATCCATGTAACACTGATTGAAGAGCTTTCTCGTTTTCTCTCTGAGTTTCGAGAGCTCTGCGTTCCACCACTGTGGGAAACTTTTATGGCTCCTTCTAATTGGACAGGATATCTTATACGCTTTGCTGAAAGCTTCCTCAAGATATTTAACCCTCCTTTCAATTTCGTCCTTGGAGTCAATGTTTGAGCATGTAAAGGTATTCATTTTCGATTTAGCTACCCTTGTAAAAACATCCCATTTTATATTGCGTGGGTTTCTAAATGGAACAGAATCCGTTGTCTTCAAATTCAGATTGTAGAGTATCCAACTGTGATCCGAGAAAGATCTTTTGTTGGGAACTCTCCAGTTTTCAACCTGAACCTCTGAATTTTCGGACAGAAGAGTTATATCTAATACCTCTTCCCACCCCGGGAAGCCTTCTGTACTAGGGAATGTGAAGGTTGGAGTATTTCCTCTATTGCAAACTAGCAGACTGGAACTACTAATAAAATTAAAAAGCGACTCACCCCTTTCGTTATCCTCGGTGCTTCCCCATAGCGTATGGCGTGCATTGGCGTCGCATCCTAGAAGTAGGGGAGTGTTGCTGGCTTTCGCACTGGCGGTCAACTGCGCAACCTCATCCGGAGGCGCCTCTTTGTTGTGCGCCATGTACACCGATGCTATAAACATGGCTTTCTCCTCCAGCACTTCGATTTTAACGGTTGTCAAATCACCTGTGCAGAATTGAGGACAAAGGAAAGAATTTACATTGTTTTTGACTAAAATACATGTTCTTGGCTTGTCACATACCTTAGCGTATAGTATCTTGTAGTTTTTTATTCTGAGCCCCAGAATGTCAGTGCCTCTGACCCAAGGCTCTTGGACGATGCATATGTCAACGTCCTCCTCGCCTAGGAAGACGGCAAGATTATCCGAGGCATTCTTGGAATGCTTTAGGTTAATCTGCACGACCTTCAGCATCGGTAGTTGGTTTCTTTGGGGTGCTTGTTGCTTCGTCCTGAAGCGTGAGGTCATCCATCAGCTTGTTTGCATCCTGCAACTCATCTGATTCTTCTTCTGATGACCGGAAAATTTTTAGTTTGGCGTACCTCACACCAATCCGCATTTTGTGTTCAGTTTTCTCCAACTCCTTAACAGAATCTTCGTTTATGAAGAGGAGCAGAGACATGCTGCTCTTTTGTTGACCTTCATCTTTGATGACAATCCAGTCATTCATAGGCATGGTAGGGTTCTGCCGCTGCAGAAGCTGTAGCACCTTGCAGTGCTCCACCTTCATAGCAGGCAACCAAATGCGAGCTCTCGGCCGCCTTGGGATGTCCCGAGCTGGGATAAGCTTAAGCCTTAAGCCCTCCCAATTGCCCAGAAACTCCAAGGACGGGCGATCGTCGCACTTGATCACCCTGCAGCCGCGGAGAACCACAGAAGGGTCGAATCCTGGTGGAGATGAACACAGATCAGAGAGAAGGTGTTCCATCACCAGCTCTGTTAACCTGGGTTCAATCTCCCCCCATTTCTCCAACACCTTCTTACCGCCGTTGGTGACTTCATCAACAAGTGCCACCGTCAGCTCATCCCGAGCAACGTCGCTAAAAAGCATCTTGGCGCTTGTGGAGGGACCTTTTTTGTTGGTTGTCTTAGCAACTTTACTCTTACGAGTATTTGTAATGGTCTCATCCTGAGAGCGATTACGTTTAGTCGCTTTTATAGGTTTCACGTGAGTGGACATGTACTCCACGTGCTTGTCCACCACGGCCTGGTATTTCACCTTGTCAGCTTGGTCGAACTCATGTACCGTCCCACTCTCCTCATTTTTGGCTATCTTGCCTAAGATGAAGAGGGCTTTTTAGTACAGGTTCTTCCTGACCATCGCTTCCGACTTGCCTTTCCTCGGCCTTGGTGCACTGTTACTTGCCGATTCTGTCGGTTTTGCGCTATTTCCGATAGCCACCGACGTTGTTGTTGCTGCTGTTGTTGACGCCACAGCCTGCCCGCTGGCAGCGGTGACTAGTTCCTGGCTCGAGGCCAGTAACTCGTCTTCGGAGCTCATACCTAGCTCCACGTCGTCATCTGTTAAGATGTTTACGCATTGTTTTTTAAAATTTTGGTTCATTTTTGGTCCCACGAGTGTAGGGGAGAGTAGGTCCACCGGGGCATAGCCCCCTGTACCCCGGCAAGGCTAAAGTTTAAACCGGAGGTCGCCAGGTATCCGGAGTCCACCGTTATCAGACACACTCACGCAGTGCCATTCATCCCATGGGCACGGTTGTTATACACCCGGGATTGCGGATTTTATCGAGTTTACCTCTCTAGATCCGCCATATTCTGTAAACAGCAGGGACACCTCGAGCAGGATGTGGCTCCTCACCACGTATGGACGGTCTTGAGCACCAAGCCCCTGGTTCTTTACCAGAAAACCTTGTCACCGAAAAAAAAAAGAAGAGGGGTTATTTTACAGCATGGCTGTTAGCCGTTTGCTGAGTTCTGATATTAGAAATTTTCTATAATATAATATTGTGCATATATACAAGGGCGGGTCAATAAGTCCTTAGAAAAAAGCATTAAAACAATTTTTTTGGTAAATTTTTTTATTTTTTCCAACATTATCTCCTTGGAGCTGTATACACTTAGTTAGATATTTCTCTAATTTTTTTAACCTGCCAGAAAAATAAGATTTTGGAAGGTCCTCAAAATAAGCTTTTGTTTGATCGATGACTTATTCATTTGAAAAAAAAACGTTGTCCACTGAGCCATTTTTTCAGGTTTGGGAATAGGAAAAAGTCACTGGGAGCTAAATCTGACGAATACGGTGGGTGGTCGACCAAACTTCGAACTTTAATTCTTCAATTTTAGCCATTGATCGTAAACATGTGTGAACGCGGGCGGGCATTGTCCTGATGAAAGAGGATTTTTTTTCTGTTTAAATGAGGCCGTTTTTTCTTTCAATTTTTTCTCTTACCTGGTCCAATAAAGATGCATAATACTCCCCTGTTATTGTTTTCCTTTTTCCAAACAATCAACGAAAATAGTTCCACGTGCATCCCAAAAAACAGTAGCCATAACCTTACCAGCTGATTTTACGGTTTTCGCCTTCTTTGGACATGGTTCGCCTTTCAAAATCCACCGTTTTGATTGTTCTTTCGTTTCGGGAGTGTAGTGGTGAATCCATCTATCCATTTCATCTACAGTCATAAACCGATGAAAAAACTCATTCGGATTACGTTGTAACCTCAACTATCTCACTCAACTTTAATCTTCGATCAGTTAACACCATATCATGGATTTTATTGATCATTTCTGGCGTAGTCACTTCTACAGGGCGTCCTGAGCTTGGTTCATCCTTTGTTGATGTACGACCACGTTTAAATTCATTTAACCAGTTAAAAATAGTTGCAAGGGAAGGAGCAGATGTGCCGTGATCTAAATCCAACTTATTTTTTATTTCGTTTGCTGTTAAGCCTTTTATATGAAAATGTTTAATAACAGATCTAAACTCAATTTTCTCCATTTTTGTAAACGAACAAATTTTTTTTCTTCAATGCACGAGAAACACACAACAACTCAACCAATCTAGCTGAAACTTCACAGCATACCTAGACGGTAATGATGCTTAGGACTTATGGACCACCCTCGTAGCTTGCTAGAGTCTTCCAACTGATTTCATGGTCACCGTTTAATATGTTTATCAGCTCATTTTGTGACACCCTAAATTCATTTAAAACAGGGTATCTTGATATAAAGTGCGGCAGTGTTTCCTGCTCATTCTTGTTGTATAGCGTACAATGACGATGCATATTTTGGGATTTTGTCCGGTAGCCTCAGCATTCTTTTCAAGAAATACCGCTGGAACTTCCGGAATTGTGTATCCCCAAACCTGTGTGTCCTACGCTCAAGTGGAATGAATATGTTAAGAAAAAAAAAAGAATAACTTGAACTAAAATTCAGAAGAATATATTGGCTCATGGGTAGGCGGAATGCCCTATTACCCTGCAAGGAAGTATTATTACACAAACAAATACTTAGACCTACGTGGGCGGTTCATTAAGTACCCGTGTTAGAAATGAAGGCACCATTTTTTTCAAAAAAATCTATTTGTTTTCCAACATAGCCCCTTTTAGAAAGATACACTTCTCCCAAAGTTCCAGCCATTTTTTAACACCTCCAAAAAATAGGATTTGTCGAACTCTCCAAAATACGCCTCTGTTTCGGCGATGACTTCCTCGTTTGAGCTAAATTTTTCCCGCGAGCCATTTCTTCATGTTAGGGAACACGAAAAATCCACAGGGAGCCAGATCGGGTGAATACGGGGGGTGCCGCAGCGATTCATAACGCAATTCATGCCGTTTGGCGAAGACAACACCAGATGAATGTGCTGGTGCGTTACCGTGATGAAACAATACCTTTTTTTTCGCCAAATGCGGCCGTGTCTCCTTTAATTTTTTGTCGAAGCGGTCCAATAACTCACTGTAGTATTGTCCATTTCCTTTTTCTAAAAAATCCCTTCGCATCCCAAAAAATCGTCGCCATGACCTTACCGGCCGATGGGACCGTTTTCGCTTTCTTTGGTGCAGATTCACCGGTAGAAATCCATTGTTTTGATTGTTGCTTAGTTTCTGGTGTGTAATGATGAATCCAGATTTCATCAACGGTGACAACTCGACGCAAAAAGTCCTTCGGATCACGCTTAAATTGCCCCAAACACTGTTTCGAAGTTAACAGCCGCATCCGCTTGTTGTCCAGCGTGAGCAATCGCGTCACCCATCGGGCCGACAATTTTTTCATCGCCAACTTATCATGTAAAATATTAATTGCCGTTCCGGACGACACACCTACGGCCTTTGCTACTTCGCGCACTTTCGTTCGTCGATCAGCGAGAATCATGTCGTGAACTTTTTCAATGATTTCCACAGTAACCACGTCTGCCGGGCGTCCTGGTCGCTCCTCATCAAAAACGGATGTTCGCCCACGTTTAAATTCGTTGAACCAATATCTAACTGTGGTCATAGATGGCGACGTGTCCCCATAAACAGCATCCAACTTTGCTTTTATCTCCTCGCATATTTTCCCATCGAAAAACAAAAAGCGAATTACTGAACGATACTGCTCTTTTTCCATCTTAGCGAAAATCACAAAACACGTCTGACTCGGATGGCTGCCAAATCGAAACTAACCTATCAATCAGTCTGAAATTTGTATTAGCGTCGTCTGATAGATGCCAGCACACGATGATAACACTAACTTCGTATATGGACTTATGGGACTGCTCGTGTTCCAGTAACATAATGTCAATACAAAGGTTTCGAGTAAACTTCACTTCATTTCAATCACATATCAAAAGCTTGAGAGAGTATTAAACAAATTATTGAATAATAGCAATTTCTTTTAAGTCTCTTTAGTTTTTCAAATTTTAATTGATTGGTTTGTTTTTTACAGTGGAAAATCTTGAGAATAATACTGATGATCAAGATGACGATTTAGATATTCAATACCAAGATTGGCTGGCTCTAAGATTAAGTATCTAATTTCAACGACGATGACCAATGAAGATTAGCAGTCAGTGCAATACTTATATTAATTACAAATAAATAATTATTTGAAATACTTGTTTGTAAGATTTATTATAGTTTTTTTAAGATTTATTATTATTATGTAACAAAGTGGATGGCATATAAACATTCTTCATGAAAAAATACATGTACGTGCTGATTTGTCAAACGTTGTTGGAGTGAAAAGCCGTTAAACTCTATTTCTCGTCCTATCTTATAACTATATATAGATAATATAGATATGAAAACTTATTAATCATTAAAATTTGTACCATCATTCCAATATTTTTACGTTTATTTAATTACTAGCATAACCGGCGTGCTTTGCTACGCTCACGACGTGATGTTGGTTCGTGATCATGATACAATAATACAAGGTACCGCCACTAGGGCCTTTTACGCTCTTGAAATTTACTCACTCTCAATTTATGACGTCATTAACACATCAGTGTATATAACGCTGAAATAATTCACTAAGTGTTGAACATGATTTGAAAATTGAAGAAGCAGTGCTATGAAAATTCTTCAAATTCTTCAATTTTCATTGCATTTTGAAATTACGTTCAACACTAAATTCATTATTTCAGCGTTCTATACACTGATATCCTTCAAATTCTTCAATTTTCAATGCAATTTCAAATCATGTTCAACACTAAATGAATTATTTCAGCGTTATATACACTGATGTGTTAATGACGTCATAAATTGAGAACGACACATAACGGTAAACTAATGGCGTCACCTCTATTTCTTACACCATGATTGTACAGGGTGGCTGATGAATTTTGCTACATTAAGAAACTCAAATAACTTTTTTTTAAGTGTATGGAATTCATTTTTATTTTTTTCAAGTTGAAGGTCATTAAATTTTATTAAATATAGCTTAATTAGTTTTAAAAAGAATTGATTTGCTCGTTGACACATGTGCGACATCTTAGTAAAAAGTTGTTCATTGCTGGAGAGTTGCGACAGGAATAGCCTCAATTGTTGCCCGAATGGATTGCTTTAGTTAATCCAAATTTGTCGACTTTGTTTTGTAAACTTCTTGTTTGCATAAACCCCACAAGAGAAAGTCAGGTGCAGTAAGGTCGGGCGACCTGGGGGGCCAACGGAATTCGGAGTTTCTTGAAATAAGTTTATTAGGAAATTTTCGTCGCAACTCTGTCATAACAGGTTGGGTTATGTGAGGCGTTGCCCCATCCTGTTGAAACCACACAGAGTTGAAAGGAATTCTCTTTTGGCGTAGTTGTGGATAGAAAAATTCTTTCAGCATTTTCAAATAACGGTCTACAGTAACCGCAAGGGTGTGACCATTTTCTTCGAAGAAATAAGGCCCGACAATACAGCGTGAAGAAACTGCACACCACACTGTGACGCGAAGAAGATGCAATTCCGTCTCGTGGAGTATCTGTGGGTTAGAAGAACTCCATATTCGACAATTTTGTTTGTTCACATTGCTGTTTAAATCAAAATGGGCCTCATCAGACATGAAAAGACAGTTTAACTACGGACTCCAGTGCGTGATAGCGGCGGACTATCCAAATTCTTGTTTCGGTTATCCATTTTAATAAATTTTAAAGATCAAACTGCAAAATAAAACAAAAAAGGTGCAGATAACTTTAAAAGAAAAAAAGTTATTCAATTCTTTTTTGATAGCGGCTTTCATCAGCCACCCTGTATGTACATATATAGACTAATATCGAAAATATCTGGACTTTCGACTTTGCTTTAATAATAATGGTTCATGAAAAACGTTTTCACGCAAAAACAATAAGGGTAGTGTATCGATACTACCTGCCCCGATTTTTTCTTGAACTGTTAATGTTTCTTAGAATTTAATAACGCACAGGTTACAATTTAAAACAAGTTTATTTCGCGCACGGCACAATCAAGTATTTGCGTAAGACTAACTTCCGGAATTTCAAACAGCATATAAGCAAGCAAATGTGATAAGAAATTATGTATTATGTGACAGCATAATATAAGAGAACATAATTAAAACTCTGCTACAACGGCTGCTTTACTGACCATGACAGCTGCTGCGCAGATCAACAACGTTTGTGTACTTCCAGCTTAACTTGTCACTTGGCGTTGCTTAAGCTAAAGTGGGGGTCACAGGTGGCGGATAGTGGATGGCCTACAGATATGTAGATTAGCTGCGAATATTGAATAAGCAGTCCCCTACCAATGAGCGGCGAGAATGGAAGGGGTAGCTTAAAAGTCTACGTACTCTAATAAAATCCTGGTGGCAGGGCGAGTGGAGGCCGCCCTTTAAACTAAGCTTTCTCTTATTAAATCCAAGAGCGTTTGTTCCCAGATTGGGCGGCTTCTTGGTCTGCGTCTGAAGCTGATAGGTCGGCAGTAATATAAGCCTGGCGGTAGGCCTAAAACGCGGAGATGACCGTTCCTCGTTACGTCGCGCTGGGAGTCTCCGGGACCGTTGTTGGTTTTTCCGCTTGAGATGGTGAAGGGTGATGTGAGCAAGAAAGATGACGCCTGAGAGGAATAGTCAAGTGGTCGAAGACAGATCGGAGGAGCCGCATACGGCATGCGGAATGAGAAAATTGGAGCAGCTTGCTGTGATGATGGAGAAGCAACGGCATGTTAACAACGAGATGAGGGATCTGATAGCTTCGGCAATAAGGCTTCACAAAGAAGAGGCTAACAAGAAGTTTCATCCTGCCCAATTAGCAGTAAGCGTCGCCACGGTCGGAGTGCCTATGGAAAAGAAAGTACAGAAGAAGCGTATGGTTAGCGCAGCCAAGATGGAAATATGAAAATAACCCCGATAGCGGCTTGTGTACAGGGAATGTTGCAGATGAAGACCCAGAGTCTGAGGAGAATAAATGGCAAGTGCCCAAGGACCGAAAGAAGATGAAAAATAAGAGGAAAAAGAAAATGGAGCCGCTGCGATCTTCCCCTGAAAATAAGGGTGGGGCATCTTCCAAACCACCACCTAAAAAAGTTGAAGTCAGGTCTCGCCGGACACGACCCGATGCTCTAGTCATTACTAAAGCATCGGAGTTATCCTATGCTGACATTTTAAAAAAGATTAAAGGGCAACCTGAGTTCCTGAAGGTTGGTTGGTTGATAACGTTAGCAGGATACGCAGGACGACCACGGGAGAAATTCTTCTCCAGCTTTCTAAAAAAGGTAGCGCATTGACGGAAGCCCTAAAGGACGAGATGAAGGAAGCCCTGCAGAGCTGTGCAACGGTAAAAGCACTTTCCCAGCTTGCAATTATAGAATGCCGTGATATGGATGAAGTTACAGATGCTGATGAACTGAGAGCTGCCATCTTCAAGCAAGTCCCTGCATCCAAGTGTAGTAGCAGTGTGGACCACTCAAAATTTATGTCTCAGATGCGGAGCTGAGGGACATATTGCTAAGACATGTCAGGAGAGTCCCAAGTTTGTTATTTGCCCGGAAGGTAGTAATACATATGCTTCTGGTAGTTACAAGTGTGGAGCCTATGAGAAGGCCATGCGGGATCTGAAAGCTAGGCATGATTAGGTGTCTACAGCTTAACCTCTATAGGTGCAGTGCGGCGCAGGATTTACTCTTCCAAACAGCCATAGACATGAAGGCTGACGTACTACTGGTAAGTGAGTTTCATAGGTCGAATGAAGACTCAAATGTGTGGATGCAGGATGCTAGTGGCAAAGCGGCTATATGGCTGCAAGGGAATGCTTCCTTTGAGCATAGAGACCCCTGCACGAATGATGGCTTCACCTTGCCAAAATACGGGGTATCCATTTTTGTAGCTGTTATATATCGCCAAACGTCCCTCAGGATTCCTTTGATGACTTCCTTGTTAGGCTGGTCAGTGCTGCTAGGGATAGATCCCCACTCATAATCGTCGGTGACTTTAACGCATGGGCGGTGGAATGTAGTTGTACTAGCACCAATTGGCGCGGTCGGGCTGTTTTGGAATCATTTGCATCGCTGGATATGGTCCTACTAAATAGGAACAACTCAATCACGTTTGACAACGGCAGTTCGGCAATAGACCTCACCTTCTGTAACAAATCGATTGCCAGTGCTATCAAATGGGAGGTTGCAGATGTGTACACCCATAGTGACCACCTTGCAATACAAATCTGTATTTCCCCTCAGGCAAGGTTTACTATGTCTAGATTGAGATTGGGGAAGCGGGCCCTGAGTGTCGCTTGGAGAACTTGGAAGCTGGATAAGGAATCTTTGGATTTATTTATCTCCGAGTTTGAAAAAGCGTCTGGTACTACAAATCAACAATCACGTCAACTTATGCAGGACCTCACAAGGATGTGCATGGCTCTATGCCAAGGAAGGCAAGAAGCAACGACAGGAAACCTAACTTCTGGTGGACTGATGATATTGCGGAACTTCGCCCGCAGTGCCATCTACTTCGAAGAAGATTCCAGCGTAGCCGAAGGAAGAATCCTGCCTCTCACGACACTCTTCTCCTTTTCGAAGAATTTAGGCAAAAGAAGTCCCTACTCAGCAAGGAGATCTGAAGGAGCAAGCAAAATGCCTTTTGAAGTGGATCAAAACCCTTGGGGCAGCGCTTACAAAATTGTAATGCGCAAGTTCAAAGGACTCAAGGCCACGGTCCCTTCCTCCATCTCTTTAATGGAGAAAATAGTTGCGACCCTCTTCCCACCGAGAGGACTGTTGAGGATACTTCGACCGCTTGAGGTTGCAGATGAGGATGTGCATCAAACAGCTGGGAGTACTTTTGGACCACCGACTATGCTTTAAGTTTCATTTGAACGACTCACCCAAAAAAGCAGCTGCCATCACCCAAAAACTGGCTAGGATTCTCTCAAACCTAAGGGTACCCAGACAACAATGTCGGATTTTATTAGGTTCGGTGAGTAAATCCATACACTTTATGCGGCTCCAATCAGGGCTGGAGCACTAACAACCAAATCATACCTTCGTGGTATAAGAAATGCTCACAGGGTTGCTTACCTGAGGATCTGTAGAGTGTATCAAACAGTTGCAGATGATGTGGCGGATGTACTTGCAGGCTGCCAAAGACAAGTATCTCGCGCGAGCATCTTCACAAATAGTAGACAAGGAGGAGATTAAGACCAGATACCTGAATATATGGCAGCACAGGTGGAGTGGGTCAGATCCACGAAGGATACATCAGCTCATCCCAGACGTCAAAAAGTGGCTTAAGCGCCTTGCTGGTGACGTGGGATTCGAATTGACCCAATTCGTAACTGGCCATGGATGCTACAAGCAGTATCTGCATAGGTTTGGACATGCTGTGGATCTGTTCTGTAGTCTCTGCGGAGATGTCGTGGAGGATCCGGAACATCTTGTTCATGAGTGCCCTGTTTCGAAGTGGAGCGACAAAGAATGTATGGGCGGCTCGGATCTCCTTGCAGTTCCCAGGAGATTGTTAGGCGCATGCTACCGGTTGACGATTGGGCATTCTCCTCTGCAGGAATTGAAAACATCATGAGGGGCGCTCGTATGTACAATGGCGTCTGCTTAAGGTAGCTTATTATCCCTCCTTACGAAGGAATGCTTTGGCGGTGCCGATGGGATTAATGGGTTTTGAGGCGATAGGGGGTTTTTTTATTCGGTAGGCTAATGAATCCGACATAACTTGTGGCACGGGTCATATGTATATTTGGAAGATTTGGAAAAACTTAACCGATAAAGAATAAACACCGCCAGAAGACTTTGAAGCCTTACTGTACTATGTAGAAAATTCAAAATCCTTAAAGAAAACTTTTAAAATTATCTGAATCTGATACATAATTTACCGATTTCATCTTTAACCTTCAAATCGATACTACAATAAATGCCCGATTTTACCAAAGTAATGACATTTGCTGTTTTGATATTTGCGATCACTTGACTCATGAATAATATGACCATGAATTTTTTTTGTCAAAGCACATCCCATGCGGAAATTTTGAAAAAAATATGTTTTTTGACATTTTACAAGGATTTTTTTCAATAATGGAATAATATCTATTGGAATTGGAATACTTCTTTAAAGAATTACAGCACTAATAATAGCTAAAGGCCCTTTTAGACGGTCAGTTCAGTCTCAGTCCATTATCGACTCGAAATCCGCACTGATAACCGAAACGATGACGGGAAAATGGACTGATAGCCCAACTTATTCGTCAGTCCATTTCGATAATATATCGATAAATGTAAACAAGGAAACAACTGCAAGTGGCTGTTATGAAATTAAAATATATGCGATGCATCATGATATTATTTCAGAGTTTGTAGATGTTTATAAAAGTTATCCTTACTAATGGGATAAAAAAGATGCACGGTGCCACAATCATCATCATCATCAGGCAGCGTTACAGCTCGGGGTGAGCTTTAGCTTCGTTCACAATCCTCTTCCAGGCGCTACGGTCTTTAGCCTCCGCCCTCCAATTTTTTACACGCATCTTCTTCAGGTCTGTGATGACTTGGTCCAACCATTGGAACTTTGGGCGTCCTCTGGCTTTTGTCACTGGTGGATTAAAAGCGACCATGCTTTTTTGAGGACGGCCATCGTTCATACGCTCCAAATGGCCTAACCATTGTATTCTATGCGCTTTGACAATCTTTATTATGCTCTCTCCTTTACGTAACGAGTTGAGTTCTTCGTTAAAACGGATTCTAAAAGTTCCGTCGCTATCTCTGACTGGCCCAAAGATTTTTCTAAGTATTTTGCGCTCAAAGACTTGCAAGCATTGCTCGTCCCTACTCGTGAGTGTCCAGGATTCGCACCCATATATTAGCACCGGTTGAATTACCGAACTATAGATGCGTAGCTTGCACGATCTCGGAAGTAATCTGGACCTTAAGAGTTTTATATTGGCGAAATATGCCTTGTTTGCAGCCATGATTCTGTCCTGTATTGTGTTGTGTATGTTGTTGTCGTTGTTGATCATGACACCGAGGTACCTAAATTGTTGTACACCCTCGAAGCAGTAGTTACCGATTGTAATATTTTCTGGGCGGCGCCTTTCTTCAAATCTCGAAAACTTCAAGTATTTTGTCTTAGCTTCATTTACTCTAAGACCAACTGATTTGGCGCCTTTTTCAATACCAAGAAAAATTTCGGACAGATATCTTTTGTTACGAGCTAAAATAGCTATGTCGTCGGCGTAAGCAATTGTGAGACCTGACCTACTGAAGAGGTTACCAGATTTTACCTCTTTTCTTACTGCAAAGTGTAGCAGCAAGTTGAAAACAGATGTGGACAGTGAGTCTCCTTGTTTGACGCCGCATGAAATTTCAAAAGGATCAGTTACCGCTTGCTGCACTACGACTTTTCCAGTCGTGTTTGCTAAAGTCGCCATTATAAGGCGCGTTAGTTTTTTGTTTATACCAAGGTTTGTTAAGGCTTCGGGAATTTTGCAACGATGTATGCTATCGAAAGCTTGTTTGAAGTCAATAAAAAGCATGTGGACATCTACGTTATGGTCGTAGCACTTGTCGAGGTTTTGCTTAAGCATAAATATCTGGTCCGTTGTTGAACGGTTGGGCCGAAAGCCGCCTTGGTATTCGTCTAAAATAGTTTCTGCTGCATTAGTAAGCCTGGCTGCTAAAATACTTGAGAAGATCTTGTAGGCAGTGTTGAGGAGGGTAATCCCCCGGTAGTTTTCGCAGAGGGTTTTGTCACCTTTTTTAAATAGCGGAATTACAAGCCCTACACGCCATGCTTCGGGGATGATTTCTTCACGCCATAGTCGCACTATAAGCTGTAAGATAATTTGAAGTCCTTCGTCGTTTAAAGCTTTAATAAGCTCTATGGTAAGCCCGTCTTCGCCTGGTGCCTTATTGTTCTTCATCCGACACACTGTCTTACGAAGCTCCTCCAAAGTAGGTTCGGGTTCTGCATTGTCATCTCCAAGAGGGGGGATAAGAGATGTCGACGTTGTCACAGGATTGTAAAGCTCATTGAAGAATTCTCTCCAGCGCTCAATCACTTTCCCTTCTTCGCTAAGTATGACACCGTTTCTATCCTTGCATGAAGTAGGTCGTGGTTGAAAGTCTTTTGTCTGCTGTTTGAGCTTGTGGTAGAAGCTTTTGCTGTTTTTGCTGTTATATTCTTCAACCATCGCTTCCAGCTCCAGTTTGAGGGCGTCTCGTTTCTTTTTTCTGCATAGTTTTGTGGCATATGCTCTCTTGGTTTTATAATTTTCCTTATTTGCTCTTGTAAGCCTATTGAGCATCTTTGCTCTTGCTTGGTTCTTCTCTCTTATTGCGAGCTCGCATTCGTCATCAAACCAGTCCGAGTTTTTGTTTTTTCTTTCTATACCCAGTGCTTCTTCTGCGGCGGTGGTAAGAGCACCTTGAATACTCTGCCATTCCGCGTTTAGATTATCATCATTGCTTGGATTATATTGGTCGGTAAATACTTTCTGGAACAGCGGGGCAACGTGTGTACTATTCAATCTATCTAGGTTCCACTTCGGTCTGGCTACCCCTTTCTGCTGCTGAGCTGTCGTGATTCTATGCTTGAATTTCGCCTTCACCAGAAAGTGATCGCTGTCTACGTTTGCGCTGCGACAAGTGTGTGCATCTGTTATCGATGACTTCCATCGTTTGGATATCAGGACGTGGTCTATCTGATTCACTAACGACGATCCTGGGATAGTCCAAGTCCCTTTGTGAATGTTTTCGTGTGGGAAAGATGTGCTACTTATGAACATATCCACGCAATTGGCGAAATGGCAAAGCCTTTCACCATTGGGTGAGGTGGTGTCGTGCAGGGAATGTGAACCCGCGACGTCCTTGAAATGCTTCTCTTTGCCGATGCGAGCGTTGAAATCCCCAAGGATGATGATGGTGTCGTAGGAACATAGTTTGCTAATAGTGGATTCCAGGTCAGAGTAGAATCTGTCTTTTGCTAGATCTGTTGCATCTTCTGTCGGAGCATATGCTGATAGTATAGTTATGTTGTTGAACTTTCCTTGAATCCTCAAGGCGCACAGCCGTTCATTTATAGGTGAAAAACCTAGCAGGTGTTTAAACATTTTTTTCACTACGATAAAGCCAGTGCCATGCAATCCACTCTTGTTCGGCGTCCCGCTGTAAAAGAGCCGATAGTCATTTTTTCTTATTTCGCCTTGATCCTTCCAGCGTAGTTCTTGAAGAGCGAGGATGTCTACGTTTACTTTTTGCATTTGTGTTGCCGCTTCATGCATAGCACCAGCTCTCAGTAAAGTTCGAACATTCCAAGTTCCGAGAGTCAATTCGTTTGTCCTTTTTCGTTGCAGGGGTCGTTGGCCGTTAGTCGTCTTGCTTATCCGAGGCTGTGAACGTTTCGTAACATGTTAGTTTTTATGATGTGGGTTGTTAGCCCAACGATCAACCAAAGACCAAAATAGGTTTTGGGTTTTTAGCTCCCTCTCTCGTTGGCCGTGACCTTAGGTTCCTGGTAGCTCAAAGACTGCCTCTCGCCATAGGTTGCTCACGTTGCCCGAGGTGCACGACGTGGACGTGAGAGTAGGAATTGGGCTCGGAGGACCTGCTGTAGCTGCATACCCAAAAGTGTTCTCCTAACCCCTTGCACCCGGTGCCACAATAGTAACAGAAAAATTAATAGAAAAATAATAGCAGTATTAATTCCCTCCAGTTTTTCTATTCTTATGATATTTTCCTACTTTCAGTTTAGTATTATTATACCAATGAACAGTTTCTTCAGTGAAAAATGAGTGCACACAGTCTACAAAAAGAACGCAACTATTGCATGCTGAAATCCAAAATGAAGCTCCGGAGTCAAAGAAAACTCGAATGAAAATTCTTTGCTCTACTCGTTGGGTTGACAGACATGAATGTGTGTAACCATTTGCTGAATTGTTGCCGCACAATTTTTAGGCATTAGAAAAGCTTAAGAATGATACAGACAGCGAGACATCATCAGAGGCGACATAACTTATGAGTATGAATGAAAAACCGAATTTCTAATCTCTCTGCTAGTTTTTGCCGCTGTTACTGTTCCAATCCTGGAGCTCAGTAGGACTCTGGACACCAGAACTTCAGATATCATCAGCTTGTGCTCACGTTGCCAATATAATTGACTTGTTACTTGAAACAAGAAAGAATGAAGCGTCTTTCGATGTAATTTTTGAAGGAACTAAGAGAATTGCTGACGAAATGGGATCGAGTTGAAAATTCCTCGTTTATATGGTCGGCAAAAAACCGCACTAATATACTCACCGAGAGTACGACGTCTCTGGGATATTTTCTGTAATATTTTTCAAATGGTAAACTTTCGATAAATGATGGTAAGTACCGGCATTGAATGATGTGTCAAGCCTTTTCACAGTGCCACCTTTTACTATCCTTTTCTGAATTTCATGATTTCTTTTTACTGCCTCTTGAGGTTTTGATTTCAACACATCATACCAAGCACACAGTCGAACAAATCGTGGAAGCTGCGAAAATTTATGAAAACGATTTGAACAATTATAGCGAAACCGAGCTCAAACAAGAAATTGTTTTGTGACACAAGAATTGCAAGAACACAGTGTTGAAGAGAGCCCAGACTGCATTTGAGGCACTGCAGATCATCAAATCGAAGAAATTGAATAATTTCTCCTGAACGTTGCTATTGAAGTAGTAAGTAAGAGTATGTATGTGTGTATCTTCAAACGTGTATGATGTGTTAAGTATAGTATGAAAGTGGTATGTATGTGTGTGGTTTGACAAAATATGTATGATCTGACCTAGAACTTAAGTTGATAGAAAAATAAAGTTAAGAGTAAAATTGAGTGCGAAAGTGAACAGACGTTTACTACATCAGAAGTGGGATAGCACGCCAAGAAATTTTTTTTTAAAAACTGAGTGACGAATAAAATTGTTTGAATCGAAAAATGAACGAGACAATTGATATGAACGACTATAGCGCAGTCGAATTGCGAAATTGGCTCCTTCAACGTGGGCTGAAGAGAAGCGGGTCAAAACCAACGCTTGTTGCGCGGTTGATGGACGTGCTGAAAGAAACACGTGGAGTATGCCCTTTACTCACAAACGTGAACAAGGAAGCGACAGAAGGTGATGGTTAAGCGGGAAGTGCGGTAAAAGAAGACCAAACCCACACAGCAGACGAATAACGGTATAAGCGAGCACGACGACGGCAACAGACGCCAGGAAGGCGAGCATAACGGACAACAACAGCAGCAAAGATGTAGACTTCAAGGCTAACAAAACTGAATATAATATATGAAGACAACGAAGAAGATCAAACCCATAAAGACAAAATAAACTACAACGACAGCAGCAAGCAAAGAGTACAAGAGAGCATCGAACATGACAAAAGCAATGCGCTCGAAACAAGCGTTCGCAACAACAAAAACGATTGTATCAAAGTGTGCAGCCGTCGCGACAATAGTACACAACAAGAAAAAGAGATCGAACTTTTGTTACTATAGATGAGACTAATGGAAAGAGAAAACGAATTGCTAAAGAATGAAATATTGCTAGAGAGGAACGCTTCTAATATATCAAAATTAAAAGTTAACGAAAAACAAAATGATGATGCTACCAACATAAATTTCAACATTGTCAAAGACTTGTTGCCAAAGTACTGTGGCAACAATGGCCTCAAGATGTGGATCGCACAACTGCAAACTGTCGCCGATGTTTATAAGCTTAATGACAACATGTTGAGTATGCTTTTCATGTGCAAACTAAAAGGGCAAGCACAGACCTGGCTGCATTCAAACGCTCAAGGGTAAGAATACGCCAAAAAAATAATGATCTGCAAGTGGTCTTTAGAATAATCTGTAATTTGGTGAAATTATAGTACTAGATAAGAGACTTTCTGACACCAAAGGGTTTTCAAAAATTTTGATAATTGAGTGAGCATAGCACTAAAATATTTGGTAATTTTTTTTTTTAAATTTAATATTTTTGAAACAGATTATCCGATTTTAATGAAATTTGAATATGTCACACAGAAATTTAGGCTTTTTTTAGATAGTTAAATACTAATGACAAATGTAAATTTCTCTCACAAGAGACTGAATTTCTAGGGCACATTTTAACACCTGATGGAGTTAAACCTAATCGAAAGGAAATTGAAACTATACAAAGCGTAAACCTTCCAAAAACTACGAAATAAATTAAATAATTTTTAGGAATCGCTGATTACGAGGGTGGCTCAATAAGTCCTTAGAGAAAAGCATTAAAACAATTTTTTTTTGGTACATTTTTTTTATTTTTCAACATAGTCTCCTTGGAGCTCTATACACTTAGTTAGACGTTTCTCTAATTTTTTTAACCCGTCAGAAAAATAAGATTTTGGGTGGTCCTCAAAATAATCATTTGTTTGTTCGATGACTTCTTCATTTGAAAAAAAAAAAACGTTGTCCACTGAGCCATTTTTTCAGGTTTGGGAATAGGAAAAAGTCACTGGGAGCTAAATCTGGCGAATACGGTGGGTGGTCGACAAATTCGAACTTTAATTCTTCAATTTTAGCCATTGATCGTAAACATATGTGAACGCGGGCATTGTCCTGATGAAAGAGGATTTTTTTCTGTTTAAATGAGGCCGTTTTTTTTTCAATTTTTTCTCTTAGCTGGTCCAATAAAGATGCATAATACTCCCCTGTTATTGTTTATCCTTTTTCCAAATAGTCAGCGAAAATAATTCCACGTGCATTCCGAAAAACAGTAGCCATAACCTTACCAGCTGATTTTACGGTTTTCGCCTTCTTTGGACATGGTTCGCCTTTCAAAATCCACTGTTTTGATTGTTCTTTCGTTTCGGGAATGTAGTGGTGAATCCATGTTTCATCTACAGTCACAAACCGACGAAAGGAGCGGTACTCCAACAAAATGGTCATCCAGTTTGCTATAGTAGCCGAACATTACTCCACTACGGAAAAATAATTACTAGCTATAGTATGGGCAACAAATTACTTCAGACCTTACATTTACGGAAAACAATTTCACGTTTTTAGTGACCACCAACCTTTAATGTTTGTACACTAAAACTCAAGGCAAAAACATAAATCTTCTATTACAGAGATGGTTATTAAAATTGGGAGAACATAATCTAAAAATTGACTATATAAAAGGAAAAGACAATAAGGTCGCAGATTTCTTAAGTACATTAAATAATAATGAAATCAACGCTATTGATTCTGAAAATACAGCAGATGACAACTTACCTATATATTTATAACAATGTTGACGATGATCTGCAGAGCACTGGGCATTCTCAAACAGAACATCTTAATGGTCATATTCCCATCTTGAAAACCATTGTAAACAGATTCCAGAGTCAAATCATATTGACGAATAATAAGAAGAAGGAGTTTAAAGTAATCTACAATAATAGGAGAATATATATTGAAGAAAAAGATCTACCAAATGTCACAGATATTCTTAGAAGATATATCAAATCAGGCAGAATTGGAATATATAGTGAACTAAACGACAGCATTTATAATCAACTACAACAAAAAATTATCGAGCTTTTTGATGGTATCAATAATGTCAAAATCGTAAAATGCTTATTCTTTCCAAAGGGTATGAGAAATGAAGAAGAAACTTATAAGCACATAGAGCAATATCACAAGAAAGAAATAGGACATATAGGTATTAACGAAAACTATGAAGGCCTCAAAAGCCAAATTTACTTTCCAAAACTAAAGAATCTTATCCACAAATATATCAATCTATGTGATTCTTGTAACCGAGTAAAGTACGATAGAAACCCAATTAAAAATAAATTTCATATTACAGAAACACCGAAGGAATGTAAAGAGATAATACACATGGATGTATAAGTTAAGGCACTCCTTTATTATCTAGCTTATACTCTCTCTTTTCTTATCTTTGTTTTACTCTTGGACTTATTATACTTATATTGATGTTTAAGTTATATTTTAGTTAGTCTCAATAAAGAGCTAATAATAAAATACTTAATTGGCGCCGAGTGAAGTTTTTATGTAAAATTCGCGGTAAAAAAATTTAATTGTAGATTTGGCTCCTTAGTAGCGATATTAATAATTAATTCGCAAAAAGTGGGAACGTGTGTTCCAGCCACTGCATCTTGAGTCAAGTAAAAAAAAACAGTATAAAAGTTGTCTATCGATTTAAACGGTCAATTTAAAATTATTTTGAAACGATAACTAATCTATTTTAATCATAATACAAAGAAATGAACAAAAACAAACAAGAAAATAAAGTGGGTGAAAATATCAACAATAAAATAAAACAAATAATTTGGAAACAATAACTAATTTATTTTAAACATAATACAAAGAAATGAACAAAAACATACAAGAAAATAAAGTGGGTGAATAAAATCAACAATAAAATAAAACAAATAATTTGGAAACAATAATTAATTTATTTTAAACATAAAACAAAGTAAAGAAATGTACAATATAAGGAATTAAAAACAAGAAAAATCAGCATTAAAGAAAGAAAACAACAACAAGTCAAATTCAGCAAGGGAAAACAAACAAAAGCAAATTGGAATATTAAAACAACGGGAGCAAGAAACACAACAACAAAAATTCAATAACCAAAATACAGCAAGTATCAACTGCATCAACAGCTGTAACACAACAACAACAACGCAATAAAACAACTGCAACAAAACGGTTACAAACTAAAATACAGCAGGTATCAACTGCATCAACAGCTGTAAAACAACATTTGTATAATTATCTTGTACCTTACAATCATAGTCATTTAAATAATCACAGTATTATTAAATGCTGAGAATTTAAAATTTTGCTTGTTTGTTGTATGATATTTTATTTACTGTTTTTTTCAACTTAGAAGATTCAACATATAGCAGCATCAATATCAACATCTTATCATCAGAATCAATCATATTAGCAGCAGTCATCAATTGCATCAATAGTGTCATCATCAATTGCAACAATAGCAGCATCATCATCAGCAGCGGCAGTATTTTATTTAAGTATTTTTGTATCTTAAGAATTTTGTGTTGTAAATCTTTTTGTTTTTGTGAATTATATGTTTGGTTTTTAAATAATTTAAACGGTTTGATCCAGAATTTGATTCAAATATTGTTTAAATAATTGTTTAAAATTTAATACATTAATATTCTAAATTAAGTAAAATTGTTAGAAGTTAAGTTCATTATTATTATTTAAGTAAAATTATTATAGGTTAAATTCATTATTATTTGTAATTGTAAGTAAAGTTAGTAGCCATGACCGATCCCAAAGTAACCTTGACAGATCCCAAGATAACCTTAACAGATGCCAAGGTAACCATGACCAATTCCCAAGTAGTCTTAACAGTGCCCAAACGACAGGTGACGTTCCTAGCAGTTCACAAACATTTTCAACTGAGCAGAAGCGAGAGCTAGTTGAGATTATAAAACAGGTTTTAAGTTCCCCATTAATAGAGTCTCTGCAGCAATATCAAAGTGTAGATAGTCTACAAAGTGTAGGAGATTCTGAAAGAATTCCTGATATGGTGAAAAGTTTGAGAGAGTTTTCAGGGAAATCAGGGGAGTTTAACTCTTGGCGGAAGGCAGTAGACAGAATTTTATCTTTGTATTCTCATTATAGGGGGACAGCCAAGTACTTTGCAATTTTGCATGCCATTCGTCTCAAGATAATTGGTGAGCCAGACGTTGCCCTTGAGTCGTATCGGATAACTTTAGATTGGGGTGAAATTAAAAAGTGTCTTATGCTTCATTACTCCGATAGTAGGGATATTCTAACATTAGAGGATCAAATGGCAATGACAGTACAAGGAAATAAATCTGTCACTGAGTTCTATCAAGAAGTTTCTTCCAAATTATCTTTAATACTGGATAAGATAGATTGCCAGGAGTTGAGTGAAGATTCTGTTTAAGTCATGACTCAATCTTACCGGGGAAAGTCTCTGGATACTTTTATTCGTGGATTAAGTGGAGATTTGCCTCGTTTGTTGTGCGTAAAGGAACTGGCTAGTTTGCCTGAGGCACTTCAAATGTGTCGGAGATTGGAAAATTGAAATTGTCGAATTGTTCCCACAAATTTTAGAAATTCTGTCACTAACTTTACTCAACCCTTTAACTCGGAAACTGGTCCTGCATAGTATAATAGTTCCTATGCTTCTCGTCAACCAATTCAATGGAAATTTAACCAGCAACACCCCCTAATTTAAGACCATCAATTTAGCTCTTGACCAAATCATCGGCATAGCTTCCATCAGCATCCTACCCAAAATCCTCAGCAACACAAACATCAATTAGATTCTAGACCTTTGATTCCACCAAAGTCATCAACTCAACTCCAAAATACAATTCAACCAAGAACGGTTTCTTACCGGAATAGACCAAATCATGAGGACAGTAGTGAAAGTCGTTCAAACAAGAGTAACCCGAACGGAGTTCAACGGATCTTTAATACCGAAGTAGCTAAGAATTCGGTTCAGGATAGTGATCAAGGGGATGACATTAATTTTTTGGACTATGAGGAAGGTACGGTAGTTAATGATAATGTAAATTTTTTAGGGTAAATTCCTCATTACCATTTTTTTGTTTTAAAATGAGGAATGGTAATGAGCTTAAGATTTTATTGGATACTGGGTCTACTAAGAATTACATATTACCACAGTACATTAAAACCTCGATTCTTAATAAGCCATTTTTTGTAGATTACACTTAGGGATTAAAATGCATTGATTTATACTTCTTGGTAAATACAAGCATCCCATTCCGCAGTTTAACATGAATTCTATTGCCAATACAGTAACACGGTTAACACATCTCAATTTGGAGGATAGGGGAAAATTAGAACAATTATTTAACGCTTGTCCAACTTTTATTCTCTGATCCTGATGAAAAACTCACGTATGTTACTGATGTCCATTGCAAATGGAAAATTCGAGTTTACTCGCCTGCCATTCGGCTTAAGAAATGCAACTGCAATTTTCCAACAAATGGATGATGTTCTACGGGAGCTCCCATGTGACGTTGCTACGTCTATATTGACGACATAATTATTTTTAGCAAGAGCAAAGAGGAGTATTTCGATAGTTTGAAGATTATTTTTGATACTTTAGAGAAACCAAATTTTAAGGTTCAAATTGATAAATGTGAGTTTATCAAGGAGGAAACTGATTTTCTCGGTATCATAGTAGGGCAAAATGGTATTAGCGCAAATCTTAAAAAAATGGAGGCCATACTAAATTTTACTCGTCCGAAAACGGTCCATGATTTGAGTTCATTTCTGGGAATGTCGGGGTACTATCGTGGTTCATAAAAGTCATATCAGGAATTAGTTGGGTTGACTAAATATTCAATCGGGGACGATTGACAATTAGGAGGGAGGAGTTAAGGCACTCCTTTATTATCTGGCTTATACTCTCTCTTTTCTTATCTCTTTACTCTTGGACTTATTACACTTATATTGATGTTTAAGTTATGTACGGGCGTTATCGGAACAACAGTGTGGTTGGCAATGTTCGTTCGCCAACACTGTATTACCGATAACGCATCGATAATGCATCGATATTTTAACTTCAGCTGTTGGGCATGGGGAAATAAGAAAGAGGAAGAAGTAAAACAAAGAAACCAAAGGATTGACTTTTGCTTTGTTTGGATCTTTTGGAAACTTTTGGTTTTGCTGGTGACCGTTGGATGTGGAGAGGCGACATCCATCTTGTAACAACGGACTGAAGGAAGGAACCATCTTGGCTGGTAAAATAAAATCACTTACGAAAAACCTCTGAGTGAGCAACCATGGGTTGAAAAATTACCCCATCATACTTGTGTTTGTTTTTATTAAACCAAATTTTTATATCTCAATAAACATTCTCTAAACAAACTTTCTGAATGTGTTATTGTGATTTGTATACTAGAAATGCCCTAGAGCCAACTATTGGCTCTTCATTGATTCATCTTTAGTCACAACAAGTTATATTTTAGTTAGTCTCAATTCAGAGCTCATGTAAGACACATAGTGTCGTATAAATAAAGAACTAATAATAAAATAGGGTGGGTCGATTTAAAACTTTTTTTTAGGTGGAATCGCTATACCTGGCAAAAATTGTCTACCCATGTGGACATTACGTGTGCAAAATTTTTTTGGAATCCGATAATATCTTCTGTCGGAACTATGGCGTGAAAGTTTTGAGATTTTCCCGAAATAAACACTATAATTAGCAAGATACGCATGCTTTACTTTTCGACTTTTTTTTATCATTGCGGTAAGGTTAGATATATCAAAAATAGAAGTTTATCTATCAAATAACGGTTCTGTGACCGCAGTGGATCATAAAATTTTTTCCTGAAATATTATATTCTAAAATAGTAAAGTAGAGTAAAATTCGTATTTCGTGCAGCTCTTAGCTCACTTGTCCATAATTGCTTTGAAAATGACCCAGAACCCACCACGTGGGGGTAGCTGCACATTGGGTTCCACCATCAGCCATACCCATCCAACCTAAAATATAAAGAACATTAATTTAAAGGAGTGTGGGAGGTACCCCACCTAGTAGCCCTAGGATCATGAAATTTATACGATTGATGGCCATAGGTTAGAAACTTATAGTGTCTGAATTTCAGTTCGATACGTTAAAAACAAAAAACTTTTTTTAATAAGAACATTAATTTAAAGGTGTGGTTTGTATAGGAGGTACATGTCCGATTTGCCTGATTCCGACAAATATGCTGCGTATGGTGAAAAGAAACCTATGTGCTCAGCTCTCTAGCTCAAAAACTGATTAGTCCTCTTTTGTTTCGTCTTGGTATTAGAGTTCGTATACTCTTCACGGGAGTGAATAGTATTATAAGTTTGTCATGAAGTTTGCATACACACAGACAGACGGACATGGCTAAATCAACTCGTCTCATCGAGCTGATCACAAATATATATACTTTATGTGGTCTGCGATGTGTCCTTCTGTGTGTTACAAACTTCATGACAAACCGTGATTCGATATTTCCGATATAACGTGAAAAAATTGCATCTATTGTAAAGACCAAATTTTTCGTGAAGAAAGTTAGTTAATGGCAAAGAATCATTTGATGAAAAATTTACATTTGCTCTCTGATGGTCATATAGAAAAATTGTCAAGCTCTCGTACTATTGCTTGAATAGTATTATAAGTTTGTCAAGAAGTTTGTTATTTGTATTTGCCACACATTATGCGAGTGATTGTACAATTTCATTTAGCTTATGGACACTCGCAACGTGTGCGGTGATGGATGATGGCACGATTGCATGGAAAATCAAAAACTTTTGATCTTGATCGTACAATCGATCGCATAATGTGTGGCTGACATAACACACAAAAGGAGACTAAGAGAAACCACATAAAGTAAATATATACATTCTTCATCAGATCAATGAGTTTGTCTGTCATTCTGTCTGTCTGTCATTCTGTCTATCTGTCCGTCTGTATATTGCTTTTGGTTTCTTTGGCGTGTGTAGTTGTTGTTGTGTTAAACAATGTGTTTACGTTTGCCGTCTATTGCTCCCTCTTGCCAACAAATTAGATAAACTGCGAGCTTCTGTATGTTTCTCTACACAAGACACATGCTGGTTTCTTGCATGTTGTTTCCAAAAATTGTATTATTTGATGGGGATATGGGAATAGAAATACACATTTTATGAAATAATAATAAATTTCAAGTCTCTAGTTAGTGAGGTTCATGAGATACAGAAATCTCAAAACGTTACATTTTGTATTTTTTCACTGAAAATTTCATACTAAATTTTTGACAACGCCGCTAAAGAAGTTTCACTTCAGAAGAACTAATGTTTGTCCAAAAAAAAAATTATTAAATATCAAAATGTTACATATATTTACAAAAAAAATATTAACCAATTAAACCCGATGAATAATTGTATTAAAAAAATAATTGTATAAAAATATTTAATAATGTACCAGAAATTATTGAAATAGAGGAGGGAAGAGTATTGTGTAAAAACCAAAACAACACAGAAGTAAAAACGGATTGTACACCTGAAAAACTTAACATTAGTAATAACACATTCATCAAATATGCAAATTGTTACATAAATATTAACAATAGAACTATAAGAAATTATCAAAAAAAAAGTAATGTGCCTCACCCATATAAGCACACTATTGAAGTGAAACTGCTGCACATAATGTTAGGACTCAAGTTTTAGTTTTTAGGTTTAAAATAATTACTAGAGTTGTGTTCTATAATATTATTCATTTATTTCATTATAGCACATTTATAATTTAAAGAATTGGGTTACATAACGTATTGATTTATATGACATATAACAGCAAAGACTCAGCGACATGTGTACAAATTAATATGCGAGATTGGCGTTGTGTAGGGCACACACAAATGAAAAGAATAATATATGATCAAAGAGAAGATCGAAAATGCAACTGTAGTAATTGGTGGTGTGTTGTTGTTGATAAGTTGTGCACAAAACCAAACAACAACAGCGACCCGCACTTCCCTTCACAATACACACAAATTCAGAAAAAGAGCTTTGTTGTATGTTTACTCTCAACAACAACAACGATCTTCGGCTGGTGGTCGGTTTTTCGGTTCTTCGTAAAAACGCACACCAGTGAAGCATTTTTTATATCTCTCTTACTGACGCAAAAACATTCATTCTCTACGCTGCAGACGAACAACGTCCCCCGCATCTTATCATTTGATTACCATAACCTTTTTTTTTGGACTTACACCTCGCTACAGAAGGGGTTGTTGTTGTAGAATGTGATGGGGATCAATAGTCGCATCAAGAACTGATGTGCCTTGATATGAAAATTAATAATGGTCACTCTAGACATTTTCTGACAAGTTTTTCCTAGTGCTGCCAAGTTTTTTTGTGTTTTTCTGCCTGTGGCATCAAAAAAAGTAGCTGATGGCACAAAACATTGGTAGGTTAGGTTAGGTTTGCTTGGCTGATCAAGAGATCTCACATAGACCAATAATGGTCCTTTGTGTTGCCAAGAAGAAGTATGGAGACTCTTTAAATGCTGTTTTTTATGCACTTTTTTGCGAGCTTTAACAAACTGCTACTTTTCTGATCCGCGATACTTTCCAAGGAGAGGAAAGACACAGATCCGAGACAGCTAAAGCGTGATCTGTTGAGAGCTGGACATTGGCAAAGTAGGTGTTCTAGAGTACCCCTAGCATTTACCTCGTGGCATGATGTACATGCATCACTCTGTATCAAGCCCAATTTGGCTGCGTGGGAAGGTGTTAAACAGTGTCCCGTGAGTATTCCGACTAATAACTTGCAATCCTCTCTTGGGAGAGCTAAGATGTAGTTGGTAGTCTTATTATTAACAGAGCGAAGCATGATTTTTGCGGTTCTGCAAGAGAGTGTGCCATTCCACATTCTCTTCGCCTCCTGAATCGTTGCTTCGTCTATTTCTGTTTTTAACGTGGACAGAGAGGGACGTAAGTATGACGCACTTACCTCAGCTTGGCTAGCGCCAGCTTTAGCGAGTGCGTCTGCTTCTTCGTTCCCTTCAATTCCTTTATGTCCCGGTACCCAAAAGATGGTGACTCGTCTGTCCAAACAGAGTTCGTCGATTTTGGTTCTACATTGTTGAACACAGTACGATTTCGTCATCACCGCCGCTATTGCCTTTATGGCTGCTTGGCTGTCGATGAATATGTTTATTTGGGAGTTTAGAGGAGTCAGCTCGGCTGCTAATTCTGCAGCTTTTGTAGCCGCATAAATCTCAGCCTGAAACACGCTGCAGTAGTCTGGAAGCTTATATGACCGTTTAAGGTCAAGCTCTGAGCAGAATACTGCAGCCCCCACTCCCTCTGTCATTTTAGATCCGTCTGTAAACAGGTTGCAAGTATGACCGCCAAACTGGAGTCCCCTTTGCCACCCATTATGTTCTATTACTACACTAGGCCCTCCATTGAAGTTGGCCTGGGGAATAACATAGTCAGAGCTATTGTTTAAACCTTCATGTATCTTACTGTGACCATAAGGCCTCTGTATCAACTGTCCTTGGTAAGTAAACCATAAATTGTCAATTTTTTTAAAAGAATTTAATAAAATAAGTATCAGGAATGAAAAAGGGAATTGCAAGAACTATTTGCATATGTTGCAAAATGTTCTAAATCATGTATTTTTCACAAACATTTAGTTTTTATTTAACCAACGTGCTCGCAAGTTCCACGTGTGTGTATAACCAATACAAAAAAACAGCTGTTCGTGATGCAAAATATCCGGTGTGAACGAAAAACCCCATCAACGCGATGTACTTTGGTGTAAATTGCATATAAGTCACCAAACTGTAAATGTAACTCATATGATATCTAACACTTATGTCAACAAACTATATTGCATTATTATTTTGTAACTGGCACAAGCATCTTATTCTTAAGTCTTAAGCTTATACTGATCAAAAAAGAAACACAAAACTATTTCTTCTTTTGACTTACTGTAGGCTCACATCTGTAATTCGCATACAATTCATGTATCATATGAATGCACTTTATGACTTACCAAATAAATAAACAACATTCATCTGATCTTTAGCGAATGCTTATTACTGCCAACGTTTGTATAAATGAATACAAGCGTTTATTCATTAACATATCAAATTGCGTTCACCACCCAGTAAATAAACTTCCAGTAACCACGCTTCAGTCCTGGGAGCACCACTTAGGCAACAGCAACCCACTTTCAGCACTTTCGAATCTTTCCTCAACAGTCGTCTTGTCACTATTGATGTGATCGGGAGTCACAAAACCTGCCCACCGTCAGGACAATCTACCCAGAAAGACTGACTTGAATCGATCACATCATAAAACTTCTGGCAACACATCCTACAAGGGTAGCTGTGTCCATCAAACCACTGGATCTGCTAATCTTAACTGCAGCGGCAACCATATTTTGCGTCTGACTTCTTAGACCAAGACTGTTATGCACGGAAAGGGTTTGTGGATCGCACAATGGCATGTCTAAATTGCCCCAGTCTCGCGGATTCAATGGCGCAATTCCCTAGTTGAAAACATCGTTTACAATGTGGTCAACGACACCACACTTTATTACATTTTTCTCAGCAACAAACAAACCCGAGATCCCAACCTTTACAACCATCAGCAACTGCATTTACTTCTGCTACTAGAAATGCACCGTTCACATCTATCGAATCTACTCTCAGTACCAATACGACCCGACTAAACAGTGCAGTGGTTTCAAACATAGCGCCACGTACGATGGTAGTTGCCACCTACTAAACAATGTAAATGGTCAATCCTCTATAGTCCGAGCGCTCATTGACCATGGTTCCGAGGGCACCCTTATCACTGAAAAGGTTGTGCAAGCACTAAGACTTCAGCACTACCCAGCGCATGCTGATATCAGTGGTGTTGGCGAACACTCCAACAATACATGCAAATACCGTACAGAGTTCACAATCAAAGCCTGCACCCAAATTAGCTTCGAAGTGTTTATTGACACAGCCTTTGAATTGCGATCTCTAACCACTAGGTTATCAAAGTCAAATCTCAATATACAAGATTGTCATCATTCAAAATGCCTTTCATTAGCCGATCCCACTTTCACTCAACCCAATCGTATCGATTTACTGATTGGCATAGATGTTATTCCACAACTGATGCGTTCAAAAATTCAAAGAGGACGTCCAGATCAACCGATTGCATAAAACACGCATCTGGGATGGATCATCTTTGGACAATTCGACAACCCACACATTCATGTAATCACCTCCGATGCTATCTAACAGATGTTTGCGTGGATGGTTTGGTTCAGAAGACCTCCACTCAATAAGAGATCTCACTCCGGAAGAGCAATGGTGTGAGGATCACTTTTAGCTCACCCATACACGGCAAGCCAATGGGAAGTAAGTAAGTCCAACTACCACTTAAGACCTTATCGTGATTTTCATCAGTGGTATACAGATGTCATAAATGATTACCTTCACTTGGTCAATTGACAAGTATCGATCGCCTAGAAGTACAGCATCGCATCACTGATGGAGTCAAATCATCATTCACGTCATGCACCATGCCACATCATACCGTGCTGAAGGAGGACAGTATTATCACAAAGTTACGGGTTATGTACGACGCATCTTGCAAAAAAAAAATCTATCAAACATATCCTCAATTCGCGAACAACTAATCGCATCTCTACTTTCTGCAGATATGAAACTGAGGAAATGGTCATCAAATTATTCGGCATTGCTTGTCAACATTCCCGAACATATGTCCAACACTAACAAACTGGAATTTGAAAACCAGGATTGTATCAAAACACTTGGTTTATTTTGACATCGTAAAGGAGACTTTTATGTTTTATATTAAAATTTCAGATCGATCACAAAGCAAACAAACGTACGTTGCTGTCAACCATAGTATAAGTTTATGATCTGTTGGGCTTCATTGTCCCAGTTCTTACTGCAGGAAGAGTCATCCAAGTATGGAGCACACGAATCTAACGAGAAATCAGTCATCAAACGCCGCTCTAATGGGACAAAGTATTGCCGAACCATTTGCGTGAACAGTGGTTCGACTATTCAACTAATTTAAAACCTATTAAGGAAATCCACATACCCAGGTAGATTGGAATCGATGGCAGTCAGCATTGTACTGACGTTTCTCGTCAACTTCATGTCTTTCGTGATGGATCTTCGCAAATTATTCGAGTGAAGTATCACTGTCTTACTCATCTACTTACTGCTCGAAGTAGAGTTACACCCATCAATCTTTTAACGATTCCTAGAGTGAAGCTTCCTGGTGTTGTTTTAGCTACTAAATTAGCGCAATGGATCTGTCAACAAGTACGCACACAAGATCAGTCAATGCCCGCCGATTACTGGACCGATGCCACTATAGTGTTGTATTGGATGCATTGGGATCCGTCGCGGTAGTAAACTTTTGTATCCAATCGCATCGGAAAAATCTTGCAACATAGCACACCCTCGCAATGGCGACATATACGCAGTCTCGATAATCCAGCTGTCTGTGAATCGCGTGGGCTCTCACCAAAACAGTTGGCAGTACATGACCTATTGTGGTTTGGTCCTTCCTGGCTTCAACAAACGAAAGACCACTGGCCAAACAACGAATTTGACCTCCCAGACAAAAACATCACTGCCATTGAACAAAATATTGAGACCCTCACAATTCATAGTGTCACAGCAACGGAATCATACCTTTCAAAATATTCATCTTACAATAAACTTCTATTTGTTGTTGCCTACATCTTGCGGTTTGCACATAACACTCGGGTTAGCCATAATAACCGGCACTGTGGACCCATTCTTGTAAAAGAACTTCATAAGGCATTAACATGAATAGTTTGTACTGTACAGCAAGAAGTTTTCAGATGGGAAGTCGACCGTCTGCGAAAAAACCAAACTATACCCAATTCAAACAAATTAAGTATATATTCGCCTTTTTAGATGATCAAAAAATCATGAGCGTAAGAGGCCGACTCAGAAACGCTCTACATCTTACCCAAAACCAACGAACTCCGATAATCATTCTAAAACAGCATCATGTTACGGAACTGTTTATTCGGGTGTCCAATTAACCCTGGCTACAACATGTGGAATGTTTTGGATTCTCGGCGGGAAGCAACCCGTAAAGAAGATGCTGCGCCAATGTGTACATTGTTTCTGACATCGTCCACAACCATCTTGTCAGCAGATGGCGAATTTACCCTTAAATCGTGTGAACCCACCGAAACACCCATTTGAAGCCGCTGGAGTAGGTTACATGGGTGCTTTTGAAATAAAAGCGTCAAGATTTCGTGGGCATCATATCCTATATCGCATTGTTTAATTGTTTGGCAACCAAGGCTATACATCTAAAAGTGGTCACCGGATTGTCAACCCAACACTTTCTGTGGGCGTTGGAACGGATCGTCGGACGTCGTGGAGTTTGTAAGCACCTATATGGTGACTGTGGCAGACAAATCATTAAGGCTGTGGCAGAAGTCTTTCCAACAAGAGGTTACACGAATTGTAGTTCTCAAACTGACCACTAAAGGTATCCAATGGCATTTTAATCCCCCGCATAGTCCCAATTTTAGCGGATTGTGGGAAGCAAACATAAAATCCGTTAAAACGCATATACATCGCACGTTCAGTGGCATACCGTTGACGTGTGAACAGTTATCAACTATTCTGGTGCAAATCGAAGTCTGTCTAAATTCCAAGCCATTGCACCCATTCACTGCTGATTCAAATGACCTAAATGTACTCACACCTGCCCATTTTTTAATTGGAGAGGCTAGCACAACATTACCAGAACTCACAATACAAGACGGTTTGCTAAATACCCAATTACTGTAAGGTCAAAGTTGAGACAATTTTGGAAGCATTGGAGAGCAGACTAGCTATCGCACTTACAATCGTGACCTAAATGTCGAAATGAAACCACAATTCTACAAAAAAATGATATTGTCTTAATCAATGATGATCGCGTCCCGCCAAACGTATGGAAGCTTGCTAAAATTGTGGAGCTTCATCCTGTTTCGGATTTGCTTGTACGAGTCGCTAACATCAAAACATCGTCTGGTGTCTTCAAGCATTCCGTATCAAAGATCGATTATATCGATTTCATGTACCAAATTATACTGAGCCTGACACAGCTCAAAATTAAAATTGATCTCTTATACATATCGTAACAAACACTTATTTCGTTTAAGCAAGGGAGCAGGATTTCTCCGTTTTGGTTCTTAATACTGGCCCCAGTATTGGGGGCGGCATGTACAGATGTTATCGGACCGGCGATCGTTCAACAACACTGGAATCTCGACACCCTCGATTCAATCGTCAGCTTTTGAATGAAATCATCTTCTTCTTCTCTACAAAAAAATACTTGGTTGTAAAAAGCTTTTGTTTGTGTGTTGTAAGTCAATTAAAATCCTAAAAAATCACATGGTCTTAGGACTTAGACCGACGAGATCATTATAAACTCAACATTCCTAACCAAAAAGTCATCAAAGTGAGCGTGGTCGAGTAAAAATACAAATCATTAAGAAAATCAACCAAAATCGGCGCACGTTATAAGTTGCTGCAACCGTCAACACACCAACAACTAGAACAACAGGAATCAACCAAGTATCAGCCGAAGTGCCTTGCTTTAGAAACTAATTCTCTTTCTATTCTCGATCACTAAAGCATTAATACTCTAATTCAAAATCTTGTATTCTTTCAACATTATCTTTTCCTCCTAATTTGTACAGCACAACTAGATTTATTACAACTTTGTATTAAATTAAAAATATATGTGATGATACATCAATGACAAAATAATCAAAACGAATCAAAATTCAATTGTGGTAAAAAGAAATTGGTGTAATTATTGGCGGGCAACAGTTTGCAGGCACTTCGTCAACCATTCAGCGACTAGGAAGAGAAAAACCCCAGAGCAACTTTGCTCATCTTTGACGTGCAGAAACGTCGCAACAACAGCAATTATTCGAAGAACCAAGCTCCGCTCACACCAACACATAGAAACATAAACATAACCCCATGGAATGTGCTGCGTACATCACCTATGATGATACTTTCGACAGTTTCACTCTCAAAAATATCAACAACCGCTACTATAACGTTTCCATCAATAGCAACAAAAACAATTCAATGTCCACAGCATTCAATGTCCACATCAGCACACATATCCAGCTCAAACGGTAAGGAACTTTTTAATTGTTACTAACTCTGTCCTTCTTACATCAGCACTCCAAATTGCTTCAGTTTCTCACCTTAGCAATAAAATAATGGAAACAACTATCCCGCACAAAAAAGATACCGCAAAATCGAAAAGTACGGCTGGAATTGATCGCTACGTGCAAATTAAACGAAAACTCAATTCGCAAAAATCTAGCTCTGGTAGGTTAGGGTAGGTTAAGTTAGGTGGCAGCCTTCAGACGAGAGGCTCATTTAGGCACAAAAAAGAGTATGGCCCATTGTGATACCAGCAAAGAGTTGATACGGCACCCGCTTAGTCCGATGCGGAGTACTATTTGGATTCCAAAATGAATCTGGCTATGTCCCTGATTGGTAGGAATGATAGTTCCGTTAAGCTGGAGAGAGACCCAGAGCCTAGGTGGTTCCATCTTCTTGTGGCGAGGGATGGACAGTGGCACATGAGGTGAAGCACAGTCTCCTCCTCCTCTTCAGAGCCGCAGCTGGGGCAGAAATCGTAGTAAGGAAGCCCAAGTCTGCCAGCATATTTGCCTATGACGCAGTGGCCCGTTAGTACGTTTATAGTGTTCCTTATAGAAGTTCTACCGAGATTTAGCAGCTGGCCTGTTCGTTTCCTGTTCATGTTATACCAGGTTTACCTAGCTATGCTGCAAGTGCCTTCTTTTACCCAGAGAGCATTGGCTGACAGTCAGCTTCACTGTTGCTTACGGAATACCAGCCGGAAACGTTACATCCTCACGTAGGGTCCCTTCTCAAGCTAGTTCGTCGGCTTCACAGTTGCCCACAATGTCTCTATGTCCGGGCACCCAGCATAATTGTATGGGTGCGTGACAGGCTAGAGTATCTAGGGAAGAGCGGCAGTCCGCGACAATCTTGGATGTAGTGTATACACCCGAGAGGGACTTTACTGCCGCCTGGCTATCTGCGAAGATATTAACACTGCTATTTAGGGCCAGGTTGTGATACGGGGGTTAAGACCCCAGCTAGCATCCAGGGCCCTCTTGCAGTAGTAGAGAGCGCACGAGGCCCTTCGTGACCTTCCAGGATGTTTGCTTTCCAGCTCAGCTTGGAGTGGAGGACTAGGTCTAGATACTTCGCTTGTTGGCTTATATTTAGGCGAGTGCCTTCGAGTTTTGGTGGGGGGAGGTCAGGAATTTTGTATTTCCTTGGGAAGAGCATAGTCTCAGTTTTCGGAGGATTAAGTGAGAGACCAAAGTTCCGACACCATTCGGAAACAATGCTAATCTGTCTGATAGGGTGGAAGGAACTTGCCGAATACCGCAATTGCAATGTCATCGGCATAAGCTATGACATGGTATCCGGTTCGATCCAATATACTTAACAGGGAGTTGACTGCCAAGTTCCAGATGAAGGGAGAGAGTACGCCACCTTTCGGCGTACCTCTGTATACAGGGTCTATAATCCTTTGGCATGGTGTGTGATACTTTCTCTGCTTTGGGAACGAACACCACACGAGCTTCACACCACAAGCTGGGAATGTACGAGTTGTGGAGGCATGCATTGTAAATTTGCAGAGGCCACGGGTTGACAATGTTGCTTCTATTATCCCGTCAGGACCAGGAGATTTAAAGCGTTGGAATGAACTGATGGTCCCCTGAAGGTGAGCGCTGATTACCACAAGATTAGACCAGCGCCGGTTCATAGGCAGGACTTGAGTAGATCCCTTATTGAGACACACGCTCCCCGGAAAGTGTGTGTCTAGCAGGACATTCAGGGTCTCCGTCCCATTAGCAGTCCAGCTACTATCAGGTCTCTTGACGCAATCCAGGCTACTAAGAGAAGATTTAGGGATCCTGCCGAATCTACTTGTCTCGGAGACACTGGTAGTATTTCCAAATAATCGAATACCTCATCTACCCCAACCCACGACAATGAACCCAGCGTCTTGGAAGGAAATCGATATGCAGTTGTAAACAAAGACAATGTTCTCACATATTTAGAAGTGGCCCCGAAAGTCAAACAAACCAAGCTTCCCCAAATTTATATTCGTGAACGGATAATCTAGTTTCACAGCTAGCGCTACTTATCGGCAGCAACAACTTTATTATAGGCTCGTTAACCAAAGGCAAACTACATGAAACTAAATTGCAAATCTACACTGAAAATAATTGCAAGATAGTTTCGAAATTCCTCACTGCATATGCAACGAACACTTAATGAATATATCATACACACTAATATAACTTAACATAACTGAGAACTTTGTCTAATAAAAAGTTTAAACATTCTTCCCGCTGTTAAGGAGATCGCCTTAACCAACTAACGGCAATTTTGGTAATGGCACTTACTTCCTGTCCCGTTGTCGATGCATATGACAATGCCCTAGTTGCACCTGTGGACCCTAGACCGACAACGCCACCCGCTATTCCCAACCAACTGCATCGCGCCTGGCTATCACTCAATGCAGTTAATTGACTGTGCCGTCGTCGATCAAAGAGATGCGTTACAAAGCATAGCGTGGAATACGCTGTTGTAACGGCACCTATAATAGTCGCTCCAAACATAACAGGACTAGCTACAGGCAAAGCCATTGCAGCCGCAACCGGAACGGTAACCATTGTACCACCAACCTTTGCAACTGTATCACTGACAGTTAGTATTTTACTCTTAACGGCAGCCGCTGCCGTTGGATGTACTTCCAATTGACCTTCACCAGGATCGTTAAAAGTATAGATACCATTTGCTGGAGTAATCATTGTACCTTTAGGCAACGCATTTTTATGAACGAAGAGGGCCGAATTCGAAAAAATGCGTCCCTGTTTATTGACAAAGATCATACAGCATCCAGCGCTGTTGTCATCATTCATGCATTTCCTTGTCCGAAATACAGGATGACAACTGAAATTTGACACTTTCAATGCATTTGCAAATTCCTGCTCATCAGTTACTAACACATAGAAAATAGCCGAGAGCAGGGTGTGTTTGGTATATTGTCTCTGCAACCACACATTGTCGAAGAAGGTCTTGCCTATCCAGAAAATATGGACTTTTGCCTCCAACATCTGGCAGCACCATTTTGATCTTCTGCTTACGTAGGTTACTGTAGTTGAACGATAGTGAGAGCTTTCTCTTGTCATCACGCCACAAAATTCGTTGGAAATCTTGATCCTGATTATGCATGCGAATTTGTCGATACTTTTTTTTTATAACTGCACATAGACCAATTTTATAAATTCTAAAATTTATTTAAATTGACGTAAGACTTCGCTGAATAGTTGGCCCTACGGCAATAATATCGTTGAGTGAAACTCCGTTTGTATACTTGGCTGATCCATTGAAGACAATGCGACATTTTGTAGTTCTCCTTTCAGGCTTTAAAACAGGATGATGGGGCAAGTAAAAAATTGTTCCTGGTGGCCGTTCAATTGAATCATTTGGAACTTCTTTCATGTGTCCAAGTTGAATATATTCCTTCATGAGCTGATTGTATTGAAGGCGAAGTGCAGGATCACACATTAGTCGTCCCTTAATTGACAGGAATTGCCAACTTACGAGCCGTAAAGTGCTGATAGTGGTTATAATAGGAGTTGAAGCTGTTGTTGACACTGAAGAAATTTAAAGTGCGCTTAAAGAAAACGGTTCCCAACCAAGGCTATGATCAACATCTTGAATAGAAGCAAAAACCCGCAGCCCATGTTCAAGGTGGAATTTTCTCATGATAATAATCCTTAGAAAAGAAACCAGATTCACCCGATAAACAATTTACAATATTTGCTTCACCGGAGAATCACTGTAGAGGAACCGCACAAGCGCACAGACCCTGTGCAGTGCACAAACTGTCATGAATTCGGCCACACGAAATCGTATTGTACACTACCTTCTGTCTGTGTATCATGTGGTGACCTCCACGAGTCCTCAAGCAGCATTATTAATAAAACACAACGTCAAAAAAATGAGGCTGTCCACTTTTTAAAGAACTGAAAAACGTAATGAATGCCCGTATCCGACCCGAGTTTATCACACAAGCCACGATGTAAGACCTATGCACATTGCAAACTACCACTCTCAACATTACATTCTCATCCGCGTTGCGACCTGGATTGCAAGAAATACCCACCGCAGATCCAGAGAAAGTAACACACAATGCCAAGAGTATACTTCAACTATCTCAAAATCACCACATAGCTCTCTTGAAGATATGATTGCCAGTTTTATACAATGTATGTCTCAGACTATGGCAATGATACAAAACATGTTTCAAGAAATACTAAAATCCCAAATCTAATCTTACAAAAAATCCGTACTTAAAATGTCCTCGTTAAAAATAAATTCCTGAACACAAATGGCGTATCGAAGCACAATCTTGAACTCATAAAATACCTATCCGAGACAGAAACTTTTGTTTTATTGCACCTTAAAAACAGATAAAAAATTCGAGATACTAGGCTACTATTTCTACGCCACAAACCACCCTGTTGACAAAGCACATGGCGGAACGGGTATGCTCATCAAAAACCGAATAAAACACTATAAGTCTGTATCAAACTCGCAGAATTATATATTCGATTGTCATTGAAACATCAAATGGAAACATGACGCTTTCATCCGCCTATTGTCCACCCAGATTTTCCGTTTCCGAATTGACACCCTAGGGACCAAGTTTCTTGCAGCAGTTGACTTTAATACAAAGCACCTCCACTGCGGCTCTCGCCTTGCAAATCCTAACGGAAAACAGCTCTACAACACAATAATAAGCCCAAGCAACGAACTTAACTTTGCTTCTTCAGGCAAGCCTACGTATTGGCCAGCTGATCCAAGTAAAATTCCCGACATTATCGACTTCGCAGTTACTCGCAACATTTCTCGTAGTTTGATTTCAATGGAAACCCATGCCGAGCTATCATCAGAATATTCCCCAGTCACGTTTCTCTTACTAGAGCGTCCCGCAATAAGTGATCATTCTTTCATGCTTATCTCATGGAAAACTGATTGACTCAGGTATAAAAAATACGTTACTCACACATATGTAGGAGACCACAACTTGATACCGAAACTGACATTGACAACTCACTGGAGCATTTCAACATAATCATTGCGAGCGCTGCTGTTGCCGATTGTACAACCTAGCCCAAAGAAAACTGGTGTTTTAACTAGCGTGGAAATTGAACGTCTAGTATTAGAAAAACGCCGACTAAGACACGAATGGCAGGTCAGTCGATCTCCAGCATCGTTACAAAGACTCAAAACTGCTAAAAAACATTTAAGCAATGCTCTTAAGACTGAGGATCGTAAAATACAGAAGCACTACATTGAAAACCTATCACCAACGAGTACCAAATTCTCGATTTGGAGAGCACAAGACCACATGAATCCACCAATTGCAGGTGACCGCCCCATTCTGGATCAAAACGGACTCTGGACGCGATCTGACAAGGAAAAAGCTTCCACTATTGCTAACCACCTCAAATCCGTCTTCTAACCAAACTTGCCGAAAAAACGGATTTCAGCTTCCCCAACAGCCATGTGCTCAGTTTCTTAATAGCAGCGTACTGAAAACTAATACTCCAAAATATGCAATATCATTCCTTGGTTGATATTGGTCTTCAATGCAATACTCAAAGTGGGTTACTTTACAGCACTATGGAAGAAGTCCGTAATAATTATGATCCCTAAAATGGGTAAAGACAAATCTATGGTGTCTTCATATCGGCCCATAAGTTTACTACCGGTGCTATCAAAATTATTTGAAAAAATTTTTATTAATATGCTCACACCCCACATAAACGCAAATAACATCATCCCAACACATCAATGTGTGTGTGATTTGTTTCCGTGGGTGATGGTTGGCTTTTTTGTATGTGTATTGGGAGTCTGAAAAATGCATATAGTGATTGTTGTGATCGAAGGGAAATAACATAAGATGCGACACTTACCTACTGGTGCCTAGTGCACATGGTGACAGGGTGGTGAGTTTCTTGAACGACTGATTGTCTTTTTCTTTGTTCTTTTTTGTTAATTTTGTGATATTGCTTTAAATTGCAATGTCACTCAATTGCAAAAAAGAGCAAACTGCTGATGGCACAAAAAATAAGGGCCCTATACACGAAAAATACCACCATGCATGACCTGTTAAAAAGGGGCCAATACACGATCAATGTTGAAGTGGTTTGAACCCCTTTGTTATGAGTAATATCTTTAACGTTATTCTGCCAAAAAGAGCTTCATAAACGAGCGTGTCATCGATCGGAAAAGTGGCGGAAAATTTTTCACGAGTAACTGATTTGTTACTCTGCCAAAAAGGGCCTAATAGGTGATCGATATATTCAAATGCTATTACCAACCACACTCACTCACACAAACACACATACGCACGAACGACCACGATGAAAGTCAACGTCCCCTTGGATATATATCCACAGGTACCAATCTCAAGCCATACTTATTTTGGTCGTATAACTCATTCCTTCGTTAGGAACAAGGCCTATCTAAGTCTCTGCTGCTCTGTGGGTCACAGCACCCGGTTGTATAACGCAACTCCACGTCGAGCCACCACGATACTCCCATAAAGGGGCCGTCTCCGCTGGCCAGGACGGAAACAAGTTCCGTGGACTTCGTACCCGAGGTACTACCTATTTGAACCCCAAATAGTTCGTGGGTTGGTGTCTCAAAAATCGAACATAGATCACTGGAATAAAATGCAGGCAGAACCCACATATGACACTATATTCATGGATATAGCTTTCTCACTGTTCGGAGTGAGGTCTATCCCCACCTCTTCTGTAACAGCAGCAATCAATAGATCAAAGATCAAAACGAACTATGTCCCCACTGTCACAAGGATTTTAGCGAATGGATCGTAGGCTGAGACCGCTACTTTTCCAAACGCCCGTGGTACCAGAAAAAGTACCTCTGGTCGGGTAGCGTGACAAAGTCACTACCATTTCAGCTCCATGAAGCTCAGGAACTGGTGCCCCCCAGACAACACTAATCCCACCCCATACACACACACACACACACACACAAAACACGGACGACGCCTAATAAATACTGCACGTGCAAACTCATTCAATCTCTTAACACTATCCCTACTGGAGAGCGCCTAACTAAAATCATAATCCCCATTAACTCTAAAAATACCGAACGCATTCAAATTCCTCAAATCACCATACGTTCACAAAGAACATGCAATGAACGTTTCCCTGATCACGCCACAAGAGCATTCCGGACTGTCACTCAGACCCCTTAGATGCAAAAAAGCATTAAGGGAACCGTGAAGTGTCAATAGGAATCCGAGCCAGAAGTTAAAACCAACGGCCGGTCGACTGCCAACAAATATTACATCCCAAATGAACCTGTATATTGCCCGCCCATTCACACCATTGTCCCAACTGATTTGCCAGTCAGTCAGAACCTGTTCATTCAACAATCTCTTACACTCATTTCGACCCAAGCTCTCCACATCTTAACCATGCAACCAATCATCCTGCAGCAACGGTAATAATAGAAGCACAAGCACCTTAGCACACTTCCATACCTTGGGAAAATATCCCTCAGACACACACTTCCCATAGAGCACATTCATGTAGTCAGGAATGACCTTCCTTGCCTGCTTTTACACATCTCTCCAGTCATTCAATCCAAACCAGGTGACTTCCTCGACTTTAACATCGAGAAGGCCACCTATACTTCATCAGCCTGGGCCCTCGACCTGAAGCAGAGTAACCCTCGGATCCGCCCGAGGGAAAAATTTACACAACAAAGCATTCATACAATCTCTGTCACTTGTCTGCCCACCTTTACCCCTACATACCCTATAAGCATCACCCCAGGGATCATGCTTATTGAACTGAAGAAAAGCCCTCCATTCGTCTTCTATCACTCTTATAAGCATATGCTTATACTCTTTCAACTCACGACTCTACACACTCCTGAGCTGGTCCACATTCACTGCACAAGCGGACCTGGCCCTTTGAAACCTCTTACGAAGTCTCCGAACCAGTCTCCGCTTCCTACTCAACTCATTCGTCCACCATTTCACTCTTCCAATATTCCGCTTACGAAAACTTGGAAACATCATTCACATTACTCATCCATCTGTCCACATACTCTATCTGCTAATCTACACTCATACAATGAATGCGAATCAATAGAACTTTCGTTGCCGCTTCCGTCATATACATACCATGAAGTGGCCAATTTGCATTACGCACACACCAACCATTCAACGGTACTCTTTCACTCACAGGTGGGGTGTAAGTCATAACAACCTCAATAAGGTTGTGATCACTCGCACCCCACCTTTCCTTAATCCGCCATTCGAAACCAAAGAACCTCATTGCTGCCTCATTCACAAAAGTGACATCAATGTCACTTTTTCCTACTGGGCCATCAAAGGTGTACCATTCACTGGGTTCGTTAACAACCTTAACATCCCGGGACACAGCCCACTCGGCCAGCACCTCACCCCGTTGATGGTTCAAATACCCAGACACTAGTCTAAATATTTTACTGAAACACATGGAGGACGATACATTCGCGTCAATACCAAGGATAATAGGATCGCAGCTCTCCAGTAGTAGCACCTCATCCATGTACAAGATGTACGGTTCCAGCTCTTCACTAAACTTACAATACACACTCACAACAAAAATTCTACCAAAAATACCACTTACACTAGACCATAGACAGTTGAGTTCACCAATGTGCATTCAATACTGAAATTTTTCACCACCACAGCCGAATTTGTCCTGCTATCTGGAAATTCCCGCATTTCTGCAGGTAGATCGCTTACGCAACCATTGGTTGCATCAGGTTCCTGAAGCAGGCCAATTCCACTGCCACTGTCACACATTGTAGCTCCTACCTCGCATGTTACAGCATATGATCTCTGACAGTTAACCTAATCATTTTAGTGTCGCGCCTTCACCCTGGCAAGAATGGCACTGTACACAGGACATGCCGGAGAGATCATTAGATGCCCCGACGGCAAGCCCTTAAATGAACAGTTGCGACAATTCAGCGCATTTGCACACTGTGCCACTCGATGACCCGTCTGCCCACAACGGCGACAAACATCATACTCGGCCTTGCATTCCGCTACTTTGTGGTCGAAACCTAAGCAACGGAAGCAACCCAAGACCGGCTCGTAGCTGCGCACTCTATACGAGAACCACTTGATGTAACAGAGCTCAGACTCCAGCAGATCGTTCCAGAATCAAATTCACCGCTCCGTCAGCGGTCCCCGCCCAAGGCTTACTACACAGGCGGACACACTTCTTAAACTCCCCCTCACTCATCTTTTCCTTCAGGTTCATCTCGGAAAGCTCCCTCATAAACTCATCAGGAGCAATCTAAGGTGGCATAACTCATCGCCGCTGTATTTAAAAGGACACCGCAAGCGCAGCCAGAGCTGTACAGCACACCGATTGCACAAAGTGGCGCACCTGAGCGTAAAAAGCCGACAGTGGAAACGCCAACGACACGGCATCCAGTAGGTTTGGGAGCAGCAACAAGCAAGCAACCAGCAGGCAACCTACTCAGCAGTAAAATAATATCTCTGGGATATGCAATAGATTCTCTCGGTGATTAAGAGAATGCACACCGAAGCCATTATGGTGATGGAAGACCTCGAGAAGGAAGCGACTACTTCAAGGAGGAAGACGCCGATAAAACTACAAAATCAGCGAAAAGGGCAAGGTCGAGCCCCAGGGCAACAGCGGCAGGAGACATCACCTTGGTGCCGAATGCGCGATCACCTGAGGAAAAAAAGAGGCGCGAGTCGCAAAAGCTGAGGGGCCAACAACCACAAACAAAGAGTCGGAAAGATGTAGTTCCATTGAAGACTTGACTTTTGCTCAATATGCAGTAGCACGCAACGCCAACTGGATCGTTAGCTCTACATGTACCCACAGCGATCATAATGCTATCATAATTGATATACCGACGGACATTGAACGAAAGTCGCGTCGTGTATGGATAGCACGGCAAAAAGGCTAGAAGAGACAAGTTTTCGACACCGCAGTCTTTAATATTGTCTGGCAAAATGGTCCCGGTCAAGAAGCCGCTTCGGTGTTGAACGCAGAAGAATTGTCGGATAGCATCACGCGCCGCCTCAGCAAAGCATGTGGTGCAACTATGCCGAGATGTTCGGGAAGACCTGACAAAATTCCAGTCTACTGGTGGAATGAGGAAAACATGACCGCGAGAGGAAACTGTCACCGAGCACGAAGAAAATTGAAGAGAGCACGTGGCACACCAGCGTCTGAAGTGTAGTTGGTGGAATAAAACCGTCTTCAAAAAAGCTATACAGGACAGAACAAATCGCTGTTTTAAGGAGCTTTGAGATGGCGTTGACGATGATCCCTGAGGCTTGGGATAAATAACTATCATGCAGAAATTGAAATGTCCGAGAGCACTTTACCCGACGTGCCCCACACTAATGCAAGACGTAGTCTCGACGCTATTCCTTCTTCAAGAAGAAACAACACTCTATCAGGGCCAGCATGTGCGCGTGAATGACATCCCGGAAGTCACTACGCAAGAAATGCTGCATATAGTGAGACGCATTGCGGATAATAAAGCTCCGGGACCAGATAGGTTCCCAAACATTGCGTTAAAAGCCGCGATTAAGGCGGCACCGGAACTGTTCGCCAAACTCTACGACTCTTGTCTCAAGGAAGGCGTGTTTTCTGCTGGACGCCATTCAAGTCGTCATGAATATTGACCGTGAAGCCACGAGCGGCAAGCAGTGGAGGTTCGGCTCAAAGAAGTACTGCGCTGTGGTGAGCAGACCATGAGAGCGCTGAACACAGTTGCGGTGCCGGTGTATCTGCAGCGTGTAATAGCAAGCTACTTCAAAACCAGAAAGAAGGCTATCATTGGCTATGTCAAAGATGTAGTGCTCTTCACGCTCCTCCGGGTTACAACCAACCTTCCTTTCTTAGCATCACATCAGTTTGAGTGGCAATTTTATTGTACATTTATTCTTTAAACTAGCAAACCGCCCCGCTTTGCACGGGTGCAATTTAAAAAATATCGCTTTGGTATTGATAGCATGAAATTTTATTAATTAATTTTTTAACAAATTTTTGTTTACAATATGTCTGTATACAATTTCTACAGCTTTTTTGTCATTACACAATACGAACTGAATTGACGCGTGAAAGATCTACATATAACTGTCCATGGAAAAAACACTGAATGCTCAGGTCTAATCCCACAACGTTGAATGTTTGACCTTGTGATTTGATAATTGTCATTGAAAATGACAATTTTATAGGACATAGCAATTTTCTAAATTGGAAAGGTAGATCCGTTAGTATTAATGGAATCCGGGGAATCAAAACGACTTCTCCAGTTCCACATCCGGTCAGTATTGTACACTCTATTATGTATTTTTTTTAAATGATTTTATCTGTAAACGTGTACCATTGCACAATTTTGGTGGATTAAGGTTCCGTAATAAAATATTGACACCCTACTTTTAGAACTAATTTATGTGGGCGCAAACCAGAAGGCTGTAGAGAATGAAATTCTGTTGGGAAATGAACAGCCTCTTCCAGATCTATAGCATTGTCTACAGAGTAGTATGTTTGAGTCAGTCCATTGATCTTTGACAGAATAAAATGATTTACTTTACCTATTTGATCGTTGGTAGGGACATTTTTTCCTTATATTGCAAGTAAACAAATGTTTTCTTTACCTTATAGTATGGCTTAAATGATTATAGTAATTACTTTAATTTAATTCTAAAATCACATTTGAAGAAACTTTGCTGTGTAAAGAATGAAAAGCTGCAATATTGTAGTAGCAGTAAATGTTTTTTCCATAAATTATAACACTATTACAACTACATTAATTTTATAAGCGAACAAAACGGGACTCGTGCGCCAAACCAACCTGTGAAATTATCAAAATTCAGTATTGGTAAATGGGAAAAGAACTACTTTACTTTACTTTTTGAACTGTTTTGTGAACCAAAAAAAAACCTGTTTGATGTTGTAGTGAATTACAAATACCTGTTTTGGTGAATGTCAAACTTAGTGTTGCTGTCTTTAGTGAATGACAAATATGGATAATTAATGATAATAATCATAATTACTTTATTTATTGAAATAATTATTTATGTACATGCAAACTTTTCTAAGGAAATTCTTTAATTAACAGTGAAAACCGTATCAAAATACGTTGCGTCGTTTAGAAGTAATCAGTATTCTAACTTCTTGAAATTTCAACTTTGCTTTATATTATGTAAAGAAGTTTGCCATTTAATTTGGGTTTGTATGGGAGGTACCACTCCTGGTAACCCTAGGATCATGAAATTTATATGGGTGATGAATATTAGAAACTTATAGTGTCCAAATTTCAGTTCGATACGTTAAAAAACAAAAAACTTTTTCTAACAAGAACATAAATTTAAAGGGGGGTTTGTATGGAAGGTACCCCAGTTGGTAGCCCTAGGATCATGAAATTTACAAGATTGATGGCTATGGATTACAAACCTATAGGGTCCAAATTTCAGTTCGATACATTAAAAAACAAAAAATTTCAGCTCTCTAGCTCAAAAACTGAGGGACTAGTTTTGCATACATACAGACAGACAGATGGACAGACGGGCAGACGGACATGGCTAAAACAACTCGTCTCATCGAGCTGATCACAAATATATATACTTTATGTGGTCTGCGATGTCTCCTTCTGTGTGTTACAAACTTTATGACAAACTTATAATACTATTCACTTCCCAGAAGACACAACCCTCATTGGATATGCAGGTGATATCGCGATGGTTGCAGTGGCAAAGCACCTCGACACTTTGCAGGCGCTATGTAACGACGCTATCTTGAGAGTGAGACGATGGCTCAAACACGCAAAGCTCGAGCTGGCTGCACAAAAAACGGAGGTTGTTCTCTTGAGCACTCGGCGGGTTCGTGAAGAGATAACGATCACGGTGGGCGAAAACAACATTTCCTTCCAGCCGTACTTAAAGTATCTGGGTGTACTTATTGATTCGCGGATGACCTTTAAAGAACACCTAAAGACAGTCAGCGACAAAGCCGCACGGATAAATGGTGCGATAACCAGACTGATGCCTAACATTGGTGGCCCTCGAGCAAGCAGGCGGCTACTCCCGTCATCGGTAATAAGCTCGGTGATTCTGTATGCTGCGCCGATCTGGGCGGACATGAAGATATCATATTTCAAAAACATAAATGCACAGAGTCAGTGCTCTGAGGGTAGCCAGTGCTTACCGCACTGTCTCAGACGATGCCATTTGCGTCGTAGCAAGGAAGATTCCTATTGACCTGCTCGCGTGTGAAATGGAGCGATGTACAGCGGCATAGGCCATCATTCGCCATTTCCGCCTGGCAGCAACGATGTGATCAATCCCAAATATCGAGGCGTGGATGAACCGTAATCATGGAGAGGTTGATTATAATCTCAAGCAGTTGCTGACCGGACATGGCTGCTTCAGAGAATACTTATACAGGTTCCACATCGAAGACGACCCGTATTGTAAAATATCCCCAGTAGAGCCAGAAAGCGCCTGTCACGTGCTGTTTCATTGCCCACGGCTCATCAATGAGCGAACTGACATTCGGCGAAGAAGTGACGGAGTCAAATCTGGTCACACATATGTGCGAGGATAGTAGAAAGTGGAATGCGGCAAGTGCAGCAACTGCGAACATATTGAATACACGGCGGTACACAGAGAACGCACGCAGATCTGCTGAACGAGCTGGACTAGGACAGAATGATTTTTTTTTTTTTTTGTTTTTTATTTTATTAACCCGTGATAGTATAATTTTTACATTTTGTATGATTTTACGCTTATATATAGAGTTTAGTTTCTTTGACAACTTAACAACTAAGAAGATAATTATAAAATACATTTTTCATTAAATTGAGAACATGCTTTTTAGAGTAAGGAAAATAGGGGATACAAAAAACCTTACAATTAAGAGTTTTACAAAAACTTAACCTAAGACTAGCACTATAGACTTAAAACTAAAAACTAGGGATCTGGACTTAATAAGTTAATTAAGAATTAGCTAATTAGGTGCCGATCTACACTTGGAAAGTGCATTATTTGATTCCTTATATTAAAACTATTAGTAATCTGTCGAATGTTTTCGTCAATCATGAGTATATCTGCCCTTTCGTGTAATAGGGAAGTGGAGTAGTAAAAATGAAGATTAAATATCATTTTTAACAATTTATTTTGTAAGATCTGAATTTTATTACGGTGACTTTTCGCGCAGTCACCCCACACCTCCGAGCCGTATAACATAATTGGAACGAATATCGATTTATAAATTATAAGTTTGTTTTTTATTGAAAGTTTAGACTTCCTATTGATAAGGGGATATAGGATTCTTAGCGTCTTATTTGTTTTATCGATTGTTCTATTAATATGCAAACGAAAGGTTAGTTTGCTGTCTATATTTAAGCCAAGATATTTAATGCAGTTATCCCAACTTATTGATTGGGAATTGAGCACTAGGTTAGAGATTGGTAAATGGCAGGACTTACGCTTCCGGGTGAAGTATATGGCGTTGGTTTTATTGGCATTTAGCTTAATTTTCCATCTATGGAAGTATTTATCATAGATGACAAAAGCATCCTCAAGGTTTTGATGAATAACACTATGGATATTACCGGAGCAGAAGATGGCAGTGTCGTCGGCGAAGATTAATGCATGACAATGGTTCAGAGTTGGAATGTCGTATGTGTATAGATTATAGAGCAAGGGTCCTAGCACCGAGCCCTGAGGAACACCAGCCGTTATCAATTTTCTATCAGAACTTACACCATCCATATATACACAAAAATATCTCTCAGATAGAAAACTGCGAATCATTCTTACAAGGTATAGAGGGGTACCGGTTTGCATTAGCTTGTGTATGAGGCCATTGTGCCACACAGTATCAAAAGCAGCTTGAATGTCCAGTGTGACCATGCCTACCGAATCCTTTGATTTTAGTTTGTTTGTAACAAATTGTTTGAGATTATTGAGGGGATGAATACAACTGAGGGTAGGCCTAAAGCCGTATTGAAAAGATGGGAGAATGTTGTTTCTTTCAATGAATGTGTTTAACCTTCCTTTAATTATTCGCTCAAAGACTATGGAGAAACCACACAAGAGACTTATAGGGCGGTAGCTTTCTGGTGAGTCAACAGGTTTACCTGGCTTTGCAATCGCCACAATTTTAGCTAACTTCCAGTTGCGTGGGAAGTATCCAATGTCTACACATCTATTCAAAATAAGAGCAAGTAAATTTAGAGCACGTGAGGGGAGATGCTTTAGGCAGATATTAGGTATATTATCTGGACCTGGAGACTTTTTAGTTTTTAAGAAGCGAATGACATCCTTCACTTCCGCAAGGGTGATTGTTTGGTTATTTGTGATCTCAGCAGTGACCAGGGTGTTCAGCGACCTATTTACTAATACCTCAGTGGTTGCATCTGAGAGTGCATCGGTGGAGTGATGCTTTTTCTCAAAGATTTCACTCAGAATTTTGGTTTTTTGTTCTCTGGTACTATGAATTTGATCATTATAACAAAAGCTTGGGACGAATAGTTTCTTGTTTTTAATTATTTTTGTTATTTTCCAGAATGATTTAGAGTTTGTCTCAAGGCGGGAAAGTTTATTGTTCCAGTTAATGTTATTAAATTCTAACAATTGTACTTTAATTTGACGATTTAGGAAATTTAATCTGGCTTTGTATATTGGATGCCTATTTCTTATCCAGAGTCTTCGCGTAATGTTACGTATTTTTATAAGCTCTACAATATTGTCAAGGGTTTTGGTGTTAAATGGGAGGGTGATATAGGATTTGGGTACGGCTTGGTCGATTGCACCGCAGACGCTAGTTGTCATGAAGTCAATAATGTAGTCAATTTCGTTACTGGAGTGTAGTGAATTTCGTTAAAGGTTGATATTATTCGGAAGCGTTGGTTTAGGATATGTCGGAACATCTTCCAATTTGCTTTTGAATATAGTAGGGTCTGCTTGTTTGAACTGTTTAAGGTCGACTTCACTTTACTGATAATTGGTAAATGGTCTGATGAAAGATGAGGTGAACTAGCTAGAAATAGGTCAAGTGTAGACGGATTAGCCTTGTAGTTTGATGGAACGTAAGTGGGGTCCCTTGAGTGTATGATACTAAATTTACCTTGCATAGCAAGTTCGTATAGAATGTTTCCCCAGCAATTAGCTCTAAGGCGATTCCACAGGCGATTTCTACAGTTGAAATCACCACCTAGTATGTAGCTACCATTAATTTGATGCATCTTAAGCAAGTCAGCCTTGAACATGTCCTTTCTGTGTTTAGTACCGTTTGAGTAAGAGCATGAATTTGATAGGCACCTCGCTGAAGAGCCAGGAAAGTAAACAGAGAAAATTTTTAAGGAGTTTCCTCTGCTTATTTCCAGCTGAATGCCAACGTTTTCAATTAGATGAGTTTTTAAACCAACAATTTGTTTATGTTTAATCTCGCTTTTTACAATTATTGCTACACCACCACCCATAAAACCAAAACGGTCGTTCCTATAAACAGAGTAGCCTGGGATAAGGAAACTATCGTGAAGGGTTAGCTACGTTTCGCTTAGAAGGCAGATATGGACATGATTAGAATTTAAAAAGTGTAAAAGTTCACTTCTTTTACCTTTTACGGCACGCGCATTCCATGCCATGATGTTAAGACAATTACTAAAATTAATATTTAGTATATACGTACTTTACAGCTAACTGAGTTATTATATTAAACTGTTCTCTTTTCTTTGTACAGCAGCTAAGTTTGTCCATGAGTTCATTCAGCAGCGAACTAATTTCGTCAGGCGAAAACAGATCAGGTGAACTTTGAGATGGTGTGTTATTGTTAATGTTGTTTTTATTACTAGTGAGCGCTTCTTTGTAACTAATAAAGTTGTTGGTTTTATTTGAATTTGCCGTTTGGTTAGTTGGTGGATTTCTATCAAACGCACTATTGGTCATTAAATGCTTATGCTGATGACTAATAGAAGGATGGTTACTGTTACTTTATGCGTTTGAATGCTGGTGCTTCTTATGTTATTGTTTCTACCAACAGTGCGTTGACCTTTCTGATTCCTTATTTTTAGCATTGTTACATACGATGCGCGGCAAGGGCAAGCGGGATCGGTAGCGGGGTGATCGCCTTTACAGTTTGCACAACAATATGGGACAGTTTTTGTACAAGTAGTTGTATTGTGTGAACCAGCGCAATGCGCACATGATGTTTTAACATTACACTTACTTGATCCATGTCCGAAAAGTTGGCAATTGTAACACTGTGTGAGTTGGTTTGGTTTTGAACTCCCAGCGTACTTTAGTGTTGTTTATACAGGAGTTTTGTTTACGCAGGTCTTGCAGCGTTATTGCGCCGTTTTTGAAATAAACAACGTACAACAGCAAGTTATATCCAGCCCGTGTAGTTTTTTCGATAGTCTTTACATCGATGCAATTTAGGAAGCGGCTAGTCAGAATATCTTTTATAGCGTCGTTGCTTTCTTTTTCCAATCCAGAGAGTAAAGCTTTATAAGGCTTTGTTTGCCTAGTTTCATGAGAGTAGAACTCAAATTTGGATTTCTTAAGCTCATTGCAGATTAAATTAAAATTTTCTGCTGAGTTTAAAAATACTTTAATGCCAATCGAAATAGATTTGAGAGAGTAGTTAGCTATGGATGTTTTTTTAATTAACTCGTGAATAGCTGTTGCGGATTTCTTTAAAACCGTAATTGGTGGCGGCAAAGTTGGCTTTACTGATATAGACTGCTCCTCATCAACAGGGTCCTTAATGTCATCATCGATGGTTTGGAGAGGCCGAAAATAATTGTTATAATTGTTGTCGTTATTACTCAAACGCGGCATTTTTAGTCTGTCTGAAGCGCCAGATGCGCCAGACTCAAAATTTAATGCCAGTCGATTTCGCTTTATGTTTACAGATGATTATGCGGTAATTTTGAAACAAAATTATTAGCTCGATGTATGTAGCTTGTTTGGTTTTCCAATTGAAAAAATCGATTTGAAAACTAGCGGGAGTGATGTGAAACAACGATAGCAGAGACACCGTTTCTATGACAACCTCACTCAGGACAGAATGACTAAAACTAACGATTGAGTAGTAATATACTCACAACGGCCTCGCGACGCACTACCTAATCGGTGAAGTTCTGGGAGGACTAACCGTCGGACATGAGGGAGGGTTTAGTGGGTTAAAGTCCCACACTACGGCTACGGCCACAGGTTTTTGATGCTTCCCTTCCTCGGCAAAAATAAAAAAAAGATGTGCTATTGAGTAGATTTTTCATTGGAAATTTTGGTACTGCTAAAGTCACACCAAGTTACTATTTCAGAAAATATTGAACTTATTTGAATATTGTTTGATTATGTTTTGAGATCGTCAACATACATAGTATGTTTGAAAATTTGTTCGAGTTTATTAGAACGTTAAGTTTGTCAAAGGCGATCAAGAAGAGGGCTACTGACAACGGTGATCCTTGGGGGATACCATTATGCAGTTTTTCCTCTCTCGATTAAGAGTAATTTGCCTTAACTCTAAACCATCTGTTGGAAAGGTAGCTTCGCACGAAATTTAAAATTTTTGGCCCTAATTTCTACTCAACTAGTTGCTTCAGGGTGCAATGTATACCTACTCCATCAAAGGCCTATTCCAAATCTATTGATAGGATGGAGATATGGTTTCTTGTGGAGAGACTTTTGCATATGTAATCATCAATAACTAGCAGGGCGTCAGTGGTACTTCTTTTTGTCCTGTAAGCGAATTGATGAGGTGATAATACATTTGCTTGATAGAGGTACCACATAATACGTCTGGCGATAATTTTTTCTAAAACTTTTGAAATGCATGGTAGTAGCGATATTGGACGGTACACTCGGATGTAAATATTTAGGAATTTCATATGGAATGTTGGTGAATCCAGGTGTGTTACCTTGCAGACTATTTAGGTAGAATTAAAGTTCTATAGTCGTTATTTGCGATTCGATAAGTTTCGCTTTAGGTTTAAAGTGTGATTACACGGTATTGGTGCCATGTAAGAAGTTTGATTGTTTATAAATGTTTGTGAAAAATTAGAATCATGAGAGTATTGGGACCATGCTTGACTAAATAGGTTGGCTATTGTAACTGAATCTCATGTGTGACGTATTGGGGTCTCAATAGAGTGTATATGTGTATCTTTTCGGATACCTGAGATTATGTGTATTTTATTTCAAAGTGTCATCGAGCTGGAGTGGGGGTTGATATCTTTAGTGAAATCAGCGAAAGCAGTTCTTCTACACAAAATGGGAAAATGGTCGCTATCATATAAATTTTCAGCGACTGACCATTTGGCGTTTAGATTGAGCGGAGGGGAGCAGAATGTGAGGTCTACATTGGTTAATGAATTATGAGTTGTGTAGTGGGTGTGATCGCCATTGTTCATTATAATTAAATTACTGTTTTGTATAAAATTTGCTATAACTCTACCTCTTTTGTTGTTGGATTTAAAACTCCAAAATATATGCCAGGCGTTGAAATCTCCAAGGAGTACAACTGGTTTGTTGGAGTTGCTTATTAGATCGTGTAGATCTTGTTCCACAAAGTTTTCAGTGGGAGATATAGAGGTATACATTTATTATTATGAAAGGAGTAACAGATTTGATTTGTGGTTATGACAGGCGAAATTATAATTTTCCATCAATACTTTCTTCGCTCTCTGTGTCAGAGAGATCGACAATATCTTTATTTGAGCTGTTAAAATGTTGTTTATAATATTCTGTTATGTTGTTTGTGTTGTATGTTGATTCATATTCCATTGGAGTGATTTTTGTTTGTTACAAAATGTTGCAGCAAAACAAATTTTGGTTTGTATTTGGTTGATTGTTAATTATTAATTTAAGTGATGTTGTTGGTTTTTCGCCATTGTTTGTCTTTTCGTTTAGTTGTACTGTGCTGTTAGTTTTCACAGTTGTTTCATTTACATTTGAGCTTTGATCTTGTGTTTTTGTACTTCTTTCTTTCTTCCCATCAGCTTGTTATGTTGCTTTTCAAAAATATTTGAAAAAATCTTGAAGGCAAGACTTAACCCTTATCTCGAAACAAATTCAATTATACCTGCATCTCAATTTGGCTTTCGGTCGCATTTAAGTTGCATAAACCCTCTTCTAAAGCTCAAAAAATTTATAAAACAAAATTGGCAAGATAAAAAATCAGTCGGATTGGTTGCCTTAGATATACAAGCAGCTTTTGATACAGTATGGCATGATGGTTTAATCCATAAACTAATGGTTACGAATACACCTATCTACTTAACAAAAATTGTTCAAAGCTTCGTCACAAACAGACACTTATCTATTGAATTAAATGGCATTCAATCGGATACTAAGACCATTAGTACTGGGATACCGCAAGGATCAGTCTTAGGACCGATATTATATAACTTATATATCCATGATGTACCTGTACTTAACAACTGCACTGTTTCTATCTTTGCAGACGAACTGCGCTTTATTGTGCAGGTATAAATTACAAAGGTATACACAACACCCTCCAAAGCTCGTTGACTGAACTAAATTTATACTATAAGAAAATGGAAAATCATGCTAAATGTCAATAAGACTAATGCTATTTTCTTCACAAGCAAAAGGAAAAGTGAATATTTGCCAAATGGTAATCTAAACTGCAACAATACTGACATCCCTTGGTTAAATAGCATACGATATCTTGGCTTACATTTAGATAGGAAACTTACTTTTAATGTTCATATCGGGAAAACTCTGGATAAGATTAATAAAATGATATGCACACTCTATCCGATCATAAATCGTAAATCAAAACTCTCACAGCACAATAAACTCATTATCTTTAAATCAATATTTAATCCCATTTTAATGTATGGTTCACAGGTCTGGGGTGATTGTGCTATAACACATATATAAAAACTTTAAATCGCATAGAATAAACTACTCAAATTGTTACTGAATTTGCCATACTACTATTCGACTAATCAATTACATGTTGAATCAAATATTCAAAAAATTGAAGAAAAAAATCTTTATTTTCAACTCAATCTTTAATAATCGCAATTCACTTATATAGGATCTACACTATGTATATAAGTTTGCGCATAACTGGTACTTGTATCTCTAGTCTATGATTAGAGATAGTTAACTAGTCTAAGTTAGTTAAGTCAGTGTTAAGTGTTCGTTATCTAAGGTTTTTTCCCATTTTTCCTTAGCATAAAACGTGTACAAATATATATAAATTATTTAATAATAGAAACAATTTTTCAGTAGCTAAGTAGATTAAAAACTTGAAAACTAAACTCTGTAAAATAGGAAAGATAATTAATTATCTATGAATTTGTATTAATTATGGGTTAAATAAATAAATAATAAATTTAAAGACGTATTTGCGGTACTAGTAGAAGCAGCTTCAGAGTATGATTGTGTTGTTGGTAGAGGTTGAGTGGATTTTTGATAGAATTTTGAATTAGCTTCATACATTGAACATTTTTCTTTGGTTTTAATTTTTAGTATTTCTCGAGCTTCTGTATATTTTGGGCAGTCTTTATTGTTGGCTGAGTGCTCTCCTTCGCAATTAGCACATTGAGTACGTGTGCAGACGGATGGTTCATGTGGTTCAAGGTTGCATCTTTCTCACATAGTTTGGTTTTTGCAAAATTTAGCTGTGTGGTCGATCAATTGGCAATTTTTGCAACGTATTGGATTTGGTATATATTCTCTGACTCGGACTGTATTCCAGGAAATATTTATCTTGCTTGGAAGATTGTATAAGTCAAATGTCAGCTGTACAACTCCAGTTGGGACGGATTTATTGTCGACTTGTTCGGCGTATTTGAATACCTCTACTACTCCCTGCGATTTCAGTTCTTCAATAATCTCTTCTGGAATATTGTTGAGGTAGGGTGCATAAACGGTGCCTTTGCGCTAATTGAGATTGCCGTGATATTCGCATTTAACTTTACTGATGCCATGAAGTTCTTTGGTGTTGATAAACTTTTCGGCAGTTGCTACGTTTTCAACAAATAATAGCAAGCTGTTATCACGAAGTGATGACATTTATTATTTATTATTTTAATAGCTCTATGTACTACCGATTTGGTAGGGTGACTGATGGTAATTCTGGCATTGGTTTCTTTCTCTTTGGTTTTGCGTTTGCTGATATGCAAAAATAAACTGTAACAAATATTAATAAGCACAACCGAACGAATTGAGAGTTAGTCGACCACTGTATGGCTTAGAAAATCCAACAGATAGCGCGACTATTACTGTAAACGGTTTGTTTTCATGCATCAAAAGGTAGCAACATTTCTATTTTACATAAAAAATTGTGTATGAAAAAGATTTCGGCAAGATGGGTGCCGCGTTTGCTCAAAGTCGACAATAAACGCGATAGGGTGGTTGCCTCTAAAGCTGTATTGTCGCTCATGCAACGTAATCCGAAAGAGTTTTTTCGTCGGTTTGTGACTGTAGATGAAACATGGATTCGCCACCACACTCCCGAAACGAAAGAACAATCAAAACAGTGGATTTTTTTGTGATTCACGTGGAATTATTTTCGTTGACTATTCGGAAAAAGGAAAAACAATAACAGGGGAGTATTATGCATCTTTATTGGACCAGCTAAGAGAAAAAATTGAAAAAAAAAAACGGCCTCATTTAAACCGAAAAAAATCGTCTTTCATCAGAACAATGCCCGCATCAATGGCTAAAATTGAAGAATTAAAGTTCGAATTTGTCGACCACCCACCGTACTCGCCAGATTTAGCTCCTAGTGACTTTTTTCTATTCCCAAACCTGAAAAAATGGCTCAGTGGACAACTTTTTTTTTTTCAAATGAAGAAGTCATCGATCAAACAAATGATTATTTTGAGGACCTTCCAAAATCTTATTTTTCTGACGGATTAACAAAATTAGAGAAACGTGTAGCTATGTGTATACAGCTCCAACGATATTATGTTGAAAAATAAAAAAAAATATTTACCAAAAAAAAAATTTTTTAATGCTTTTTTCTAAGGACTTATTGACCCAGCCTCGTATTATAAATATTAAACACGTTTTGATTATGAAACTAAATTATTATGAATATTTCTTTATATGAGTTCAATGTGACAAACAAAAAGTGTTATTTTGTCAACCAGAGTAATTGATTAGTCTGATTTTTCAAAAGTATTTTAACTACTGCGCAATGTACTACAATTAAAAAAAGAATAGCATGATGCACTTACATCACGTCGGAAGAAGAAAACTAAGCTCAGAAGTATATTTCTTTTTTAAAGTGACCTTTTTAAAATCAGGATAGATGTTTCTGTGCTCTTTCATCGGCGGTTATCAAACCGTTGAAGTCGTGTATTAGCTTAAGTGCTCTATCTGCTATATCATTTACAACTTTTAATTTTAATAAAAATTTCATTTTCGTTCCACATAGATACGCTCTCCTGCAGAAAATTGTCATCTATCTTTAGACGTGAAAATAAGTTCTTGCTCTTGTTTGATACGAAATATTTTAAGGATCTTTCTGAAATCATACATAAAATACGTATTCTTTTAATAAAACACGTAACTGCAGCAACATCTTCCAAACAAGGTGTTTGTAATCTCTTCTTTAGATGGAATATATCTCTTTCCACGATTTAACGTTTGTTCACGTTCCAAGTTGGAAACCACTTTCATTTTCGTTTTTTCATCTACTTCGTCATCAAGAAGAGCCAAGATAAATAAATACCATAAATACCACAGAAATGTGAGCACCTTTGACTAGGGTAGGATCAAAAATTATGAGATTCGTGTGACGGATAGCCCCTTATTTGCATGAAAACAGTCAATACAATAACTGATTGCAAGGCACGTGCCACTTGTCACATGCAACTTGGATGAACATGTTTCAGATGGAAGTCGGCACGGATTCCCAAACATAGAATGATCTAAAATTTTACTGGGAGTATAAAGACACTTATTGAACATAATTAGAGGGTACGCGTTCCAAAAAAAGTATTCGAAAATTTGGGACACCCAAATTAATATGGATCACTACAGCAGTGAACACCATGTTGTCATTATTATTGAAACTTATTTTAAATATGAGAAGAAGAAGGGAAGTTTAATAATCGAGTAACTCCTCGAAGAACAGATGTGAATTGGCCATCGAGAAAATGCGATTTAGCACCATTGGGCTTCTTCTTATTGGGTTTCGTGAAGAGTAAAAATTATGCTAAAAAACCTCAAACTGTTTAACACATCAAAGACAACATCATCAAGCAAAAGCATATCACTAATTGAACCATCATTATGCGAAAAATTTATCCGAGAAGTTAATCGAATATTTAACTTCTTCTATCTAAGGGGACGCGCAAACGATGAATAAAAGAAATCGCTGCCACAAGTAACTGAAGAACCGGAAGCTGAGTTCCAGATGACTACAACAAAACTAATAGAAGTTAGTGATGAAACTTAAAAAGAAAAAGGTAAGAGCAGCGGCAGAACTAAAGGTAACAATCACTGAAGATCTCCCACAAGTGACCCAAGTTGCATAAATCGAAGTAATTAAAGAAGCCGTCGTAGAAAATCCTGAGGAAGTGATCATAAAAAAAACTGAACCAGAATCACCTATTGAAATCCAGGAAAAAATCAAGTTACCAAAGGAAAATCCAAAGATACCAGATATAACTGAGGAGCCAGAATTTGAAGTTTCACTCAATCCAAAACCAGGCACACTGGGCCGGATGCCAAAAATTTTTTTTTTTGTTCAATAAATACTAAACTAAACTAAATTTTGTAAAAGTTTAATATGCAGAATGTAATTAGACTAGGGATAAATCCATTAAGCCGTCAAACCTGATTTTTTGTATGTGTTATAATGTATCCCATATTATTAAACAGCAATCTCGTAAAACATGTGCTTTGCCGGTGTTTCTAGATATGTTGCAAACTGGACTTTCCGTAATGTCCAAGTTAATGGGTATTTTAAACATTGTATGGGCGGTTTTCCCTCCAGGTAATAATGTAGCTGCTATGCCTGATGAAGCAATAGCAAGAGGAATTTTGCATTGATTCCGTATTTGGGCCGAGATGACTTTGGTGAGGAATGTTTTCTAAAAATAAATACAGACAATAAATTCATCAATACATATATCTAATCTATAACCAATTGTCCAACGTAAAGTGTAAATATAACGAAAAATTTTGCTGTTTTTCTTTAATTTTTTGTCTGTGACAATATACTAGGCAAAAAATCCAGGTCAAAGAAAGAGTGGATGTCAGTAACTCTTTGAAGAATTGCAGAAAGAAACCATATAAAAATCAATATGCTTAATGAGAATAATCCACAGCGCATAGAAGAACATTCCCTTGAATATAACCTACTAAATTAATTAATAAGGAAGCAGACAAGAATCGAAAAATTGGCGTTTTTTGCCAAACTAGGAGAGAGTGCACGAGAAGCCGCCTCAAAATGTGACATGAAAGTTATTTACGACCTCACAAGAACTATTAGCGGTGGAAACGTTAAAATCAACAGCCCCATTGAGGATGAAAACGGTACCATTGTTACATCCAAAGACGAGCAAGCAAGAATATGGAAAGAATACTTTGAGCGTATGCTTAATACGCCATCCCTTGCAAACGTAGAACAGCTAACCATCCGAACTCGGCACAATACAAGTAGACAAATAGATACGAATCCTCCTACAATAGACGAAATAGAAGAAGCAATCCATACCCTCAAAAAAGGCAAAGCAGCCGGGAACGATGGATTTGCAGTAGAATGCTTTCAAGCAGACACACGCCTCATGGCCAATAAACTGGTGGATATTTTAAAAACAGTTTGGATCACTGAAGCTGTGCCTAGGACGTGGAAAGAGTCCATAATTATTAAAATCCCAAAAAAAAGGCAACAAGAAAAAGTGCTCCAACTGGAGAGGCATCTCACTTCTACTAACTATTATGAAGGTACTGAATCAAATCATACTGGGTAGAATTTCAGAACACGTAAATAAGCTTATTAGGAAAAATCAAGCCGGGTTTCGTCCGGAGAAATCGTGCACTGATCTTATCAACACAGTACGCATATTAATTGAACAATCTGCAGAATTTAATGCTCCACTATACAATAGCCTTCATCGACTATTTAAAAGCTTTCGATGCTCTAGATCGCAATGGTATATGGTTAGCGCTAAGCGCCAGAGGAGTTCGCAAAATATCGTCAACATCATCAAGACCTGCTACGAAGACTCCACTAGCCTTGTTCTACACAACGGACAGCTAAGCGAGTCTTTTGCATGTAAGAGCGGTGTTAAGCAAAGATGTGCGCTATCTCCGCTGTTATTTATCAACGTCCTGGACTTAGTCCTTGAATCCGCAGAAATCGAAAACATAGGACTCAACTGGAAGCTGCACAGAAAACTAAGCGACCTGGAATACGCCGACGATGTAGCACTGCTAACGAATCGCTGTTCGGATATGCAAACCCAACTAGACGAACTCATTGTGGAGTCTAAAAAAGTGGGATTGAACATTAACTGCATGAAAACCAAGAGAATGCGATTAAATACCACTACTAGCACCAATCTTATAATCGATGGTAACGACATCGAAGAGTTTGATCGTTTTGAATATCTTGGTAGTCAAATAACAACAAACGGGGGAACCCATATCGATATAGAATGTAGAATTCAAAAAGCCAAGGCCGCATTTGGGAGACTAAGAAACTTCTGGAGAGCTAAACATGTCCACCAGAAGACGAAAAGGGACTCCCCTTCGCAAAAATAACGATGAAATACCCCATGCCATATTGGAATGGAACCCTCAAGGGACGAGGTCCAGAGGAAGACCGAAATTGACGTGGAAACGAACTGTTGCGGCTGAAACAAGAAAATCTATGAGCGAACTTCGCGCATTTGCACGCAATAGAGACGGATGGAAATCCTTTGTTAACTAACTTTGTGAATAGACTATATTTATAATATCTGTAAATTGCAAATACGTCATAAAAAAATAATAATATGGAAAGTTCATGAGAGCCCGATATACAAAAGTTCATATAGTTATCCACGTGTACATAAATGTGAAATTAAAAAGCAGATTAAAGAAATGTTTGATCAGTGTATCATAAGAGAAAGTGATTCTCCATATTGCAGTCCAATATGGATAGTGCCTAAAAAAGTAGATGCTTCGGGAAAACAGAAGTTTCGAATTGTAATTGATTACAGAGGATTAAATGAGATAACTATTAATGATAAATTTTCAATTCCTAATATGGAAGAAATTTTAGAAAAACTAAGCAGATGCCAGTATTCCACTACAATTGATTTCGCGAAAGGTTTTCATCAAATAGAGATGGATCCCAAATCAATTAGGAAAACAGTGTTTTCAACAAAAATTGATCATTATGAAAATACTCGTATGCCATTTAAATTGAAAAATGCACCAGCAACTTTTCAACGATGCATGAATAGCGTGCTAAGATATTTAATAGGTAAACATCGTTTAGTCTATCTAGATGATATGTATAATAGTGTATTCGCTAGAAGAACACATAATATTACTTAAAAAAGTTTTTGAAGTATTAATAAAAGCAAATTTAAAATTACAACTTGATAAATGTAAATTCTTAAAAAAATAAGCAAAATTCTTAGGCCATATAGTTACGCCAGAGGGTATAAAACCCAACCCCAAGAAAACGGAAGCAATAAAAAAGTTTCCAATACCTGAAAAAAAAGCATATTAAGTCTTTTTTATGTGGATTTTATAGAAAGGTCATACCAGATTTTGCTCACATAGCAAAACCATTAACGCTAGGATTAAATAAAAACGGAGTAATAAATATTAAAGATCCAAAATACATAAATGCGTTGGAGAAATTAAAATTATTAATAATGGATGTTCCAATATTAATATTTTGAAATTTTGACAGAGAATTCAAAATTACAACTGCATTAGGAGCGGTTTTATCACAGGATGGAAAACTAATGTGTCGAACATTGAATGATTATGAAGAAAACTACAGTACAATAGAACCAAAAAGAAGGTTATCATTGGCTCTTCACGATCCTCCGGGTTGCATCCAACCTTCCTTTCTTAGCATCACCATATTCTCTCTGTTACAGTTTGAGTATGAACAAAGAACACATTTTGAGTATCAACAAAGAACACAGTTTGAGTTGCATTGAATTTTTATTGTATTTATACTCTTTATAAGTTTGTCATTTAATGTGAGTTTGTATGGGAGGTACCCATGCTAGTAACCCTAGGATTATGAAATTTACATGGCTGATGGATACAGAACAGAAACTAATAATGTCTAAATTTTAATACAATAAGTCGAAAAACAAAAAACTTTTTCAAATAAGAACATTAATTTAAAAGGGGGTTTGTATGGGAGGTACACCCCTAGTGGTCCGATTCGGCTGATTCCGACAAATGTTCAGCGGAACAGTTTTGCGAACAGACAGACAGACGGACATGGCTAAATCAACTCGTCTCATCGAGCTGATCACAAATATATATACTTTATGTGGTCTGCGATGTCTCCTTCTGTGTGTTACAAATTTCTTGACAAACTTATAATACTATTCACTCCCGTGAAGAGTATAATGTTACATTTATAAAGGAGTCACAAGTCAAAAGGTAATTCGATCGTTTTGATTTTGCTCCAAAGTATTTCACCGATTTTGTGACTAAAACATACACATATTACACAATACTTCAACGATCGTACTTGTAAAGGTTAGTTTTTGTAGGGATAGACATGAATTGCATTTTTTTATTCATATTTGGTATTTCTATTTTATACATATATATATATATATATTAGGGTGTTTCATTTTTCCAAAGGTGTGATTTTCTTATGAATTCGCTCACGCCCTGAGTCTCAGTGATGTAAAAGTTATGTATGCCCAATTTTAAGAAAATCGGATAATATTTAGAGGTTGCACAAATTGACCACTTTTTTCTCAAAACGCCTATACTCTTATAGTGGACACGCATGAGCATCAGCGCAAGGGCACTGCCATCTAGTTCAATTGTGTAGAAGTTTGAGTTACTAGAAGAGACGTCGACAACTAAATTTTGTAAACATTAGTGTTTTTATAACGAAGTAGTGGTTGATAGTGTCTTTAAACAGTTGTTACACAAAGCACGGTGTGCACCTCATACGGAAAAGCTTTTCTGACGTGTTTGACAGTTACTGCTCGAGGGAAACAACAGCAGGAACTGTCCAATTTGTCAGGAAACGGTTTTTTTGTGCTTGTACTATTTCAACTCCAAGTGAAAATTCAGTATAAAACTAGTGAAATTTTTAATACAAAGTGTTTTGTGCTAATGGACTTCTTATTTATTTGTTCCATTTTTTGTAAATAATTTAACTTTAAAATGGGAAGTAAAAGAGGAATTTGGCTATTAGAAAAGGCTCCTACCAGTGAGTTTTTAGGAGCTCGGCTGCCTTCAAAAGAACAAGTACTTTTAGTTTTTATTTTCCATCATAAGGAAATAAAAGAAACATTTTCGGATGCTGCTAAAAGTACAAGTGTTAAATTGCAAGAAATGTGGAGTAAAGCAAATATTCCTGTTAAAACAGAGATAAACATTCGTGCTGGTATACGGAAGCTGTATAATGAGTATCAAAATCTGGCTAAGGAAAAGTCAAGAAACACGGACAAAGCAAAGATGAAACGGCAGATTTGGAAAGGTGACCTCGTTGAGTTATTTGATATTTCTAGACAAAATGTGATGGATATGATTAGCGTGTCTCAAGAAGATAAAGAATTTCTGAAGTCACAAAGGGAAGATCGTATGAGTTCATCAATGACTGGAGTAGATTTTTTTGCTGTTTTTACAAAAGTGGTCAATTTGTGCAACCTCTAAATATTATCCAATCTTCTTAAAATTTGGTATACATAACTTTTATATCACTTAGACTCAAGGCGTGAGCGAAGTCAGCAAAAAAATTAAATTTTTGTTTTTGGCCTACAAAATGAAACACCCTAATATATATATATAAACTGGGAATCGAACCGGTGACGCGATATTTTGTATTGTTTTTCATTGATTTTCATATACTGCAACGACGCCTCAGCACGCTCAGCCAACGACTGCTATTATCTGAATTGGTCTTAGAAGCGACAAAATGTTTTTTTGAGGTATTGCATTTCATTTTTGTTTGTTTTGTTATGACATTTGTTAGAAAAAACGCATTTTAAATTTTTTTAATTATAAATTAATTAATTTTTTATGGGTCAATTTTTATGAAATAGAGTCTATGTGCTTCTGCAAAAAGTGGTTCTTGTGTATCAATAATTTGATTTTGAATGGAATGAGTGCATTTTAATTGATACTTGTTCACGTGAAAAACAAACTTACGAAGTCAACGATTTTATGATATGTATAGATATAGAAAAGCTTCTATAGCCTCGTTGTTAAAATTGATCTGAATATTTGATGATAGGTTTTTAGAAATGCATCCCTCTTCCCCTCTTAAAAAAGATGTCAACGGTTTAGTAAGGGTAGCGTAATCACGCACAAAGCAGCGATAATAGTTGGACATACCTAAGAAAGATCCAAGCTCTTACAATTTCTTTGGGTATGAGATTCTTGAAATTGCTTCAACTTTGGCTGGTTCGTTTTTGATTCCGTCAGGAGATATAATGAAACTCAAAAATTTGACTGGATTTCTAAAGAAGTCGCATTTATCGAGTTGCACTTTCATATTTGCTTCGACCAGAGTTTTGAAAATTTCCTCTAAATGTTGAATGTGCTCGCTCTCATTTTTACTATATGTGGTTATTTCGTCGATATAGACATATCATATTTTCCCAATGTGGTGACGGAGAATGTCGTAATATAAAATAAAGCCCTTTGGAAGGTTGAAGGGGCGTTCTTTAGACCGTATGGCAACCTAGTAAATTCATATTTCCCATTATTGATGGAAAACGAAGTTTTTTCAATATCAGATTCTTTTGACGGGATCTGATGAAATCCGCTTTCTAAATCCAGCACAGAGAAGATTTTATTATCTCCTAATTGCGCTAAAACTTCGGTTATTTCGGCAATTGGGTATTTGTCTGCAATGGTAAGTTCATTAAGTTTCCTGTAGTCAACTACTACTCTGTATTGTTTATTGCCAGTGGAGTCAGGTTTTTTCGGGACGATCCAGACTGGCGGATCTATATGATCCTATTATGCCATCCTTACTCATCGCTTGGATCTGAGATTCGATCTCTGATTTTAGAGACATTGGGTATGGATAATAGCGAGTATAAATAGGGGTATCAATTTGAGTACGATTTTCTCCAACTACTCTTGTGGTTAGTTTCTTATAAGGTTCTGCAAAAAGGTTTCTAAAGCGTTATGTCAAGCTACGAAGGTTGTCCTTTTGTGTCTCCTTCATGTGTTCATTTTTTTATGGCTATTGCGTTGATTGATTGTGGCTTTAATTGAAATTTCTAGATTTTCTGATTATTTTTTATTTGCATGAAATTTTTTTTTTTGTGTAAATAACGGTGTTTATAGTTCTTAAGGTGTCGTTTCCTATAATTCCGTGAAATGAATTCGGATTTGGGAGAATATAAAATTTTAGATTTTCATCTCGAAGGATAAAAAGGTTGATATATGTATGATGAGTGATTTCTACGTTCCCTGTTATTGACTTGGCTATGAAACATTCTTCGTTGAGAGTTGGATTCTTTACCAGGTTTGACTGAGTATAGTTTTTTGTGGATCCTGTATCTATTAGAAATTTTAAAATAGTTCCTTTCTTCGTTCTGCACTTGACGTACGGCAAAGAAGAATCGGTCGACCTAAAAAATTAATGTCGCTAACGTCCAGAGTGTTTTCAGTTTCTGGTTCTGTCTGTAGGTAATCGTCATCGGTGCTGTCAGTTTCGATTCCAATGGATTTTCGTTGTTTTTCTGGTATTCGTTATTCTCTGTGTCTATATGAAAGTTCCTCTGCATTTTTGCAGAATTTGCCCGTTCGGTTTTGGTCTGTTCATGTAGTTAACGTTTCTTGTCTGGATAGAGGAATCTAGGTCCATTGGTTCTGGTCTCGGTTGTGGTTTTGGGTGGTCGTAGTGGAACAGACTGTTGTCGGAAAAGTAAATTATTATTTTGTTGGTTATTTTGCGCTGGCCTGGGTGTTTTTTTTTCTTTTTTGTATCGGAAGTGAAGCATCGAAAACCTACCCGGTCTACAACCGGAGTGCGGGACTTTAACCTCGTTAAACACTCCCGCCCCTTGTCATATCGTCCTACCGGAACTGTCATTAGATATTACATCGGGAGGAAGGTGGAGCATTGCTGCTCAAAAGTCAATCGGTCCTAGTTTAGTAGGCCACCTATTGTGTTGTGTTGTTGTCGTACGTGGGTCGTGGCTACTCGTCAGTATTCTACGCTTCTCCGTCCGGCACTCTCTGCAACGTCTGCATATTTCACCTAGCCCTCTCTAGACGACTTAGCTCTAACTGAATAGCTGTCACACGCTCACAGATCCGGTCCCAGTTGGCCAGAGATGCTAACATGAACTGTAATGCGCTTCCTGGCTCCTGCGGATATCCTTCTGGAACAGGAAACCGAGCACATTGGAAAACAACGTGCTCAGCGTCCTCCGGTTCGTCACACAGTGGGCACCTTGGTGTGTTGTCGTACCCAAACCTGTATAGGTACCACCTGTATCCACCATGTCCAGACAAGAACTGGGTTAAATTGTAGTTGGTTTTCCCGCTCTTCCTGCTCAACCATTTTTCAATGTCCGGGATGAGCCTGAAAGTCCATCTACCATTCTCAGCGTTCTGCCATCTCCGCTGCCAAAGCAATGTTGAGGCTTGCCGCTCCCGCCTTCTAGCGTCATTGTCTGGACGCCCATGACACGTCTCATAGAGTCTGCGCATTTCATCAGCCAATATGTCTATGGGAATCATCTCCGCTACTACCAATGCCGCATCATCTGAGATTGTTCGAAAACCCGATACCTTTCTCAGCGCTGCCAGCCTATAGGTAGTCGAAAGGATTTTCGAGTATGTAGTAGCTCTCAGCGACTCCGCCCAAACGGGGGCAGCGTACAGCATGACGGATGTCACCACCCTTGACAGTATCAGGCGCTTGTCCGCCTTAGGGCCACCGATGTTTGGCAGCATCCATGATAAGGCATTCTGGACCCTCTCAGCTTTATCCTTCACGTACAGAAGGTGCTCTTTGTGCGGTAGCTTGCTATTCAGCATAACACCCAGGTACCTTATAGCCCTCTTGGACTGTACCTCGTGATCGCCAACTCGTACGGAGCAGAACTCTATACGCTTCATACTGGTGATCAGAACCAACTCCGTCTTCTGCTCTGCTAAGGACAGTTTCGAAGACCTAAGCCATGCAGTAACCGAGAGAATAGCGAAGTTTGCAGATTGCTCTATATTCCTTATCTCCTTGCCCGTTACTATCAGACACAGATCATCCGCAAAACCTACCGAAGTGCAGTTTTCAGGAAGCTGTAATCACAGGACCTGGTCATACATAAGGTTCCATAGGAGCGGGCCCAGCACCGAACCCTGTAACTCTGTAGGTTTTATTTCCATCTTCGCTATCATAGTGCAAGTAACTCTCTGACAAGTAGGACTTGATCATGTTTTGAAGGTACATTGGCGCTCCCGTTCTACCAGCAGAGTTAAAAGCGTTTATAACGTCCAGCGTGACGATTGCGCAGTACTCTTCATCACCATAGAGCCACCTTTCGCCCTGTATTGCCTGTCTTGCTATACCAACCACTTTATTTATCGCGTCAACTGTCGAGCGACCCTTTCGAAAGCCAAACGGGTTTTCAGAGAGAGTGCCACTCTCACTCACGATTCGTTCAAGCCTCTTGCAGACAATCTGTTCCAAGACTTTGCCCACAGTAATATATTTTATTTATAACTAGCAAACCGCCCTGCTTTGCACGGGTGCTATTTAAAAAATATCGCTTTGATATTGATAGCATTCACAACGTTGAATATTTGACCTTGTGATTTGATACCTGTCATTGAAATTGACAAATTTATAGGAAATTGCAATTTTCTAAATTGGGAAGGTAGATCCGTTAGTATTAATGGAATCCGGGGAATTAAAACGACTTCTCCAGTTCGACATCCGGTCAGTATTGTACACTCTATTATGTAGTTTTTTTTAATGATTTTATCTGTAAACGTGTACCATTGCACAATTTTGGTGGATTAAGGCTCCGTAATAAAATATTGACACCCTTCTTTTAAAACAAATTTATGTGGGTGCAAACCAGAAGGCTGTAGAGAATTAAGAAATTCTGTTGGGAAATGAACAGCCTCTTCCAGATCAATAGCATTGTCTTCAGAGTAGTTTGTTTCAGTGTGCCAGTCCATCGATCATTGACAGAATTAAATGATTTACTTTTCCCATTTGATCGTTGGCAAGTGACATTTTTTCCTTATATTGCAAGTAAACCAATGTTTTCTTTACCTTATAGTATGGCTTAAATGATAATAATAATTACTTCAACTTAATTCTAAAATTACATTTGAAGAAACTTTGATGTGTAAAGAATGAAAGCCAACCTGTGAAATTATCAAAATACAGTATTGGTAAATGCGGGAAGAACTACTTTTTCAACTGTTTTGTGAACCAAAAAGAGCTGTTTGATGTTGTAGTGAATTACAAATACCTGTTTAGTGTTGCTGTCTTTAGTGAATGACTAATATGGATAATTAATGATAGTAATCATAATTACTTTTATTATTGAATCAATTATTTATGTACATGCAAACTTTTCTAAGGAAATTCTTTAATTAACAGTGAAAACCGTATCAAAATACGTTGTGTGGTTTAGAAGTAATTAGTATTCTAACTTCTTGAAATTTCGACTTTGCTTTTTACTGTGTAAAGAAGTCTTCTTGTTAAGTTTGTACTTCAGGTGAGGGGAAACACAAACGTCCTTCTTCGTTGAGTTCGTGATTGCTTTTGCCTTTTATTTATTTCATTTTTACTTGACTAGCTTATTTGTAATATATTTCATCAAACGCTTAACCTTACATAAGATTATTTCAAATGAGTAAAGATAACTTAAGAGAATTAAAGAGAATAATTAACAAGAATAAGAGATAAGAAAGGTTAAGATTAAGAGATTTCAATGGTTATTAAATATATCAATATCAATATTCAAAGCTCAATTATTTGACCAGTTCAACGCCAACATACTCCCCGCCTTGGAAGCTCCTTCCAATCAACTTAAGTTCAATTTGACTCCAGAGGTAGCGGGCATATCTTGTATATGCTGCGCATCAATACACCAGACCTTGTCTTCACTGTGACTACTCTAGTCACCATTCATTCTCATCCGCCAGAAGGACCAATGTACGTACTGCAATGTTGTTGTACACCTTAGTGTACATTTTTGGCACTGTTGGAGAAGGGTCAAGTATTTCTTTGATCACCCACGCCATACTTCTTGCTGCACGACAATGACTCGCTTATATAGATTCACCGTGGACAGTCTTAAGATGTCGTCAGTGTAGACCTCCGGCAGAGAGTTAAGTCTACCCACGAGAAAATGACCAAATGCATCCAAATCATTTGCATTATCGGTGAGAGGGCAGAGTGGACGAGAGTTCATTATTGCCTCTACTTGCGCCACCACTGTCGACATTTCTTCAAAGTGTAACGCCATCCCGTTAACCTTATTTGCCAACAGCCCCTTTGCTACCTTAATCGCATTCTCCCATAGTCCCCCGAAATGTAGGGATCTTGTATGTTTAAATTTGAACTCTTCACATAAGGATCCACATTCGTCGAGAAGCCTTTTTCGAGCTGGATCTTTATGTAGCTTCATTGACATCTCTCGTAGCTCTCGGCATGCTACTGCAAAATTTGTGTCATTGTCGTAGAAGAATTGGTTGGCCTGTACAGGTCGCTGTCGAAAATAAGCAATACAACCTCGAACTGTCTACCGAGCTAGAAATCTACAATTAATAATCCAATACGTAAAAAAAAACCAAGACCCTTCAGACTTAACCAATTTACGACCAATTAGTTTATTGCCACATATAAGCAAAATTTTTGAAATTTGTATTAACATTAATCTCAATAAATATTGCGACAGATACAATCTAAAAAGTGATCAGCAATTTGGCTTTAAGTTCAAACATTCTGCTATCCATGCAATACACCTGTTAACATCGGACATTCAATGGAGCTGGAACAAAAAACTTATAATAGGCGCATGCTTAATAGATTTAGTGAAAGCATTCGATAGTGTTTGGATTAAAGGACTAATACTGAAAATAATTAAATATAAATTGACGTTACACACCTTAATTCTGTTACATAATATGATCTATAATAAAACTTTATTAACTTTTCATAACGGCACAGTTAGTTGTAAAGAATTCATTATTGAAAATGGCTTACACCTTGGAACTGTGAATTCGCCGGCGCTATTTAATATGTACATCCTCAATCGGATAGAGAATATTGAAAACTTTTATTGCTTTTGCTGGTGATATAATCATTTACGCATCAGGTAGAACAATTAAAAATATCAATTCAAATTTACAAAATGATTGCAATAAAATAATGGAAACTTAAAATAAATGTAAATAAATGTCAAACCATATTGTTTCGACCCCCAGTAAATAAATGTAACTACGATATTAGGAAAAACTGGAAAAAATTTCTGAAACTTCTAATGAACATCTGCACATTACAGGCTCAGCCAAGTATCTAGGAATCCATCTTGAAGATTTTTATACTTCAATATAAATATATGAACAGCTTATATATGAACAGCTAATTAAGGCAAGAAATGCATTTTTTTGCCATCAAAAACTGTTTTATAGTCGCTACATAAATAAACGAGTCAAGATATTAATGAACCAATCCCTCATTAGACCTACAATGACTTATGCTTGTAATGTCTGGTTCAATATATCGCCCTCTTACATGGAGCGGATAAGAAAATTTGAAAGAAAGTGTTTAAGAGCATGTACATCTCTCCACAGATCTAGTTATAGCAACTACACTAAATTTATTTCGAACCAAAAACTTTATGATGCAGCCAATATCCAGAGAATCGATAACTTCATAATTAAGCTAATGCGCCAACATATAATTACCTGTATGGACTGTCCAGAAAATAATCTAATTATGGAACCATATTATGAAAGCGAGGAATACCTAAACGAAACCTTGCTAACAGGCTTCATTCCCCCAGAAGTTTTTCTGCTTTTGGGTAAAAGAGGTTTAATGCAAAGCCCAAGTTGTATACCGGTGTTTTAGCACCTCCACAGACGGGCCAATATCAAAGCTGTAGATTTAGATCAAATGCAACAGCAAAACTGGAGATTTGATAAAAGCATACCGTTTAAGGATTCGAAAATTGACAATAGTCGATTTTGGTGGCTGTTTGAATAGCTGTATTCCCATTCCCATTCCCACTCCCACTCATCCCTCAGTCCTTCCACACCCTTGTACAATATTTTTATCTTATATAGCTAGTAATGTAATGTTTTTGTTGATTTTTTCGTTACAATCAATGTATACGAGGGTGGATCAAATGTAAACCGGAATATTAGAAATACTTTTCTTAGCCAATCACGAGTGCTCTCACAGTGTAGGTTCTTGTAGTGTAGTGTATCAGGAGTGGGGGAAACGCTTGGTGAGCTGTTTGACTTAGTCACTTCGTCAGTACAGCTATGAGTGAGCAACAGGTTCCAGCGTCCGTTGCACAACGGGTTATAATAAAGTTTTTAACTAAGTAAGGCATTAAACCGTACGAAATTTTGACTCGATTGAAGGCTCAGTATGGGGATGATACTCTGTCTAAAACTCAAGTGTTTGATTGGGCCAAAAAAATTAAGAGTGGACGAGAAAGTGTGGAAACATTGGTGCAGTTCGTGACCTTATTGAAAGTGACAGGCGGCTCACTATTCATGAAATCACTTTACAGGTGGGCATTAGCTATGGAAGTGCTCAAACAATCATTAAAAATCATCTTGGTTTCAAAAAAATCTGTGCCCGATGGGTCCCAAAGTTGTTGAACGAAGATCAAAAAAACATCCGATTGCAAATCAGTAAGAGACATCTGAATCGATTTCAGCGGGAGGGAGAGTTTTTTTTTAGGCGTATCATGACATGTGATGAAACATGGGTGCATCATTACACTCCCGAGTCCAAGATGGCGAGTAAAGAATGGCGTAGGAAAGACGAAGCCGGTCCTGTGAAAGCCAAAACCAGTCTCTCAGCTGGTAAGGTCCTCGCGACCGTCTTTTTCGACTACAGAGGAGTGTTGCTCATTGATTTCCTACATGACCGACGTACAGTTAACGCTGCCTACTACTGCCAGCTGTTGGAGGCAGCAAAAGCCGCTTACAGAAGCAAAAGACGCGGTGTCCCCATCAGAAACGTCATCCTTCTTCATGACAATGCCAGCCCACATACGGCGGGTGAAACGAAACAAAAACTGGAGGATATGCATTGGGGAACCCTTGAGCATCCTCCATACAGCCCAGATTTTTTACCCTGTGACTATCATTTGTTTGCGCCCATGAAAGATGCACTTGGAGGATTGCGATTTGACAACGATCAAGATGTTGAGGATTTCGTGCGCAATTAGTTGGTGACTCAACCTCAAAGTTTCTACGAGCAAGGAATTAACAAGCTTCCAAGCCGCTGGGAAAAATGTGTAGAGCGTGAAGGAGGCTATGTAGAAAAATAATCAATAGTATTTTTGTATTGTTTTATAAATAAATAAATATTAAAAAAGAATTCCGGTTAATATTTGATTCACCCTTGTATATGTCACAATTCTGTTTTTTGCTTAAATCTCGAATAGCATTATATTGTGTCTTGGTTAATGCGTATTCTTCGTTTGGTGTGAGAGGTATGGGCCTCCGTCAAAAATATTTTTTTTTTTAACCTCTCTTGATCCGCTTGGAGTGAGCATGGAATTCTGTAACACAAAGGCCGTATACTTTTCATTAGGTTTCATTGCAGAGTGCGCGGTTGCATGCATAGAAGGCTTGTGTCATATTTTTGATTATCTGCCAGCACAGTTACTAGTTTTCTTTTCAGACGTGGGCCTGCTACTTCGTATGTAAGATGTGTGCGTCACATCTGATAAGGTCTGGGAGTATCACCTCTTTGCTTTCTACGATAATCGTCATTTTCCACGATTTTGAGGGCTTCAACTTAAAATTTGAAATCGTTCTGTTGCATTTGGGTAAATTTTTATGAAGCGAGTAAAATTTGTGATTTTTTGATTGTGTGTCGACGTATATATTTTTAATGTTTATTTATTCGATAGCCCAGTTTCGCTTTTTCTTTGCGATTGTTGGCAAGCCATACATCGAACATAGTCGTTGGGTGAACTCAATCTTTCCTAAAATATTAGAAATTGACGGAAAACTGGCAAAATCAAGCAAAAAGTGGTAATATCACGTTGAAAGGAACAGATCCAAGTATACTTTCTAATAATTACATTTTGTCCAAATTTGTCGAAGTTAAGGTTTTCCGCTTTTTTCTAGAAATAAACAACTGATGAAAGTTCGAACTCTGCATCCCTGGTGAAAGCTCAGGGTTGCACTCCGAAAGCTTTTATTTCTTGAATTATTGTATTTCAAGTATTCACTTTAAGAAAAAACAACTCAAATCGAAATATGTTTTCATAAGAAATTTGACTATATGCCAAAAATGTGGGCCCAGTGTGCAGTGATAGAAGAAGTCGAGGAAAAAGTTAAGAGCGTCAAAAAGAAACCAACGAAACCTGCTAAGGAAGAAGCTTAACTGAAGATAAGTGTTAAAAAGGAAGTTTCTCCAGAATCGGTAATTGAGGAAATTGAAGAAATTGAAGAAATTGAGGATGTTGTGAAAGGACAACCGGAAAAAACAAAACCAGAGGAGTACCCACTGAATACATAATTGACATCAAAGAAACTGAACCAGAAGAGTGAATTTGAATTGAAATTGCCAAAAAAAAAAAAATTGGGGGAGGTAGTATCGCTAAACTACCGTAAATATTTTTGCGTGGAAACGTTTCTTGTTATGTATCACGAGATTACACACAATTTGTTGTTGGATATGCGAAAATTGAAAATAAGAAGCAAAGATCGACCTTTGTAAGCGACTTGTGTAGTCTATATAATTGCAGAGTGATTGTATAAACATCATTGATTCAAGAGACCCCAAATACTGAGCAGACAGACACCGAGTATTTATGATTTCAATTATGTTCTTTTTTACTGTTATTAGCTTCGTATTTGATCGCTTGTTCATTCGTCGCGATGTGTGTCGTCATTAAGCAAGTCCGATTTGTTCCAAACTTAACTGAAACAATCTCAAGACTATGCAAGAGATTCCCTCAAATTCCATCAAAATCGATTGCGCTAAATGAATAAATGTTAAAAAAGTAAAGACAGTTTAGTCTGTATCTCCAAAACAACGGCCCCTACCGGGTTCAAATCAGATGTAAACCATCTAGGTGACTCCATGAGTACAACAAAAAATAAAATTCAAAATTGATTCAGCCGTTATTGAGATATGCGCTTACCAACACATTAAGCGTTTCATTTTTATATAAATTAAACAAATGTATTGTTTAGTTTTAAAATAAATATAAGTTTTTTTTATTATTGAATATGTTTGTTATAATTATATTCATTATTTTATATCTTAAGTTAGATAAACAGTACTATGTGCTGTTGTCTGAGCCTGGGTTAGAACTAACTTAACTTAAGGTTGCTGCGGATGTTTAATGCTCAGCTTATGCTGGCCTACGTGATCGAACTTCACTTCGATTGGTCATTGTTTGAATGTTCGATTGGTGAATTTGACGTACGTGGCAAAGAGAGCAAAATCAGCGGAAAGGGTCTTTGTGGCTTATGTTGGGAAAGAAACTTATGCGAAGTTTCAGGATATTGCATCAGCCAAATAGTGTGGGAAGCGGACATTGGGTCAGCAGAAAATAGTGTGGGAATAATGATGATAATATTTCATCATAATGATGTTCAAGGGAATAAACAAAAGAGTTATTAAATCCTCCATCCGAAATATCAATCGTCCTCGATTGAGTTCAGAAGTATGGAATGTCGTTTAAACATTTTTGTGCAGCGTAGTTTGAGGAAGAGTACGATTTTGTATGATAATTTCAGTTTTAGGTTTGGACATTTTGCGCTTTAGGAATATGACCAGAATTGAAAATAGGATGGTAATCGATAGATCAAATGTAGCAAATGTGAAATCAAATATTTTATTTCTTATAACTATTGTATCATTTCTTAATTTAATAATGAATGTCCCATTTAGGGTTTTAATCATTTGATTAATTGTTACATTACGTGGTTTATTATTAATCAAGTTTGAAATGCAATTATCTTTAGAAATTACTTCTACATCTGTATTTAAACAAATTTCTAAATTATTTAACATTGTTTTACAATTATTTTTTATACCATATATCTCATTTGGACAATTAACTATATTATCAAAATTCAATTTAACAATTCATTTATTCAACTTTATTGGCTTAATGATTAATTTCTTACAGTTATCTTTTAGAGTTTTAGGTATTGAATTACATAAATTATAAAATTTTTATTATGGGCAATTTTCAGATCTCCTATATTTAATGCCTCTTCAATATCATCATATGGTAATTCTTCATCTTCTTATATATTTTTCATTACTTTGATTTCTGGTGAAGCCAGTAAAAAAGTGTTTAACACGTTAACTTTTGATAAATGTAGAGCCAGTTTTAACTTATTTATTTCTTCTTTTAGTAAATCGATTTTTATTTTATAATATAAAATCGCTAATAATTGGGAACTTTCACTGTTTTTAAATGTTCTTATAATATCATTATTCCTCTTAGTTATATTATTAATTCGTTCTATTATATTTTTATTTATTATTAACTGTTGGTTTTTATTATTTATTATTTTGTCCATGGTATTTTTAAGGTTTTCGAGGTCATCGTTATAGGGATATCCGGCAATCTATTTCCATGCCGAACCTATTGCATTAATGGATCTTTTAAATTTGTTAGTAAGAGTTAGATTATTTTGGGAATCATGTAAGGATTGGATTTCTTGGATAAGGAAAGGACGCAAGATATGGGGGTTGCATAATCTCTTTATTAAGTTATTTTCTATGCCATTAATAGTAATGTATATTCCGTTAGGTTTATCATGTGGAGTACCTTGAAAGTTCCGGATGGATTTTAGCAAGTCCATTTTCTAAAGTGACGACTTCGGAAAACTTTTTTGGCAGGGTTGTATTTTTCGGGTTTTTTCCTATTGGAGTTGTGGTATTCTATGTCGTTTTCCTGTTTCAGTACTAAATTTCCATAATTTTCTTGTCTGATGTTTTCATATTCATCAGATGCAGGAGGGTAAGGTCGTCCAAAAAAGAGGTCTACCGGGTATAGTGGAGTGAATTGAATGATTATACTCATTCACTGCTGTTTCTATGAGTTCATGTAGGTTTTCGGAAGGGATTTTTTGTTTGAGGCATCGGACTATTTCAGCTAAAGTAGAATGAAATCTTTTGATGTGACCACTTACTTAGCTTTTGTAGGGAGGTGCGGTCAAGAATTTGGAATTTCCCGTGGAAAAGATATCAATATGAATGGTGTGACCTGGATATGTGGGAATTGGAGTTTTCCCAAGATTTGGTTTATTGAGTTGCCGGTCGTATTTGCATTCTTTACAAATCTTACACATTTTTACAAAGTTATTGGGTTTTTTGGTCATTCCGGGGAAATAGTATTTGCTTTTTATTTTCTTGGGCATTCCTATGGGCTCGGTTATGGGTTTGTATTATAATATCTGTTTCTTGTTCTTTGTTTTTGATATCCTTGATTTGGATTTAAGTAGAGAGAATCTTATAATTTGAGAAATGTAAAGGGAAAATAGATTGTATTAGCAACATGATAGATTCTTCAGTTTTAATACAATTAGTGACAGAGGGATTTAGATATTTTTTTAGAGATTCCTTAAGGATTTCTGCTGAATATTTGGGTTGAATGATTGTATGACGATGATAAGTTGCAAATACTATTTCGAACTGATAGTGCAGAGTTTCGCCGACTTGAAAAAATATTTGATTTTTAAACACGTTTATAGGTTATTCACTACAGGACATTCAATTTTCTGAAGAACTGTTACTGCTATGGACTTTGGCTGTTAAGGAATTTATATTGGCTATAGGAGGTCGTGAAAGAAAATCTGCTATGACATTTGTATGTCCTGGCTTGTAAATCAACTCATGATTATATTCTTCGAGTTGAACTTTCCATCGCTTCATTTTTGCATTTGTATTTTTATTACTAAGTGCGAAAGTAAATGGTTGATGGTCAGTAAATATTTTAATCTTTTTTGATCCGTATAGGAAACAAGGTAGGGATTGTAAAGCCCAAATAATTGCGAGCATTTCTTTTTCGTTTGCTGCGAAATGTTCTTCGCACTTCTCAAGTGTCCGTGAAAGGAAAAAAATTGGTTTTCTTTCTTGGGAAAGGACTGCTCCAAGAGCATAGTTAGAAGCGTCCGTTGTTTATTCAAAAAGTTTGTCGAAATTAGGATAATGAAGCATAACATCTTTTGAAACTAAGCAATTGCGTAATTGTTTAAATGCGTTAATTTGCTGTTCAGTAAGATCAAGAAGTGTTTTCTTCGAAAGTGTTTTAGGAGTACGACCCATTTCTCCTCGTAATATTTCCGTTAAGTGTTTTGCAATTTGGGCGTAATCTTGAATGAATTTGCGATAGTGCCGTTGCTCCTAAGAAGGAACGAAGATCATGCAATGTTTTGGGTTCAGGAAATTTAGCAATAGCTTCAACCTTTTGGTGATTGGTACGTATACCATTTTGACCGACAACTATGCCGAGAAACTCTCTTTTATTTTAATGAAATCACACTTGTCAAGTTGGATTTTAAGGTTTGCCTTTTAAAGAGTATTAAACACGATTTGTAAATTTTCGAGATGTTCTTGGAGAGTTTTTGCGAAAATTATAATATCGTCGATGTAAACGTAACATATTATACCGATATGTTCGCGAAGTATATCGTCTAATGCACGCTGAAAAATCGAAGGTATATTTCTAAGACCGAAAGGGAGTCGTGTAAACTCATATTTTCCGTTATTCACAGAGAAAGCTGTCTTTTCAATATCTGATTCTGTGAGAGCTATTTGATGGAAACCGCTCTTCAGATCAATAGTAGGGAAATAATATAAAATATTAAATTATCTTTCTATCTATCTACCCGTGCGAAGCCGAGGCGAGTTGAGAGTAATGATAAAAACATCAGTGTAATCTAATTCAGTGTAATCTAATTCCTATAAAAAATGACGTCAAATTTAAAAAGATACTTTAATTTTGAACCCTTATAAATGTTGAACTCTTCTTTAACACAGCTATGATGACGCCACCATTGTAATGACTTTAAAATGATTATGGTTGGACTTTTTTCCACTAATTTTCTATTCGACTCACGCTGACGCCGATTATGACTTACTGTTGCGAATTGTTGCATAGCAATATTATTTCAAAATTTGGGTGGATATGTACATAAATACATAAGTAAGTCAAACCAGAAAAAAGCTTTTCATTGGCTATGCAAAATATGCAATACTCTTCACGCTCCTCCGGGTTGCATCAAACCGAACGGCAAAAAATGCCAGATATCAAATATGCTTCCTTTCTTAGCATAACTATATTCTCTCTATTACAGTTTGAGTATCAACAAAGAACACGGTTTGAGTATGAGATGTGAGCACAATTTGAGTGGAACTATACAATTTTTTACTTTTTATAATCTTCACGGGAATGAATAGTATTATAAGTTAGTCATGAAGTTTGTAACACACAGAAGGAGACTACATAAAGTACATATATTTTTGATCAGCTCGATGAGACGAGTTGATTTAACCATGCCCGTCGATCTGAAATTTGGACACTATAAGTTTCTCATCCATATTCACTGCCGTGAAGAGTTTAAAAATTAACAATTTGCATTTCACTAAAAAATGTTATGTTATGCCATCATCAGCTGTTTAATATTGTCCATGACGGAAAATGACCAAAAACTTGGTTACACTAGCATAAAACTTGGGACCACTTCCAGAAGTTTCCTAGCCCTGGATAGCTTCAACTTAGCTTTTCCTTTGTAAACTAAAATAATTCTGAACCAAAGCAACCGTGAAATTTTAAAATTTTCTTGTTGTAGAATTTTGAAACTGCTTACAGAAAAAGCACCTTTATTTTTGGTATAAAAAGGCTATATAATGACATTAACAAGACAATTGTTAAATAACGCATATTTTGCAAAAACATACATATGTATGATTGTGTTCTAAGTTAAATATGTTATAATTTGTCTTTCCACACACATTATAACAAATTTTGCAATATTAACTAAACTAAAGAGTAAGCGATAGTCGCAGCTAACCGAATATAACATTGAAATTGACATCCTTGTCTGCATGTTTCCCTTAAATTGGGTTAGAGGTGGTGAAACTTTCTTCAACATACTAAATAATTCAATAAAAGTATTCGTATTTTCAATTTTTTTCTTTGCACCCTCGTAATCGTATATTCAGCACTAAACACCTCACCCAAGTGTCGCTTAAAAGTTGTACTGTTTGCAGCAACTCACTTGACATATTTATTCAACTGACAACAAAATTCGATTTTCCGATCTAGTTTCATGCATCGCTAGAACATTTTCTGTTACTTCATTAAAAAATTGTTTATTACATATATTCTGTTAAATTTTGGATCAATCTATGCACTAAGTTTGTAAATTTTTGTAAAATTCAAGAATAATGTAAAATCCTTTTTTAAACCCAAAACTAATTATGCTGAAAATGTATAGCGTAGAAATTTTTATTCAGGTAGGTTCATATAATGGCCACATTTACATTTTTGCCGTCTGAACCTGTTTTTCTCCTTGTGCACCTTAATTGAAAACATACAACAATCGAAAACAGCTTTTCTATTTTCCATACAAATTCCAAATTTCAGGCAATTAAATATGCACATTATTACATATATGTATAAATTGAAAAAACATATATTTGGCTAGTGTTTATTTGGTTGGTTTATTTTTATTTTTAATTGCAGATTATTTAATATTGTAAATGTTTTATTATTTTATGTTAGTGCAAATATAATTATTTGGTCAACAAGTTGAAGCAGTCGAAGGCAGCGAAATTAATACAATGTTTCCTCGATGAAGGTGTCCAATCAGAATGTTCTTAACCTCTCTAAAATTGACACGTGTCTATTCTAAAAATAATTTTCAATTCACAATAGTAAAAACTTATTCGCAATAGTCAAAACTTAATTCACAATAGTGTGGTGAGATCCTCTAATTTCGATCGTGGTGAGATTCCTAATTTGGAGTTGCCACAGTACTCCCCTTCTAGACGAAACCCGTACTGTTGGCAAATGTGATCCTTTGGCCAGAACGGGAAGGTTTCGTTGATTCTGGTTGGGGATCTTGGTTTTCCAGTCCAGTCGACGATGTAAAGGCAGGCTTCAACCTGTCGATGCTGATGTTGGTTTTGCGTCCCTTTATGAGAAGTTTGAAAAATTTTTGTGATTTTTTCAAGATTTCGAACGGTCCATCGTACGGATGGGTCAAGGAAGGTCGGACTGAATCATTGCGGACAAAAACATGAGTAGCCAATTCAAGTTTCGGAGAAATGAATGTCTTCGGAGGACTATGGAATGCTGTGTCTGTCGGGTGCAGGTTTTGCATTGATTTTAAAAAATATTTCACAGATTTGCTAGTCGGTGTTTTGGTTGTAGTGTGAAATTTCCCTGGTAATCTTAGCGTGGTACCATAGAAAAGCATCGCTGGTGATGCCTTGATGTCCGGCTTAAAGACGACTCGTAGGCCAAGTAGAATGGTGGGTAAACACTGCGTCCACCTGTTGACGTTGTTGCAAAGAATGAATCGTGAGATCCAATGTGTCACAATGGCTTTTGCGACCGATTCTGCTGTAATGTCAGGAATTGGTGCTGCTTCTGGCCATCGAGTGTAGCGGTCGATTATAGTGAGACTATATCGTTGCCCTTCACACAATGGAAACGGGCCAACGATATCGATATTTATGTGACTAAACCGTGCATCAGGAGGTTCGTATCTCGTTGGTGTAGAGCGTGTGTGGCGGTGTAACTTAGAGCGTTGACAACTTATGCAGCTCTGCACAAAATGTTAGTGCAAATATAATTATTTGGTCAACAAGTTGAAGCAGTCGAAGGCAGCGAAATTAATACAATGTTTCCTCGATGTAGGTGTCCAATCAGAATGTTCTTAACCTCTCTAAAATTGACACGTGTCTATTCTAAAAATAATTTTCAATTCACAATAGTAAAAACTTATTCGCAATAGTCAAAACTTAATTCACAATAGTGTGGTGAGAACCACTAATTTCGATCGTGGTGAGATTCCTAATTTGGAGTTGCCACATATATAACAACATATGATAGTGCTGTGCTCTCTCTTGAGAGAGAACCACATAACTATAAACTACTGTCGCTACCTTCTTTCATTTTATCATATCTTCGAGGTATATCGGTATGGTTCGACAGCAATATCGATCAACAGCAGAAGGTTGGCAGGGCCATCAACAACAGAAGGAGAGATGAGGACGCCATGATACAAGAAAACAAGGTAGCGACAATTTGACCGTTTTCGCCCTCGAACTTTGGTTTTTAACGTCACAAAAATATTAGTCTAGTAAACGTTGAAAAAAAATTGTCAGTCAATGAGGCTGCGGACCAAAGTGAAAAAGCAAAAACAGCAAAACGATGTTTTCGTACTCATGCACATCTCTGATTTAAATGTTATGAGTACAACATTTGTTCGTTAAAATAGTAATTTGATCTCCCCGACTACATTTCACAAAATCAATTTCGCCTCTTCATAAGCCAGGGGTGTCCAACCCGCGGTCCGCGGGCCGCATGCGACAAAGACCATAGTGACCTTTTGCTTTCCACATTACCAACTCACTGCGGTTGGACAGCCCTGACGAGAACAAACCAAACACAATAAGCAAAGCAAACAGCGTAGCGACGACGTTTGCAAAGTTCTTGTTAGAAAAAGTTTTTTGCTTTTTGACATATCGAACTGAAATTTAGATATTAAACGTTTCTGTTCCATATCCATCAGCCATGTAAATTTTATGATCCTAGGGTTACCAGCAGGGGTACGTACCTCCCATACAAATTCACATTATATAAAGAATATAAGTACTATAAAAATATAATGCCACTCAAACTGTGTTCTTTGTTGGTACTCAAAATGTGTTCTTTGTTGATACTCAAACTGTAACAGAAAGAATATAGTGATGCTAAGAAAGGAAGGTTGGATGCAACCCGGAGGAGCGTGAAGATTATTACATCTTTGACATAGCCAATGTTAGCCTTATTCTGGTTTTCAATATTTTTGATGATACTATAAGTTTCTGATCTATATACATCAACCATGTAAATTTCATAATCCTAGGATTACCATGGGGGGGTACCTCCCATACAAACCCCCCTTTAAATTAAAGTTTCTTATTAGAAAAAGTTTTTTGCTTTTTGACATATCGAACTGAAATTTAGATATTAAAGGTTTCTGTTCCATATCCATCAGCCATGTAAATTTTATGATCCTAGGGTTACCAGCAGGGGTACCTCCCATACAAACTCACATTATATAAAGAGCATTAGTACAATAAAAATACAATGCCACACAAACAGTGTTCTTTGTTGATACTCAAAATGTGTTCTTTGTTGATACTGAAACTGTAACAGAGAGAACATAGTGATGCTAAGAAAGGAAGGTTGGATGCAACCCGGAGGAGCGTGAAGATTATTACATCTTTGGCATAGCCAATGTTAGCCATCTTTCTGGTTTTCCATATTTTTGATGACACGTTTAGCCGATTAAGTCTTCATTCCTAAAGTGATTTTCGCACAATCACCAATATGTACCTACTGAATCAGTTTTGCCACAAAATTGAAGGGATTGCGCCCGCAGTTGTTTGTTCCGTGAAAAGTACGTATGTTGTTGATGTCAATCGAAGATCTATTACACTGGCCGACAAATTCGAACATTTTTTTTGGTGCTGGAATAATTGTAATGAAATATTACTAATTCGAGGTCGCTGATTTCGAATCTGACCTTAGTTTTTTTCTTTGTCCTCTAGTTTTTGAGATATAGCTACTTTTTTGTTTTTTACCTTTATATAGAGGTTGTATAAAAAATTACACTACTACTAATGTTGTTTATGTTATTGAAAATCTGAAATATCAAATTCATATAAAAAAATATCAACAAATTCATAATAATTTAGTTTGATAATCAAAAAGTTTTTAATATTTAAAATATTTCAGTTTAAAAACGAAAAAACACCTATTTTATGGAGGTTGTTAAGAAATTAAAAATAATGTATAAAGGAAATCGGTTTTGCTTTACTTTTCTTTCTAAAAATAGCTTAATGAACGGTACTTTAAACATCAAAAGAGAAAGAGTTGATAATAGTAAAGGGAGACATGAAACTTACACATCACTCAATAAGTTCGTAGATTCACATATATATGGCGTCGCTAATGACAAATCCATGTAATTTTTAGGATCTATCAACTTTCAAACGATACGTGTGAAAATTTTATGTCAATCTGACATTTACTTTAAAAGTTACAGATGTTTCAGTGAAGCAACTGAATTTCGTGTGTTGATAAAACATTGCTTTGTAATGGGAAAAGTTACGGTTCAAGCAAAGCAATGGCTTGACAAGTGATATTCTGACTCTGCTCCATCGAGACAAATGGTAGAGAAGTGGTTTGCTGATTTTAAACGCTGAAGATGCTAAACTCTCTGGTCGCTCAAATTCGTCAGTTGTCTTTTAAGTGATCTTCTAGAGTGAAGTTGCGTTGGGCAATCGCATATTATTCCCCAGCAATAGTCTGCCATCATATGAACGACCCATCTGCTTTAATATCTATTCTCCATTGTTTTCATATCTTGATGGAAGCGTTCTCTTGTTCTATGGTCTATATGACTATTCAGGTAGTGCATTTTTACGCTCATATTACAGCCCAAATTTTGAAAATTAAGTAATATTTCTTCAACCAATTGTGTATAGTTGTCAGCCTTGCGATTTCCCAGGAAGTTTTGTACAACCGCTACAAAAGATTTCCACGCAGGTCTTTCTACTTTGTTCATAGAAGCCTCAAAATTAGTGGATCATTTAATTAATTGACGTTTTTGGGGTCCATCAAAAATGCCCTCTTTCAATTTTTTATTGCTTAATCCAGGAAATTTTTGAGAAATAAACTGAAAACATTGACCATTTTTGTCTAGAGCTTTAACAAAAGCCCTAATTTTATATGCAAGAAATAACAGTCGTCGTGATGATTTTTTCGTTCGCACCAAATCATAGGTACTCCAGACTTTAATGATTTACGTTTAGCTTTCTCCCATTGTCTCAAATGTTCATTGCATCGGTTTCGATAGATCTTTAAATATATATTCACCGCAAATGTAGCAGAACTTATCAGGATCATTAACACAACGACTTAACTTATAAGCCATTCTGTAATATGCAAGCGTAATAGTAGGTAATGTATGTTCTGCAGCTCTATTGAACAACGACTAATTTCATGTATTTTTTTGCTCTTGCAAGTCTCTCTTTACTTTTATCATCTCTTTCTCTTTAAAGTACCGTTCATTAAGCTATTTTTAGAAAAAAAAGTAAAGCAAAACCGATTACCGTTATATTTTATTTTTAATTTCTTATCAACCTCCATAAAATAGTTGTTTATTCGTTTTTAAACTGAATTATTTTGAATATTAAAAACTTTTTGATTATCAAACTAAATTATTATGAATTTGTTGATATTTTTTTATATGAATTGGATTTTTCAGATTTTCAATAACATAAACAACATTAGTAGTAGTGTAATTTTGTATACAACCTCTATGTAAAGGTAAAAAACAAAAAGTAGCTATATCTCAAAAACTAAAGGACATGGAAAAAACTAAGGTCAGATTCGAAATCAGCGACCTCGAATTAGTAATAAATCATTACAATTATTCAAGCACCAAAAATGCTGTCGGCCAGTGTTATTATTGGAATTTTTCACTGCACACTGCATTTATGATTTATTTTAATTAATAATTTTATTGACAAATTATAAAAAAAATTTAACCACCACACAATCAGCTGATCAACGCGCAACCAATTGACTTCATAGCACTATAATAATAATTCATAGTTATACAATTTTCATAATTTGATTTTTGCAGAGTTTATTTATATCATTGAGACTTCACTACTGAAAATTTGTGTTTTTTTTTTTGTAACTTAAGTTATATTTACATACTCCAATTGATTTACTTGATTAATTAAGGAAAAAGGGGAAAAAACCTTAAAGCTAGTTAATTATACTAAAACTTAACACTAACTGAACTTAACTGAACGTGACTTAACAAAACAAATAAGGTTTTGGTATTTAAATAATCTAATCACATCAATTAGAGAACTAAGAATCAATTTACAAGCAATAAAAATTGCGATCATTAAAATTTAAGTTGTATTAAACTGTTTTCTTGTACTCTTTTAACGTTGGGTTTTCATGTAATCGGTTAGTGGAAAAATAGAATGGTAAATTGAGTATTATTTTGATCAATTTATTCTGTACTATTTGAAGTCTATTTACGTGCGTGGAAGCACAATCAACCCAAACCTGAGTAAAATTGGGCTGAATATCGATTTGAATATTATAAGTTTGTTGTCCAGTGAAAGTTGTGATTTCCTGTTTATGAGCGGATAAAGTACACAAATAGCTTTGTTTATTTTATCCAGCGTTTTACCAATGTGTACATTAAATGTAAGTTTTTTGTCTAAGTGTAATCCTAGATATCGTACGCTATTAGTCCAATGAATGTCATTATTATTAATATTTAGATTAGTATTGTTGAGTTAGTGTATACTTTTCCTCCTTCTTGTGAAGTAGATCGCGCTAGTCTTGCTAAAATTTAACAAAATTTTCATTTTTTGTAATAGGTATCCAAGACAGTTAAAGAATTTTGAAGGGTATTGTGTATATCTGCATACATGTTACCCGTACAGTAAAGCGCAGTGTGGTCTGCAAAAGTGGAAACAGTGCAGTTTTCAAGAATAGGTTCATCATAGGTGTATACATTATACAAAACCGGACCCAAGACTGATCCCTGGGGTATCCCAGCAGTTATATTCTTAGTGTCCGATTGAATTCCACTTAACTCGACGAAAAACTGTCGATGGGTGAGAAAACTTTGTACAATTTTTGTAAGATAAACAGGCGTGTTTGTAATCATCAATTTGTGTATTATTGGTATAAAAGAATACTTATGGATGCAAGTTAAGTTAAATTTTTCGAATAATTTCGAGAAGCAGCATAATAAACTGATAGGTAGTTATCTGGCGAATCAAGTGGTTTCCCTTGTTTTGGAATGGCTATGGTTTTAGCAGTTTTCCATGATTTTGTGAAGTAACCAATCTGAAGACAATATTTATTAAGATGGAAGTAAGAAAACAGGTAACGCTAAGTGGTAAGTTTTTTATACAAATATTAGGATCCAAAAGTGGAGATTTCTTCGTATTTAGTGAGTGAATTATCAGATGATACAGATGGTGCATAAAACAAGTGATGATTGTTGAGTTCACTCACAGAAGCCCTAATAGTGCACATTGTTACACTGTCTGAAAGTGACTCAGTTAATTTGTATTTTTCTTGGAATATATTACAAGTATGTTTGCTTTTTCTTGCCTAGTAGAGAATAATCTATCATTGTATACGAAACTTAGTACAAATTGGTTATTGTTTTTGGTAAGTTTTGTTATTTTCCAAAAACTTTTGGAGTGTCTACCTAGATTCATAATCTTATTATTCCAAGTGATGTTATTATGTACAGATATGTGTTGTTTAATTTGATAATTCTGATAATTTAGTTGGGCTTTACAGATAGGTTGCCTTGTTCTAAACCAGTGTCTTCTCGCTATTTTCTCTTTTTAATAAGCTCAGTGATACTATTAGGCAATTTATTGCTAATTTTTTTTAAAAGATTTCCTAGCCACTGCAATTTCGAGTGCAGATGCTACTTCAGATGTGAGTCAACCATTTTATCAATCAACTCAGGGGGCTAAGTTTGTAACACTTCTGTGATGATTGTTGATTGTCTACGGGGCAGTGCAAACAGAGGCGAAAGGCTTTATTGCTGAAAGCCTAAAGACCGACCATTGTGGTACATAGCCACACCTGCACGAGGTGCCCCTGCTTTCAACTGAAAATGGCGGATCTAGAGAGGCAAACTCGATAAAACCCGTAATCCCAGGTGTTATTCGTACCGTGCCTATGAGATGAATGGCACTACGTAAGTTTGTCTCTAAACGGTGGCCTCCAGATACCGGGCACCCTCTGGTTGTAATTAAGCCTTACCGTAACACCGGGGCACTGTTGCGGTGGACTTTTATTCCCCTTTACTCGTGGGACCAAATGTCTGAGAAAATAATTGAAACTTTTATACAAGAGGCAGTAGTGCCTAATACAAACCAAGTCAATACTGACCTTTCTGCGGAAATTGCGGAAGTGCTTTCGTTATCGCAAACGGATAAGGCTTTACATAGCCTACCCAAAAGCGGTGAAAGCACTGTAATGGATGTCGACAGTGTGGATATAGGTCCCGAAGACAACCTTACAAAAGAGGAAGAGGATAATCTTCTCGACTCACCCACCCCTATCCCTGAAAAGACGGTAGATGGCGTCAAAAAGGTGCGGCTATGTGGTGCTGCCCGTAGACGCCTCAAACTCCATCTAAGCCGAGGGCATAGTATTGAAGAGGCTAGAGCACTTGCTCAAAAGCCAACTGCTCTGAAGCGTCAACGCCCTAGCAGTACCTCACCTAAACAAAGCGCACCTAAAAGAGCTAGCTTAGGAACGGTGGCAGTAACAGAAAACAGGACAGCTGTGTCCACTGAAACTACAAGACCTGGACCAACAGGGCCTACCCTTGCAGGGGAGGTGAGCACAGGACAAATGTCCTATAAAGATGTTCGTGCAGCACAAAATTGGGTATCATATCACCCAATTATCCAAACACCATATGGTCTACTGAACAACTCAAGGCCATACAGCACACTATCCTAGAAGCGATTAGGAAAAACCAATCGCGTGCGGAAAAACCAGTTTTTAATAGCTGCACTTTCCGCTCGGGATGGTTAGTTATCTCCTGTGGTAATAATGACACAGTCACTTGGTTAAAGGCAGTAGTGCCTAAACTAAAGCCGTGGAAGGATGCCGAGTTGAAGATCGTTGAAGAGGATGAAATACCACGTCCTCAGATCTACATTGGCTACTTCCCTGAACTGGACAGTACTACCACGGAAGATATACTAGGTCTTCTGAACGGGCAGAACACTGGCCTAAGGGTGAACGACTGGCGAGCACTCAATAGAGTGCGTAAAGGTACGGTCTCTGAAATTACCTTCGCCATAGACCCTAGCTCAGCCGAAGTCATAAGAAAAAATCAACTCTGGTTGAACTATAGCTTCGGTAGAGTATAAATGCGCCCCAAAAATAAAAGTGAGGCCAATGATGGGACACATGACAAAGTGTCTGAGGCACCGGCAAGCTCCAAAAGCTCAAAGTGTCCATCCACGAGTACTGCAGAGACAATACCAGAGCAACCACAGTGCTCTAATGTAGCTGCAGTAACTACCTCAGCATCTGGTCAAACAGCAAGACGTGAGCAGGTTAAGGAGGGCATAAGAATGCGACCATCGCTTCATGCTGCCACCAAAAACCCATGCCACGATCACCAGCGTGCTAAGAAGGGAGGCTACAGATCCGCAGAAGAAGCGATCTTGCTGGGTAGCAACAGAGGAAAGAAGAGGGCGGCAAGTGCCCGTAAAAAAGACAATTAATGGCTCTTCCCCAATGCAAACCCGGCAGCAATACAAGGCAACTCGGATGCCTTCAGATAAACCTCCATCGTGCCAAAGCTGCCTCAGATATACTGGCAAGGAGGTTTAACGCTGAGCTCTTGGATGTAGCTTTCATTCAAGAACCATGGGCATATAACGGAGTCATCAAAGGGCTCCAAAACTCAAATGGTAGGTTGATCTATGCCACCAATAAGAATCGCCCTAGAGCGGCAATTCTGATTAGTAAACAACTAACCTTTCTTCCTTTCTCAAGGTTTATTTCTGAAGACCTAGTGCCGATTTGGGCAAAAGTGCCCACCAGCAAAGGAGAGCATGAGGTCATTCTTGCCTCTGCCTATCTACCGGGAGACGCGGCTACTGCCCCAACAGAGGAAGTTCTGGCCCTAGCGGAGTACTGTCAGCAGCGTCACATCCGACGGATTCTCTCTTGCGACGCAAACGCACACCACAGAACCTGGGGAAGCAACGACATAAACACAAGGGGTGAGTACCTTCTTGAATTTATACTAAGACATAATATTACTATATTAAACCGGGGCAACGAACCGACGTTTGTGAATGCAATAAGAGGGGAAGTTCTTGATCTCACTCTTGCTAGTCACAATGTCTCATTGGAAGTCTCAAATTGGCACGTGTCTGAGGAAACTTCCATGTCGGATCATATGCACATACGGTTTGATGTGGGTGCAACTGTAACACAAGCCAAAGTTGACAGAAATCCCAAGAAAACCAACTGGGATATCTTTTACCTTTATCTGCAGCATGGTATTAACTGCTCAAATAAGCATATTCATTTAAAATCAGAGCTTGAATCAGAAGCTGAAGAGCTTCGTTCTAACATAATCAATGCCTTTCATAAAAGTTGTCCAGAAAAAGTGCATAAACCACGAAGGGATGTTCCTTGGTGGAATAAGACGCTTACTGAACTTCGAAGCAAGGCAAGAAGATTATTCAATAGAGCTAAACGAACGGGGGACTGGGTTTCCTATAAAGAAGCTCTAACTGCCTTTAATATAGAATTAAGAAGATCTAAAAGAGCTACTTGGAGGAATCATTGTGAGAAGATCTCAAATCTTCCAGCTGCGATTCGCCTCCAAAAAGCCTTAGTTAAAGATCACTCAAACGGTATTTGTACCCTGAAAAAACCTGATGGCAGCTTTACACAGAACCCGGGAGAAACCAGCAAACTGCTGCTGGACACTCACTTTCCGGGTCACTCAGCTTCTAATGAACACCCAGTACTGGTGGAATCCACGGTATCCATCAATACTGTAGATGTTAAGCTAGCTAGTAAACTGTTCCATGAAAAACGGGTGCAATGGGCTTTATCATCATTTAGCCCATACAAATCTCCAGGGCCTGATGGGATATACCCTTGTCTGCTCCAACATGGAGCCAAGTACATTGTCCCAAAATTGGCCAGTATATTCCGAGCAAGTCTCTTGCTGGGGCATATCCCTACGAAATGGGCTGAAGTCAAAGTAGTGTTTATACCAAAGGTAGGGCAAAAGCCAGAACAGCTACCTAAATCTTATAGACCTATAAGTCTCAGCTCATTTTTCCTGAAATCAATGGAAAAAATTTTGGATCATTATATAAGGAATAACAACCTTATAAATTTTCCTCTGCAAAAACTGCAATTTGCATACCAACGTGGCAAATTAACAGAAACTGCTATACATAGTTTAACAATTATCATTGAAAAGGCTCTTGATTCCAAACAAATAGCTCTATGTGCATTTATTGACATATCAGGAGCCTTTGATAGTACTTCATATAAGGCAATAGACAATGCCCTTCTACGGAAAGAAGTACCCACACCTATTATTAAATGGATAATAGCTATGCTTGAATCTCGGACTATCAATTTACAACTTGGAGGAGAATTAAAATCTATCACAGCCACAAGAGGTTGCCCACAAGGGGGTGTACTCTCTCCACTTCTGTGGACTTTAGTGATGGATGAACTCCTCTACAAGCTTAATGGTCTAGGTTTCAATACACAAGGTTATGCAGATGACCTAGTTGTATACATTGTGGGCTGGCATGAGCAGACTATCTCTGACCGCATGCAACAAGCCCTAAAAATAATAAATAAATGGTGCTGTGAGAAAGGGCTCTCCAATAACAAATCAAAAACTGTGCTGGTACCATTCACCAGGAAGAGAAACACTACTCTCAAATGTCCTGTGTTAAATGGCATCACAATCCAATTTTCCAATGAAGCGAACTATCTAGGGGTTATCCTTGATAAAAAGCTAACGTGGAACCAACATCTAAATAAAGTTACAAAAAAGGCTACAAGGGCATTCTTTGCCTGCACTAGACTTTTTGGTAAAACCTGGGGTCTAAATCCCAAAATGACCTACTGGACATTCACAACGGTCATTAGACCAATAGTTACGAATGCTTCCATTGCATGGTGGCCTAAAGTCAAATAAAGGAATGCAGTAAATATACTAAGTAAACTGCATCGACTTGTTTGTGTCAGTATCTCAGAGGCCATGAAAACGTGTCCCACTGACGCACTAGGGGTGCTCTTATACATCCCACCATTACCTATCCTAATAGAAAAGAAAGCTACTCTTAGCGCCTTGAGACTAGAAGGTATTGCCGAATTAAAAGGGGGCAATATTAAGTAATATAATATATTATATTACTTACTTATATACAATATTAATAATATAATTTATAGCCCAAAATGCAAAAAATCGATCCCAATGGGTACTTACCCAACAATATTTCAAGCGGATATGTATGCCATTGAAATTTGTGCGGGGGAATGTCTTCGCAGGAAAATGAGAGGAGTACCTATTTACATACTCTCGAAGGTCATGAAGGCAATGAAAAGGCCGGCTACTTGGCTAAACAAGGGGCGATCATGCCCGTTTTTGGTTCTGACCATTCTGAGGTCTCTCAAAAAGCCACAAAAACGAAGCAATCAGAAAACTTGAGGAAAAGAAATTTCTAAAACACAGGGTGGACTCCACAAGACGCCAGGTCATTGCAACCTAAGGTATCATCAAAATAAGTTAGGTCTTTCCGACACTGACGTATGCCGATTTTGTGAAATGGATAAAGAAAGTTCAGAGCATATACTCTGCAAGTGTCCTGCACTCGGTAGACATAGACTTCACCACCTCGGTGACACTGTTGTTAATCCACACAAATTGTGGAACAACAAACCCCAAGATATGTTAAAATTCATCAAAAGTCTAAACATATAGGGTTTCTATTAAATAAGGCTATGTACAATAGATCTTACTGGTCGCTGTGCTATCGGGCCCATTATTATTATTATCAATCAACTCAATGGTGGGAGGCGCAGTATGGTGAAATTGAATGTCAGTAAAATTGCAGTTCAAGATTTACTTAAAAAGTTTCCAATTAGCTTTCGAGTACAAAAGAAAGGTGTTTTCAACAATTATTGGCTTAGAAGCTACCTTAGCAACTACCGGAAGATGATCTGATGCAAGGTCATTACAGGATATAGGTTCAGTTATCAAGTTAGGAGAGTTTGTAATGAAAAGTTCTAGTATTGAGGGTTTTGCTTTGTAGCTTGCTGGAATATTCATAAAGGATATTCCCCCAACAGTAAGCCTTCCCGCAATACCACAACCTATTTCTGCAGTTCAAGTCACCACCTAATATATAGTGACCACTTACACATAAAAATTTAAGTCATTCGACCTTGAAACAGTTTTTTTTGGTGGTTTTTGTCATTTGACAGAGTAAACATTTCGCCGATGACCCAGGAAAGTAAACAGAAAACAGTTTAATTATATTTTCCGAGTGTATATAAATTTGTATTCCTATATTTTCAATTAAGTGTGTATTTACAATTGGAACTTGCCTATTCTTCAGTTCATTAATTATAGCTATAGCAACGCCACCTCTCCTATTAGAAGTACGGTCATTTCGATAGATGGTATAAATAGAGATTATAAACCGATCCTTTTGCGTTAACCAGGTTTCGCTAAACAGACAGACATGAATTTTGTTATGAATTAGGAAGTATGCAAGTTCACTTCTTTTGCAACGGACGGCACGTGCATTCTATGCCATAATATTTAGATAGTCTACATTATTTATTACTATAGACATATTTAAGTACTATTTGCACAATAACATTAAATTGCTCCCTTTTATTTGAACATCTTTGGAGTTTGTCCATAAGCTCTGACGTAATAGAGCTTATTTTTTCAAACGTAAAAAGATCAGCTTCATTTGAATATTTGTAGTAGTATTAAGAGCAGCGCTATTGTTAGTAACGTTGTGCTGGTAGCTACTGTTGCGTTGAGCTGGGTTGTTGTGGTTTAAGTTTAGTTTGGAGTTTGCCGATCTCTTTTGAAGCAATGAAATATACGAAGCCCGGCAAGGGCAGGCAGCGTCGGTAGAGGGGTGAGCACCTCTGCAGTTGGCACAACGAAGTATTGCTGTGTCTGGGCATGATGACGTCTTATGGCGGCCGGCGCAGAATGCACACGAAGTGGCGACATTACAACTGTTTGACCCGTGTCCAAAAAGTTGACAGTTGTAACATTGTGTAAATTTACAAGGTGATTTTGTTTTATATTTGTACGAACTTTGGTGTGATTGATGTACGGATGGTCTTTCCTCAGTTTTTGAAGAATTTTGGATTTATTTACCATATATACTACATATAAGAGAATTTTAAAACCAGCTTTTTTTTGTTTTTTCAATAGTTTTGACTTCAGTGCATTTTAAACCATGAGAAATTAGCATAGTTTTGATCTCACCGTTAGGCAATTTATCTAAACGATGACGGCTTTATAAGGTTTACTTTCTCTGTTCTCATAAGAGAAAAACTAACAATTGTCACATTGAAGTCGATCGCAAATTGTGTTATGGCAGTCAACGTTGTTAACAAATACTTTGATACCAATTGATATTTTTTTAATGTAATATGCGTCGATTTGGATGTCTTTTAGCATATCATGTATATATTTTGTGCTCTTCTTTAGCACCGTAATAGGTAGGATTTTTGCTTTATTTACGACTGGAAGCACCGAGACATCATCTATTTGGTCTATTATTGGATCATCTACATTGGTTTCACTGTCCATGATAGTTGTAAGCGGGCGATAATAGTTATTGTAGCAACTATCAGCATTTGAAACATTTGTATGTTTGTTTAAACGTACCATCTTATTTGTGCTAGACCAGTACTGTGTCTGTGCCGTTTTATTTAATTTGCTTCGCAGCTTTTTGTTGTTATTTTGTGTTTGTTCTGTCAGCTTGTCTAGTGTTTGCTGTTTACTTGTTGGTAGAACTTTGTACTTGATTAATTGTTTTTGTTGTGGGCGTAACTGTCGCCGTTATGACTGATGACGTGATCGATGCCTGATTGGATGAACTATTGTTGTTGCGACTGCATGTTATGGTGCTTGTTGTTGTTGCAGTAACTGCATGCGATGTCGCGATCGATGCAGTTGCTGAGTACATTGTTGTTGATGTTGATGCTGTTTTAGGTGTTGTTGTGTTAGATGTACCTTGTGTAGTGTTTATTGACGTTGTTGATGCAGTTATTTCTGGAGTTGTAACAAAAGGAGTTTGCGGGGAAGGGCACTGAGCACTCCACGGTAGTGAATGCCTGTTGCTTAAGCACAGAGCGGGAAAGCAAGATCTTCCTCTACGCTCAGGCGAGTTTGCACTTAGAAGGGAATCTTTATTGTTATTTTTATGTTCAGTTGAGATGAACGAGAAATATTTATTTATTTAATGACAAAAAACTGTCAGCTTAAAAATAAAAAACAATAGATTTAAAATCAAACAATTAAACATAATAAAGAGATAAAAAATATAAAATTGAAATGTAAATAACAATATAAATAAATTAATTATAAGACAGAGAAACAAAACAGAATTAAAATTAAAATAATAAATAACATAAATAACATACAACAGCAGCCTCTGACCCGATGGGGGAAGTTTATTTGCATCAAAATCCAGTGCTTCCAGCCAGTGAGGTCATGAATCCCGTAGGCAACGAAGAATGATAGAAATAATTGATTCCGGAGATAATTCAGGAGAGAGAACATGATAAAACTTATTATAATATAAGCATAAAACTCTGAAAGGATCATGAAGGGCAAAATTAGTAGTGCATCTATTTAACACTAAAGGGACAAAATTTCTCGTAGGACGACTAGAGATAGAAAAGTTCAAAAGATTTATAAGCTCTGCAGAGTCAATGTTTCCGATTAAGAGCTTATGAAAAAAGGAAGAGCAATTCTACTATGCGCCAAAGACGGAAGATTGATAATTAGGAGTCTATCAGGGTAAGATGGCAATCGGGAATTAGGATTCCAGTTGATGCTACGAAGAGCAAGCAGAAGGAATTGTTTCTAAACAGACTCGATTCGATCTTGATACTTTAAATATTGCGGTGACCAAATGCAAGAGCAATACTCGAGAATTGGACGCACAAGAGTGTGAATCTTAGAGGTATAAGGGTCATTAAATTCAATAGACCAGCGTTTGATGAAACCAAAAACACCCTTCGCTTTGTTTACAACAGAAGAGACGTGCTGGTTAAAACACAGTTTAGGATCAAACAGGACACCGAGGTCATTAAACGTAGAGACTCGCTCAAGTAGGACATTTTTAATCTTGTAAGTAAACAAATGAGGCTTACACCGATGATATGTCATGAGCTTACATTTAGAAATATTTAGATCTAAATAATTTGCCAAGCACCAAGTACGTAAAGAATCAATATCCTCTTGAAGTTTAAGATGAGAGGCTCCATCATTAACTGAAAGGGTCAATTTTACATCATCAGCGTACATGAGCACACGAGAGTGTGAGATGGAAAAAATTCAAATTGAAAAGAAGAGGTCCTAGATGCCTACCTTGAGGAACCCCAGAAGTTACGTGGACAATATCTGAAAGAGAAAACCTAAACAACACTCTTTGAGAACGATTTTTTAGTAGGATGTAATCCAACTAAGAAGATTATTCGGAAAGCCCATTATATTTAGTTTATACAAAAGGTCATGATTAACTGGGTCAAAGGATGTAGTAAGGTCTGCGTGAATAACATCAGTTTGTGACCTATTGACGAAACCTTGATTAACAAATGAAGTAGACTGAAGGAGGTTAGTGGTTGCGGACCTGCATTTTACAAATCCCTGCTGTGATGGAGAAATAATTGCTTTACCGAAATGTTGCAAATTCGTTATGAGGTCCTTTTCGAACAACTTAGGGATAGCAGACAATTTAGATATGCCCCTATGAGAAGGGAAGGAAAACCAGAAAATGTTGCTGAAGAAAAGGTCGTTTGGAAAAACTTTCCGAATAAGTCAGATATCTCAGGATCATTTGATGCATGCAAATTGTCTAAGTAAAAAGATGAAAGAAATAAAGCCGATTTGCGCTTAGCATTAACAAAATTATAAAACCGCTTGGGATTACTTGAAAATTGCAACCTACAACGAATAAGATAAGTGTTGTAGCAATGGGAATTAAGAGACAGAAACTTATAACGTGCCACACAAAATCTATCAAAATCACAGGAAGACCCAGATATTTTAAATTTTTTATAGAGTCTAGACTTTAAGGTTTTTAAAATGGAGAGCTCACGCGTAAACCAAGGTGGTTTGTACGATCCTTTTGGTGCATTCATTAGAGGGACACATTTAACAAAGGCAGAGTACAATGTGCCATAAAAGAATTTAGTGGCCACAGACATATCGGACAACTGTAAAGAAAAAAAGGACCAGTTAATCTGTGCAAGCAGAAAATTAAGTGACTCAAAATTCTCTTTGCGGAAACAAAGACACCGGTGAGGAAGAGGTGTAGTCTGTACAGTAGCATGGTATGTGAGACAGAGTCAATTTTCTAAGGATGGGTGATAATGGTCTTCAGGAAGAGACAAGGGAGGGGTTTAAGACACAACGGTGATAGTACTACATACACCATACTAAATCTAATGACCTATGAAGATGATTTACAACAAAATTCATTTGGAAGAGAGAAAGTTCGATCAAGCTATCAATGAAAACATTGTTTCCAGATGGAACAAGGTAACTTGAATGTCCGAAAAGGACCAAGAAATGGTAGGTAAATTAAAATCACTCAGCACGACCAGGATATCATGATCACGAATAAGTTTGTAAACGGACATAATAGCTTCATAGTGATGCGTATAAGTTTCTAAACTCGAACCTGGAGGAATATAAGAGCACGTAACAAAAATCGCAACGTGGGGAAGGACTATTTTGGCGCCAATAAATTCAATATCAGCAGACAGAACAACTTGAATTACTTCAGAACGAAAACTTGACTTAACTGCAACAAGAACACCACCACCACGACGAAACTGGTGATCCTGTCTATAGAGCTTCATTATTAAGTACATTAGATGTAAGCCATGTCTCAGAAAAAAACAATGATATCAGCAACAAAAGAAAAACTGTCCCTATACAAATTATTAAGCTTGGACAGTAAACATCTAACATTTTGATATGTCATGGTGATATATTGAAGGCAGGAAACTAGTTTTTTGGAGCCGAACTTGGAGCCGAAGAAGAACTAGTATGTAACGGCAGCCTTATAGAACTAGACCTTTTCCTTTTCTTCTGTTTAAAGTCATGAACTACCATATTTGGTGGCCAGAATTTAGGATTACACACTTCTTTGAACAAATCAGAAGGTATGCTAATTTTAAACGACGAGATTTCTCTGGGTTGTGAAAAATTGAATTTCTTTACACTAAGCTAATTAGATTAGTGGGTCTAGACGCAATATACCTGTTAATGTCGTCACAGTTAAGTCTAGAACGGAAGATTTTGTTTCCGAGGGGCCACTACCGACAAGATAGGTGGTGAAACCACATTCAAAGAATTGCGGTCATCATCTGAGAGATGTTCTGAAGTAAGGGGTAGAGAAGTAGGTCTGGACTGCATAGAGGCATTGATGGCAACGGTTTCAATATTCTCATTATTCCCAGTATTATCTACAATAGTGAATGATGATGATGGAGAAGCGGGTCTGGACCGCTTGGAGGCATTGGTGGCAACAGTCTCAATATTATCCCAAATGGAATTCGACGAAGGAGGAAAAGTGGGTCTAGACCGCTTGGCGGAAGACATTGCAGAAGAGGGTGGAAATACCTGAATTACAGGGAGCACTGGTGTTGAGATAGAATCACATGGAGTAGCAATCTTTGTAGGAACAAGAGGAATGCTAGAAGGAAGTTGAGGGGAAGCGTGGTCACCCGTTGGTGAAGGTGACAATAAAAGAAGGGGAAGGGGCGAATCGAACTGATAATTACTCAGTAATTCAGTGCCCGAATCAAAATCAAGCGAGAGTGGCCTTGCAGCGCTATTTAACTTCATAAATTTGTCACTTATACTCCGATACATTGACGGAAAATCAACTTGGCGTTTGGAACAGGATGGATATGAATTCCTCGATGACTTTATTGACTTTTGGCTCAGCACTTTAGTTTTTACTTTTGTAATGTAATTTAAAAACGTAAGAAGCACTAATAAAAGTTAAATGCACACAAAAGTAAGCTCAATGCTCCAAGATGATTGGCACTAATTTATAAATTTTCAATACTTTTTCACGTAATGTTTAACACTAAATGCGTTTTTTTTTTCTACGTCATCATTAATCTGATTTGATTTTATTGGTACAGAGTATCCAATAGTTTATAACGTACTTATATATTTTTCTTGTTCCTTTCTGAGAACTGTCCAAAGATCTTAAACTTAATTAACTCACCTCCACAAAAATCCTGTCTTGAACATAATAGTAGTAGTATGAATAATTAGGAATTAGAGGATTTTGACTAAAAACTTTAAAGCTTGAGTTAGTCAAACGTTGTTTTCTGTCACATCCGTTGTTCTGTCATTCAAGGAGACGAAACAAAAAAGTTGAGATGTATGAAATTGTATGAAGGCAATTACATAAACTCGTTGGCAAAGCCAACCTGTGAAAAGTTGAACGACTTCAACATCATCAAAATACAGTATTGGTAAATGGGAAAAGAATTACTTTTTGAACTGTTTTGTGAACCAAAAAGAGCTGTTTGATGTTGTAGTGAATAACAAATACCTGTTTTGGTGAATGTCAAACAAAGTGTTGCTGTCTTTAGTGAATGACATATATGGATAGTTAATGATAATAGAATAATAATAATTTATTATTAACAACTAATAATAATAAAATATATGTAACTATAATTATAATTTTTAATCATAAATAATTTTGTATTTAATATTTACTTTCCGTTATTATTATTCAATTTTCGAATTTAATTGATACACATGCTTAGCTGTTTTTTGTTTACCAAAGGCCAATAACGTTGACGTCGTTTGTGTAGCTTGAAGCTGAAGTACCCCTGGTGCCGAAATACAGTTTGACGGTGACGTCGTTTGTCTAACTCAACTTAATTGAGTCAATTCAAAGAGTCTAATGACGCGGTGTCGAATAGACGAGAAACGGCAACAGGACCAGATTCCAGTATATTTGCACCAGAAAACGAAAACAAGCAGGGTCGCATTATGAAAACAGTGCGGCCAGGTTACATGAAAAATGGCACCAGATTTATGTGTATTAGCACCAGCACCAGAAACAAGTACTTTTGACTTCTTTTCGGTGCAGTTTTTTCATTTGTTTTGATTGCCCTTCGTTGTTTTAATTTAATTTAGTTTTAAAAATGAATTTCTATTAGTTTTTAAGTTTACTTTACTTTACGATGGTTAACAATGAAATGTTATAGTTTTATTATTTCATTTTAATTTTTATATTATTAAAATGACTGAAAGTGGAACGTTATATTTTTGTTTGATTATTGCAATATATTTCGCCATTTATCACTTCACTTTACTTTTTCACTATGATCAAAACAATAATAAGCATTTCCGGTTCCGTTCTATGTAGCACAATCTCACATCACCAGAAACAGACCAGAAAAAAAAAACGGTGCTTGAAAGTCATTACTGGAATCTGATGCATCTGATGTGATGTACACGAAGCCTGGCAAGGGCAGGTAGCGTCGGTTGAGGGGTGAGCACCTCTGCAGTTGGCACAACAAAGTATTCTGTGTCTGGGCATGATGACGTCTTATGGCGGCCGGCGCAGAATGCACACGAAGTGGCGACATTACAACTGTTTGACCCGTGTCCAAAAAGTTGACAGTTGTAATATTGTGTAAATTTACAAGGTGATTTTGTTTTATATTTGTACGAACTTTGGTGTGATTGATGTACGGATGGTCTTTCCTCAGTTTTTGAAGAATTTTGGATTTATTTACCATATCTACTACATATAAGAGAATTTTAAAACCAGCTTTTTTTGTTTTTTCAATAGTTTTGACTTCAGTGCATTTTAAACCATGAGAAATTAGCATAGTTTTGATCTCACCGTTAGGCAATTTATCTAAACGAGGACGGCTTTATAAGGTTTAAGAAAAACTAACAATTGTCACATTGAAGTCGATCGCAAATTGTGTTATGGCAGTCAACGTTGTTAACAAATACTTTGATATCAATTGATATTTTTTTAATGTAATATGCGTCGATTTGGATGTTTTTAGCATATCATGTATATATTTTGTGCTCTTCTTTAGCACAGTAATAGGTAGGATTTTTGCTTTATTTACGACTGGAAGCACCGAGACATCATCTATTTAGTCTATTATTGGATCATCTACATTGGTTTCACTGTCCATGATAGTTGTGAGCGGGCGATAATAGTTATTGTAGCAACTATCAGCATTTGAAACATTTGTATGTTTGTTTAAACGTACCATCTTATTTGTGCTAGACCAGTACTGTGTCTGTGCCGTTTTATTTAATGTGCTTCGCAGCTTCTTGTTGTTATTTTGTGTTTGTTCTGTCAGCTTGTCTGGTGATTGCTGTTTACTTGTTGGTAGAACTTTGTACTTGATTAATTGTTTTTGTTGTGGGCGTAACTGTCGCCGTTGTGACCGATGACGTGATCGTAAGCATTTCTGGTTCCGTTCTATGTAGCACAATCTCACATCACCAGAAACAGACCAGAAAAATAAATCGGTGCCAGAAAGTCATTACTGGAATCTGTTGCATCTTTCTCTTGCAAAAAGAACCCAGAAAACTGAACAAATGGAAAAATGAAAAAGTTCCGAAAAAAGCTGTCGGAATAAAATAGTTTTAAGCATGTGATGTATTTGAATTATACTCATATTTACCTGAAAACTCATAGCAGAGCCAACAGACAACCAATGTTGTTAGTCCAATTGTTATTTATTAAATATAATTGTTTGTTTTTATTATAAACGTAAGGTAAATTAATTATATTAAATAAAGACTGAGTTATTTTATTAGTCCGTCTGTTCTGGTTCTCTTTTTGGCGTCACCTCATGAGTAGTCAACTTCTTCATCTTTTCGAGGTCCCCAAAAGGGCTGCCAACACCTCATCATGTGTTCGGGTCATGTGCCGTCTTTGGTTATGTAATCAGCCACATGTACTCCCCCACCAATGACTTAGCGTGTTTTGTGTAGTTCCTCATTCAATGGTGCGTTGATTTTTATTTTGTCTTGACCCAATTCATCGCTCTCAGTTGCTGGTAAAATAGCTACTTTTATGCGATCAATGCTGATTCTGACGACTTGTTTGTTGACCTGCACGCTGAACTTTTTGTCGTCCCGGCTAACAACTCTAAACGGCCATATGGTTGTTTATCATCTCGTACAAAGACATGTGTACAGTTTCTTAAATCATTTTGCACAAAAGCCTTGTCGTTTGCATGATTCGCTGTTGGCACAGGCCGTACTTTTCCCATCAGATTGCGAAGCTCTTTGACGAAATGGGACACTGATGGTTCGTCTTCGCTTGGTTCAAAAAACTCACCTGGTAATTTGATCGTTGTACCATAAAGCATTTCGGCTGGTGTTGCGTCGAGATCTTCCTTGTATGTTGCACGGAGGCCCAATGCTACCATTGGCAATGCATCGGACCAATCCGTCCCGTGACATTTGATTGCAGTCTGCATTGCAGGATTCCATTTGCTTGAGCATGGCATGGCGATGAACGAATTCATTTGTTGTATGCTCTCATAGCAGGCCAAACAAAACGTTCTGATATAAGCCTGACCGTCGCTTTCTTTCCAGGATGCGATAACCTGTGCATCGAATTGAATGCTTGTTTACGCAATGCTTTCGGGACAAATGGTCGCGCTTTTTTGTTGACACGTCCCAGTATACTGGTTTGTCTGAATGTGGTAGTGCTATTTGCTTGACCTGTAGCGATGAATCATTCGGTTGATTTAATATTTTGAGCAATTCATCGATAGCCTGCAGTTCTGCCTAACTGTCGATGTTAATATTTGTAAAAAACCTCTGTCAATAAAAAAATAAAACAAAACATCAATTTAAATTAGCATAACAAGGGGAATTAACAAAGAGCAAGAACAAAATAACCAAAGTGAACGAATGGAATAAAAAACCCAATTGTTCTCTTTGAATTCAGAATCTGAACTCATCTTTATTATGTTAAGACTTCCTTATATACTCACATGATGTTCTTATTCTATATAATTTTATCATTTCTTTGGCCAACGGAACGCAGGTGTACATAATTGAGATGTTTACTTAGGATATCGCTTAGAACTATCTCAACTTACACATAGTCATAAAATATGCATTTACACATAGTCGTAAATAGACATAAAATGTATTGTGTTAGTAAGAGTGCGTGTAGCATTCTTTGTGTAGATATTTTATTGTTGTTATTTTTTATAAATAAATACATATGTTATGTCGAGTTCATATTTCAACACAAAGGATACATAAATAAAACGCATGTATCACATCATACGCAGCCGTTTTTGTGTGAGGGTAGTTTTATCTACGCGATCACGCTCCTTGTGAGAGTAAGAGAATTTTTCTTTCACAGACGGTGCTCTCAATTTTCAAAATGTTCATGAAGATGAACATTATGGGTTCCGAAACTGCTGACCCGATTTTGATGAAATTTTAAGGGCCTCTGTAGCATAGTCTTGATATTGTTTAGTAAAGTTTGGTGCGAATCAGACTTGCTGTTGTCGAGAAATTGGTGAACAATCCACCGGAAAAGGTTCAATTTAGAGATTACAATTACACAAGAATAGCATGCAGCTTGTGTGTTATAAAAATGTTTATAACAACACATGCAAGCAACCAGCTTGTGTATTGTACACAATCAAGCGAATGTACCAAGAGAAGAGAACGAGAAACGCTCAGAAGATCGCAAGTTGATCTAATTTTTGGGCAACAGGGAACAGACGTCAAACGTATACACAACAACAACAATTACACAAGCCAAAGAAAAATAAAGCAACATACAGACAGATAGACAGACTGAAAGACAGACATAGCTAAATTAACTGGACAGAATATTTTATAAGCAAATGTTGTTTTGAGAAGACCTCTCTCTCTCTCTCTCTTTCTCTATGTCTGTTTTTAAGAAGTTTTACTTCTATCACGTGTACGATGGCACACATGCAATTTTTTTTATCTAATAGTAGTTCACGTTTTAAGACAATATAGTGTTCGTTGCAGTCGTGTAATCTTCCATAGACTGTAAGCTACTGTACTTAAAACACTGGGCAAATACAGTAATGCAAAAGAAGCCAGACATGTTTTAATGTTTGCAAAAAGATTAACTCGAAAGTCGCTATGAATTTTGGTTGTTACCCCTATACTCGTACATATGGCACATTTGGCCCCAAGAAATTGCGTTTAAGTTTTGTTTTTATATATTTACCTTATTGAAAGTGGGTGGTGTGGGGTGGATGTAGAGATGTCAACATATTTTCTCATTTAATACTTCTTGTCATATAATTTAACAGCAAATTACGTTTTAAATTGTTTTTAATATTTTTCTTATAGAAAGTGGGTGGTGGGGTGATCGTATAAGGGTCAAACCACTCCCATCAATCAATAGTTCTCTCACTTATACAAAGACGTAACCAAAGTTTCAGGTTGATATCTCCACTGGAAGTATTTTTGGCCGCTGGCTCCATACAAGTCCGACCACTGTGCAATGATGTGCATATTATCAAATGTAACAAATTAAAATTGGAGTAATTTTTTTTTCTTTTAGTACACAGAACTAGGGGACTGAGCTTTATTCGTGTTTAGAGTTTTTTTCTCAAAAATGTATGTATATATTCACATTTATATTACTGTAGGATAGTGAGGTTGTGGGAAAGGTGGCAACCCCGTGAAGAGGATTAGGTGGCAGCTTTACTCGAGGAACTTGAGGGTTTAGTGAGTCGTAGCAACAGTGAGTTAAGAGATTTGGAATGGCAGCCGAACAGAGCGGTTGTGCGGTGACGGTCGTGAGGGAATTTATCTTTTTTTAAAAGTATTACTCTTAACTTTTCATATCTTTACTAAATAAAAGCAATTTGTATCTCATTTCTACAAATTTCGGGGGCTCAACCGGGAACCGCCAGAAATAGTGCACTTTTCAACTTCAATCTGATAACTTCACCCTAGAAAACGTAGACTCACTGAAAATTCTTTGAATAATCATAACCAAAAACTACAAATGGAACAAACACATTGATAACCTTGCACTACAGCTATCAAAACGTCTCAAGATAATAAAATGTTTATGAAGCACCAAATTTAACTGTAACACGAACTCGATCAATTACATCATAAGAGCTATCATCATGTCTAAAATCGATTACGGGCTCTTCCTCTATGCAATGCACCAAAATCTACACATAGCAAGTTAAGAACTTTGTATCAATCAGCGCTCAGGCTAGCGTTTGGAGCACTCCGTACCACCCCTATCAACAACTTATTGTACGAAGCCAACGTTAGCCCAATAGAAACCAGAAAAACCCTCTCTATCCTAAAAAACTTTAAATCAATAATTACCTCCAAAACCACGCCTATAGAAATCTCTACAATAAAATTATAAAATCAAAAAAAAAAAAACATCCCAAAGTCCCCTCAAGCTTAAAGTATACAGTAGAAGAATTCAATAAAATCCAACTCCAAATATCACCAACCAGCATCATCAAAGAAATCATTCCTCCCTGGGAATTTGATTGCTCCTGCTTAAACATTTCCCTCCATACTACTCTTAAATCAAACTCCCTATCTGAAATTTATCAACAAAAATTCGGTGAACTAAAAGAGTCACTCAATAACTACAAATTCCTGTATACCGGTGGCTCTAAGTCGTCCGCAGGTGTTGCAAACAGCGTCACTACATCTAATGAGGTAGTAACAAAAAGTACACTACCCCACTTCACATCCATCTTTACTGCTGAAATTGCAGCAATACACACAGCATGTATATATGCCAAGAACCGTAAAGGGAAGTATTCAATATGCACTGATTCCCTCTCCTCATTAAAAGCAATAGCCAACATCAACAACCAAACATTTTACATTAAAGCCATTAGAATTACACTATCATCCCGTGCCAACAAACTGCTTCTCTTATGGGTTCCTGGGCACTGCAATATAGCAGTAAATTAGGTTAGGTTAGGTTTGCTTGGCTGATCAAGAGATCTCACATAGACCAATAATGGTCCTTTGTGTTGCCAAGAAGAAGTACGGAGACTCTTTAAATATATATTCAATATTTATGCACTTTTTTGCGAGCTTTAATATATTGCTACTCTTCTGATCCGCGATACTTTCCAAGGAGAGGAAAGATACAGATCCGAGATAGCTAAAGCGTGATCTGTAGAGAGCTGGACATTGGCAAAGTAGGTGTACTACAGTTCCCCTAACATTTACCTCGTTGCATGTTGTACATGCATCACTCTGTACCAAGCCCAATTTGGCTGCGAATCGTTGCTGCGTCTATTTCTGTTTTAACGTGGACAGAGAGGGACGCAAGTATGACGCACTTACCTTAGCTTGGCTAGCGCCAGCTTTAGCGAGTGCGTCTGCTTCCTCGTTCCCTTCAATTCCATTATGTCCCAGTACCCAAAAGATGGTGACTCGTCTGTCAAAACAGAGTTCGTCGATTTTGGTTCTACATTGTTGAACACAGTTCGATTTTGTCATCACCGCCGCTATTGCCTTTATGGCTGCTTGGCTGTCGATGAATATGTTTTTTTGGGAGTTGAGAGGAGTTAGCTCGGCTGCTAATTCTGCTGCTTTTGTAGCCGCATAAATTTCGGCCTGAAACACGCTACAGTAGTCTGGAAGCTTATTTGACCGTTTAAGGTCAAGCTCTGAACAGAATACTGCAGCTCCCACTCCCTCTGCCATTTTAGATCAGTCTGTAAACAGGTTGTAAGTATGACCGCCAAACTGGAGTCCCCTTTGCCACCCATTATGTTCTATTACTACACTAGGCCTTCCATTGAAGTTGGCCTGGGGAATAACATAGTCCGGGCTAGTGTTTAAACCTTCATGTATCTTACTGTGACCATAAGGCCTCTGTATAAACTGTCCTGTTACCTTTAGTCTTAGCGCAGACTTCTTTGCAGTGTTCTTCGCTGCCAAGCCTATAGGTTGAAGGTCGAGTATTCTATCAAGTGCTGTTGTAGGGGTGGTGCGCATTGCACCAGTTATACAAAGCCCTGCGATTCTCTGTACCTTCTCCAACTTTTTGACGTATGTCTTCTTGATGACACTTGTCCACCATACCAAGATACCATAGAGTAATATAGGTCTAACCACTGCAGTGTACATCCAATATGTTAGACGGGAAGATAAACCCCATGTCTTTCCGAGCATTTTCCTGCAAGCGTAAAAGGCATTGAGAGCTTTCCTCACCCTTTCTTCCACATTTAACTTCCACGTCAGTTTGTTATCCAATATGACTCCAAGATATTTTGTAGACATCTTTGGTGCCAGTACAATGTTTCCTAATTTAGGAGGGAGCCAGTGCGGAATCTTGTATTTTGTTGTAAAAAGTACTAAGTCCGTCTTGTTCGGATTCACATCCAGTCCCACATTGCTTGCCCAGTCTTTTTTCTTTAATTGCCGTCCTTCGTTCTTAGTGGAATCTTTATATTTACAGTGAAACTTATATAACTATGATCGGAGAAGGAGGGTTGCTCAAGCACCTTCCAGTCTAAGATCTGCATATTGTCACTGTAAAAGAGAGTGATGTCCAATACATCCTCCAATGTTGGGCCCTTATAAGTAGGAATATTTCCCCTATTTGCTATACTTACATTATACTGTAATATATAGTTGAAGAGATACTCACCAAGTTGGTTGATGTCCTTACTACTCCATTGATGGTGGTGCGAATTAGCGTCTGCACTATCCTCATTCCACGTTGACCGGCTTCCTCCAAGAGATCTTGTAACTCCATGGGCGGTGCCTCGGCGTGGTGTGCCATGTAGCAGGAGGCAAGGAGTCTGGGCCCATCGTCCCCCTCTACGACAATCACTGCCAGGTCATCTGTGCTAAGATTGGATAATAAATATGCGTTAATATTTTTCTTTACAAGGATGACAGATCTAATCTTCCTTTCCGTTGCAGCATGAAAAATTATGTAGTTATTCGACCCCAATCCAGAGACCTTGTTCCCGGAGAATAGCCAGGGCTCTTGAATCAGGGCCACGTCATAGCTGCCTTTCTCTAGCGTGAGGAGCAGCTCGGCCGAAGCCGCCTTACTGTGATGGAGGTTTATTTGCAGAACTTTCCCCATCAGGTTCAGCAATGCGTTGTACGGGTGTAGCTGTAGTCGCCGACACTCCGTCTGTCCCCTCCATCTTTCCTTCCCCGTGCAGCTGAAGGGTTTCAGTAGAGTTGGTCACCGATTCTAGTCCGAGATCCCTCTCTACCTCTCCTGCCTCCAGCGTGTTGTCGTTACCATCCTTCGGGTGACGTTTCTTGAGGCGCAGGTATACACTACCCGTTCCCCACGACATCTTCCCGTGACGCTGGTATAATATGTCCTCTGCCTCTTTGTTTATTTGGAGGATCAGATCTTGATTGCCTTTCTTGTCTGGTTTACTGGCATGAAGCAGCTTCCAATCGATAGTTGGAACATCAGAAGTCTGCCACCGGAATAGCAGTAGAGTGACTTCTCGTTTTAACGTCTTAAGTACTCGTACCTTGGCACGCGGTTCACACGGAATATCGTTTCTATCCACTATCTCCAGCTTCGCGCCTTCCCAAAGTCCTTCTATCTTGGGAGCTACCTCCGTAATCCACTTCAACGGTAGCTCATCGTTGCATTTTAGGATCTTAACTCCCATGTACCACCCTGCTCCTTCAAACGTCGGGTTCATCCGTCAGCCTGGCAACGATGGCATTGAAAATTTTTGGCGTCCACCTGTCTCTATTGATCCGCCGTCATCTGTCCATTCGAGTGATTCCGGTCAATAAGCGCTACTATCAAGTGCCGTTTAGCTACTTCATTAACTTTCATCGCCTTCTTAGAAGTGGTTGGCTGGTCAATTGGTGTGTCAGGTTTTTGTTTTCGAAGACGTTTGGCCTCAGGCTTTTCCTCATCCTTCGACCGCTGTCTTTTCGGCTCTTTGATAATCTTCGCAACAATTTTGTTCACGAAGGCAGGAAGCGTCGTCGAATTTTTATCACTCTGCGCGAAGTGCTCTCTACCTTTAGACGAGAGAGTCACCTTAGTTCCCAGGCGTAGTTTTATTTTCACAGCTGCCTTATATTGAGCAAGTGCCTTCAAGCTTTCCTTACTGGGCCTCTTCTTCGGCCCACTCCTGCTAACGGATGTGATACCTGGCGTCGTGGCCTTTGGGGAACTCAGAAGCTCTTCCTCGGCAGCTGTGTTAATGGTTGCCACGCTACTCACGCTTTCGAGGTCCGAGTCTATGTCGACTGCAGTACCCCTGATGGCTAAACCCTTTTGTGTCTTTGTTTTGGCAGTAACATTACAACCACTATAACCTGCTCCCGTTACAGTAGAGGATTGGCCACTGGCGATACGGTTCGTAAACTCCCCGTGCCCGCCGGTGGTAGCAGCCAATTCTCCCACGGACTTTTGAGCTGATATCCCAGTTCGTGTATCAACATTCTCGTTCTCCATATGAGTTTTTTATTCGGGGGTCCCTAGCATTTTATTCCTACTGACACGAACCTCTTAGCAATGACCTTTGTCCTTACCCTCCTTGGGGTAACATGTGAAGTTATCCTCCGAGAAGATACAGGAAAGTTCGTACAAGGTCTTGGCTAGGCACCACCTGCTTGCATTGCTGCAAATCAGGCAGACCTAGCAACACTGAAATCGGTGGTACCCATTGCCCAGTCGGCACCAACGGGGAGGGTATAGCTGGAGGATTTTCGACGACCTAGCAGGAAATTAACTTGCCGACCAATCTGCTAAAGACACGCTCATGTTTCCTCTAATAGTGGAAAACATTTGAACCCCACAGACATACGGAAACATCTTAATTACATGATCCTTCCCTATAAAGAAACATTATGGAACAATACATCCGAACACTTCAAAAATATAAACCCTAACAAAGCACTGATAACTCTGAACCACTCCTTAAACTCCAAAACTTTATCCAGATACGACAATATAAAATTCTCACGTCTTCGTATGGGCCACGCAAAACTAACTCATAATTTCATAATAAATAATCATAACTCTCTCCCACATCCTCACTGCTTGCCGCGTCCTCCATTCACATAGATCCAAACACCTACCAAACAATCTTACCATTGACTAAATAACTTCACACAACAACATGACCCAAACTATAGCTGTTTTAAAATCAGTCAACTCCTACGATTTGCTTTAAACCTTTTAATTACCTATAAACAACTGTAAATAATAGTAACATAAAATATGAATTTTGATATAAGTTAATTAATTATCTAGTTATCTAATTAAAACAAAACAATATTTAGTTATAAGTAAGCTCAAGGCCTTTAGTTGCTATAGCTTTAGATATAAGTTACACGCAATTTGTAATTGCGCGATAATTTTATATAATAATAATAAAACGTATTTTAATAAATTTGTGGTTAGAAACAAATACAAATAAAATTGCGAGCATAACTGGCGCCCGAGCAGGGACCGGTATAAAAAGTTCGAATGGACTGGTAGCCATAAAGTTCATATAACCGTGCGTTTGCAAAGAACTTTGCTGGTTAAATTATCGCCGCCGACCCTATTGTGCTAGTCCGTATGGTACCACGTGGGAAGTGCAAGGAAGGAACCTGAGTGACCGTGCCCCGGAAAAAAGGGACATTATCCAATTATTATCGTGGGAGAGCGCTGAAACTATTAGTAGTATTTTAAGTTATAATAGTAGCTATAAAAAGTAGTATTTTAGGTTATAGTAGTGAATTAGTATTAATAAGTATGAGTATTTTAGGTTATTAAAATTGAAAGTAAAAATTTAGTAACTAGTCATATAAAAAAACCCTTTGGTATTAATCTTTTGCAAATTCACAAAAGAATCTTATTTTGTACGATTGTCCGTAGTCTCGATTAATAAAAATACGAGCAAGCGTCCGCTTGCTTTGACTTTAGCTTTCAGAATGTCTCTTTATTGATAAATTTTATTAAGGCTAAGAATGGTGGGCGCTAGTGTGTTTATGCAAGTATGTATGTTTGGCTATGCACATTCAGTACGTATGTACTCTAACATAAGCAGTCTGTAGTTAGACTGCAAGCGCACCATAATCATGTCCGACGGTCGATGGCTTAAACTACCGATCATATTACCATGTGACTGGAATGCGCGCTGACATTAGTATTTGATTTATATTTATAATATATAAAAACGGGCTCGAAAGCACAGCGACCAATAAGATCTATTGTACATTGCCTTATTTTATAGAATATAGTTTAGACTTTTGATGAATCGCAACATTACTTGAGGTTTGTTGTTCCACAATTTGTGTGGATCAAGAACAATGTCACCAAGGTGGTGAAATCTTTGTCTACCGAGTGCAGGACATTTGCAAAGTATATGCTCTGAACTTTCTTTATCTATTTCACAAATTCGGCATACGTCAGTGTCGGAAGGACCTAACTGATGATACCTTAAGTTGCAATGACCCGTGAAGTATCCAGTCAAAATGCGTAAGTCTTTTCTACTGAGTGAGAGAAGCTTATTCGAGGTACCCTTTGAAAGGGTGAGGAATTGTTTTGCCTGGCGTTGTCCAGTGGAGTTCATCCAGTGTTTTAGAAATTTCTTTTCCTCAAGTTTCCTGATTGCTTCGTTTTAGTGGCTTTTCGAGAGACCAGGACCGAAAAAGAGCATGATTGCCCCTTGTTAAGCCAAGTAGTCGGCCTTTTCATTGCCTTCATAACCTACCATTCTCAAGTTTAGACCCGTCTGTAAACCATATCTGAGAGCCGGGTTTGAATTTAATAGAATTAGTTCTCCAGTTTTCATGATTTAAAAATATTAAAGAAGATCGTTTTAGACGATAGAGTATCATCTCTATGCAAAATGGGACTGTCTAGAAAATTTTCTAAGATTTTTAGGTGTCCCTAAATATTGTAGTCTGTTCACCTTCGCACTCAATTTTACTCTGTTCTTTATTTGCTCTTTTACTTAAGCTCTAGGTCTTATTATATACGTTTTTTCAAACATAAATACATTTATACACTTCCGTACTACAATAATTAATGTTAATACTGATCATACACGTTTGATCATACATACATACATACTCTTACCTACCATACTATACTTAATACTACAATATTGCCCCATTTTAATTCGGCAATATCTTCCAGTCTCAAGGCACTAAGAGTAGCTTCCTTTTCTATTAGGATAGGTAGTGGTGGGATGTATAAGAGCACCCCTAGTGCGTCAGTGGGACACGTTTTCATAGCCTCTGAGATACTGACAGAAACAAGTCGATGCAGTTTACTTAGTATATTTACTGCATTCCTTTATTTGACTTTAGGCCACCATGCAATGGAAGCATTCGTAACTATTGGTCTAATGACCGTTGTGAATGTCCAGTAGGTCATTTTGGGATTTAGACCCCAGGTTTTACCAAAAAGTCTAGTGCAAGCAAAGAATGCCCTTGTAGCCTTTTTTGTAACTTTATTTAGATGTGGGTTGCACGTTAGCTTTTTATCAAGGATAACCCCTTGATAGTTCGCTTCATTGGATTATGATGCCATTTAACACAAGACATTTGAGAGTAATGTTTCTCTTCCTGGTGAATGGCACCAGCCCTTTCTCACTGCACCATTTATTTATTATTTTTAGGGCTTGTTGCATGCGGTCAGAGATAGTCTGTTCATGCCAGCCCACAATATATACAACTAGGTCGTCTGCATAACCTTGTGTATTGAAGCCTAGACCATTAAGCTTGTAGAGGAGTTCATCTATCACTAAAGTCCACAGAAGTGGAGAGAGTACACCCCTTGTGGGCAACCTCTTGTGGCTGTGATAGATTTTAATTTTCCTCCATGCTGTAGATTAATAGTCCGAGATTCAAGCATAGCTATTATCCATTTAATAATAGGTGTGGGTACTTTTTATTGCCTCATATGAAGTATTATCAAAAGCTCCTGATATGTCGATAAATGCACATAGAGCTATTTGTTTGGAATCAAGAGCCTTTTCAATGAAAGTTGTTAGGCTATGTATTGCAGTTTCTGTTGATTTGCCACGTTGTTATGCAATTTGCAGTTCTTGCAGACGAAAATTTATAAGGTTGTTATTCCTTATATACTGATCCAAAATTTTTTCCATTGATTTTAGGAAAAATGAGCTGAGACTTATAGGTCTATAAGATTTAGGTAGCTGTTCTGGCTTTTGCTCTACCTTTGGAATGAACACTACTTTGACTTCAGCCCATTTCGTAGGGATATGCCCCAGCAAGAGACTTGCTTTGAATATACTGGCCAATTTTGGGACAATGTACTTGGCTCCGTGTTGAAGCAGACAAGTGTATATCTCATCAGGCCCTGGAGATTTGTATGGGCTAAATGATGATAAAGCCCATTGCACCCGTTTTTCATGGAACAGTTTACTTGCCAGCTTCACATCTACAGTATTGATGGATACCGTGGATTCCACCAGTACTAGGTGTTCTTAAGAAGCTGAGTGACTCGGAAAGTAAGTGTCCAGCAGCAGTTTGCTGGTTTCTCCCGGGTTTTGTGCAAAACTGCCAATTGTTTTTTCAGGGTACAAATACCGTTTGAGTGATCTTTAACTAAGGCTTTTTGAAGGCGAATCGCATCTGGAAGATTTGAGATCTTCTCATCCAAGTAGCTCTTTTAGATCTTCTCTATTCTATATTATAGGCAGTTAGAGCCTCTTTATAGGAAACCCAGTCCCCCATTCGTTTAGCTCTATTGAATAATCTTCATGCCTTGTTTCGAAGTTCAGTAAGCGTCTTATTCCGCCAAGGAACATCTCTTCGTGGTTTCGTGGCACTTTTTCTGGACAGCTTTTATAAAAGGCATTCATTATATTGGAATGAAGCTCTTCAGCTTCTGATTCAAGCTCTGATTTTAAATAAATATGCTTATTTGAGCAGTTAATACCATGCTGTAGATAGAGGTGAAAGATATCCTAGTTTGTTTTCTTGGGATTTCTGTAAACTTTGGCTTGTGTTACAGTTGCACCCACATCAAACCGTATGTGCATATGATCCGACATGGAAGTTTCCTCAGACACGTGCCAATTTGAGACTTCCGACGAGACATTGTTTTTAGCAAGAGTGAGATGAAGAACTACCCCTCTTATTGCAATCACAATCGTCGGTTCATTGCCTCGGTTTAATATGGTAATATCGGATGTGACGCTGCTGGCAATACTCCGCTAGGGCCAAAACTTCCTCTGTTGGAGCAGTAGCCGCGTCTCCCGGTAGATAAGCAGAGGCAAGGATGACCTCATGCTCCCCTTTGCTAGTAGGAATTTTTACCCAAATCGCCACTAGGTCTTCAGATATAAGCCGTGAGAAAGGAAGAAAAGTTAGTTGGTTACTAATTAGCATCGCGGGCGATTCTTATTGGTGGCATAAATCAACCTGCTATTTGTGTTTTGGAGCCCTTCAATGACTCCGTTATATGCGCATGGTTCTTGGATGAAAGCTACATCCAAGACCTCAGCGTTAAACCTCCTTGCCAGTATATCTGAGGCAGCTTTGGTACGATCGAGGTTTATCTGGAGGCATCCGAGTTGCCTTGTTTTGCTGCTGGGTTTGCGTTGGGGAAGAGCCATTAATTTGCTTTTTTCAGGCAACTGCCACCCTCTTTTTCCCTCTGTTGCTACCCAGTAAGACCGCTTCTTCTGCGGATCTATAGCACGCTGGTGATCGTGGCATGGGTTTGTGTTCGCATTCTTATGCCCCCTTTAACTAGCTCACGTCTTTCTGTTGGACCAGATGCTGAAGTAGTTACTGCAGCTACATTAGAGCACTGTGGTTGCTCTGGTGATGACTCTGCAGTAATCGTGGATGGACACTTTGAGCTTTTTGAGCTCGCTCGTGCCTCGGACACTTTACCATGTATCCCATCCTTCGCCTCACTTTTAATTTTGGGGCGCATTTGAATTCTACCGAAGCCATAGTTCAACCAGAGTTGATGTTTCTTTATGACTTCGGCTGAGGTAGGGTTTATGGCGAAGGTAATCTCAGAAACCGTACCTTAACGGACTCTGTTGAGTGCTCGCCAGTTGTTCACCCTTAGGCCAGTGTTCTGCCAGTTCAGAAGACTTAGTACACCCAAATCTTTTTTTACACGGACTTTTTGTACACGAATTTGAAATAACACGGCTTACAAATTAGACGAATACATTTTTTTCCACGAATTTTTTTATGTTGCACGAATTCAAAGAAAAAAATTTTAAGGCAGCTTTTCCAGTGTTTTAAAGCAAATTCGTGAATAAACATATGAATTTATATGAAAACAAAATACAATTAGGGGAATGTTCGAATAATGTTTATACGTATTTTCTTTATATCGTTGCTCTTCAAATTGAATTTCGTGTTTCGTGCTCAGTTCGAAGGCAGCAACATTTGTATTGCTCATTATTTTATACTACAAATAAATGTAAATTTGCAATATTAATTTTAATTCATTGTTATAAAACCCGATAAAAAAGATGTCTAAAGACATTCTGGAAGAAAATGCCTACAAGAACTTATATAGCAAAGTCTGAAAAATCAGCTAGTGGTTTTAAAGCAGCCAAAGATCCGGTAACGTTCTTGTTTTGTAGTAACGCGTCTGGTGATAAAATTTTAAAGCTTCTGTTAATCAACAAATATCTTATTCTGCGAGCTTTAAAAGGTAGAAACATTAAACAGCTTCCAGTTCATTTGATAGCGAATAAAAAGGTATGGAGGACGGCTGATTTATTTACAAACTGGTTCAAAAACTGCTTTGTTTCTGAAGTCCAGAAATATAAGGATCAAAAAGGTATAGAATTCAAAATACTTTTGCTCGTTCATAATGCCCCCAGCCACCCAGTGCTGGATTATCCAAATATTAAATTGTTGTTTTTGCCTCCTCGCTTATTCAGCCACTCGATGAGGGTATTATAGCAACATTTAAAATTTACTACATAAAGCAAGCATTTAAATATATTTTAGATTCAGTGGAAGAAAATATTTAACGGTTGTGGAAGCATGGAAAAAGTTTACAATTCTGGATTGTATTACACATGCTTCTCTTGAAATCAAATAGTTGTACCAATCCACTTTAAATGCTTGTTGGAAAAAACATTGGCCGGCATGCGTCAAAAGTGGAAGTTTCATGCACAAAAATCAGATGTTTGCTCTGAAATTATAGCTTTATCACAAACAATTGGTGGCGAAGGTTTTAACAATATTCAAACGACTGACATCGACGAATTGGTGCAAGAAAGCCCTATGGATGAGGACGATTTGATTGATGTCATGAGAGTTGATGATATCTTAGAAGCCGATAATGACGAAGGTGAAGTTAAGTTATGAACAGCTGATTTAATTAGCGAAGGCTTGAAATTTGCTACAAACATGGAACATCACTTTCTTACTTATGATCTTGACATGGAGCGTGCATTAAAATTCCAGCGCAATCTTCAGTTTTGTGTAGTTGGATATGCTGTGACTAAAGTTGAGTCAAAGATGAGCCAATGGTTGGCTCTGGGGCGTTACTAGTATACAAATCACAATAACACAATCATCAGAAAGTTTGTTTAGAGATTGTTTATTGACATATAAAAATTTGGTTTAATAAAAACAAACACAAGTTTGATGGGGTAATTTTCAACCCGTCGTTGCTCACTCAACGGTTTTTCGTAAGTGATTTTATTTTACCAGCCAAGATGGTTCCTTCCTTCAGTCCGTTGTTTCAAGATGGATGTCGTCTCTCCACATCCAATGGTCACCAGCAAAACCCAAAGTTTCCAAAAAGATCCAAACAATGCAAATGCCATTCACCTATGGTTTCTTTTTTTTGGTTCTTCCTCTTCCTTATTTCCCCATGCCCAACAGCTGACGTAAGAATATTGATGCGTTATCGGTAATACAGTGTTGGCGAATGAACATTGCCAACCACACTGTAGTTCCGATAACGCCCTTACATGCCGCCCCCAATACTGGGTCCAGTATTAAAAGCCAAAACATGTGATCATGTTTGATCCGCTGAAACGAAACAAGTGTTTGTTATGGTATGTACATGTACGAGTGAGAAATTATTTATATAGTTAAATTCATTTCAGTTCCACTGTAATTTGGTATAGGAAGCCGACAAATCTTTGACGCCGAACGCTTGTAGATCCCAGCTAAGGTTTTAATTGTAGCAACCCGTACCAACGCATCCAATCCAGGATGAAGTTCCACAATTCTTCCGAGATTCCATTCGCTCGGCGGAACGCGATTATCCTTGATGATGACAATATCATCTATTTGCAAGTTTGGTACTTCCTTCCGCCATTTAGGGCGCGACTGTAAATGCGATAGCCAATCTGCACTCCACCGCTTTCAAAAGTGTCGCAAAATCTTTTGACCTTCCAGAAATTGTACATATAATGACTTATCCTGTATTGTAGGTCCTGGTAACGTAGGAAGTGGGCACGTGTAAGCACCCCAAGGTCGCCCGGATCAGTAGTTAGCGGGCATAATGGCCTAGAATTCAAACAGGCTTCAATTTGCACTAAAATAGTTCACAAATGCTCATAAGTAAGCGGTATGCCCTGAAATGTTCGATACAGATGCGTTTTAACCGACTTCACATTAGCTTCCCACAATCCGCCGAAATTGGGACTATGTGGGGGATTGAAATGCCACTGAATGTTCCGGGTTGCCAATTCAGGAACTATCTTGCATGACACTTCTTGTTTGAAAGACCGCTACCACAATCTTAAAGATTTGTCCGCACCCACAAAATTCGTTCCACAATCACTATAAATGTGTTCGCAAACTCCTCTACGTCCGACAAACCGTTTCAATGCCCATAAAAAATGCTGCGTTGTCAACCCCGTAACCAATTCGAGGTATATGGTCTTAGTTGCCAAGTAAATGAACACTGCAATGTAAGCCTTATATTTGTGATGACCACGAAACCGTGAAGCCTTTACCACAAAGGCACCAGTATAATCAACAGTCGCTTCAAATGGCCGTGTCGGTGGATTAACTCGATGCAACGGCAAGTCTGCCATCAGTTGACAGGATGGTTGTGGACGATGTTTGAAGCAGTGAACACATTGCCGCAGTATTTCTTTTACAGATTGCTTCCCGCTTAGAATCCAAAATAGGCGACGCGTTGTAAAAAGCGTTAATTGTACCCCTCCATGCAGCGTGTTGAGATGCGCATTCCAAACGACCAATTCTATGAAATGATGACGCTTTGGAAGTATGATCGGAGTTCGTTGGTTCTCAGTGAGATGGAGAGCATTCCTGAGTCGGCCACGAATCCTCAGAACGTTTCGCTTATCTAAAAACGGTGCGAATTGACTCAATTTATTAGAGTTATGTTAGTCCTTGTTCTTCTGCAAGCGCACGATTTCCCATCCGAAAACTTCCTGCTGTACCATATGCACTACATGTACTAACGCTTTACGCAATTCTTCTACGAGAATGGGTCCAGATCGCCGGTCGTTCCGACTGCCCCGGGCATTCTTTACAAATCGCAGGATGTACGCCACCACAAATAACAGCTTATTATAATAGGAATATTTTAACTGGAATGATTCGGTGGAGGTAACAACGTGGACTTTGCGAACTTCAGCCTTTTTCTCAGCTGCAGCGACACTTTCGTCCGGGATGACGAACTCCTTGTTTGGTCATCGGTCTTCAGCTTGTTGAAGCCAAGAAGGACCAAACCACCAAAGTTCATAAACCGCCAATTGTTCCGGCGTGAGACCACGCGATGCACAGTCCGCTGGATTGCCGTGACTTCGAACATGTCGCCATTGTGCATGCCGACTATGTTGTAGAATCTTCCCAATGCGGTTGGATACAAAGGTTTTCCATCGGGCCGGATCCCCATGTACCCAAAATAACACGATCGTTGCATCGGTCCAATAATAGACGGGTATTGTGCAATCTTGAATGCGCAATTATTAATTTGGTAGCTAACACGGCACCCGAGAGCTCCACTCTAGGAATTGTTAATGGCTTGACGGGTGTAACTCGACTTCGAGCAGTGAGTAGATGAGTAAAACACCTACCGTTCTGATACTGCACTCGAAAATATGCACTTGCTGCATAGGCAAGCAAAGATCCGTCACAAAATTTGTGAAGCTGACGAGAGATAATGCTTCCATTGATACAGTGCCGGTTAGAATCAATTCCAATCCATCTCGGTACTTTAATTTCTTCAACCGATTTCAAATAATCTACGTACCCACGCCACTGTTCACACAAATGCTGTGGCAACACATCATCCCACTCGAGTGCCGCTTGACGGTTATTCCCTCGTGAGACTCGTACGCTCCACACTTGTTTGAGTATGATTTTCCCTGCAGTGAGGATAGGTGCAATGAAACCCAGCGGATCATAAAGACGTGCGATGGTTGAAAGTAATGTTCGTTTGGTTTCTTTGCGATCAATCTGAAATTTTAACTTAAAACCATAGAAATCACCCTGAGGGTGCCAACATAAGCCAAGTGTTTTAATACAGTCTTGACTCTCAAATTCTAGGATGCTGGTGTTTGACTTATGTTCCTTTGGACTGTTGTTAAGTAACGCTGATTGATTTGCTGACCATTCCCTCAACTCCATACCTGCAGAACGTAGAGCCGCGATTAGTTGATCGCGAATCGCTAGTGCTCCCTCGATGGTGCTATGTCCGCTCTGAACATCATCCACATAAATTTCGTTCCGAAGAACATTTTCGGCTAATGGGTACCGTTCACGTTCATCTTGTACAAGTTGATGAATGACACGAATTGCAGCATAAGGGGCTGAAGCCATCCCAAATGTTACTGTATTTAAGCAATATTCCAGGGGCTGATTGTGCTCGTTGTACCAAAAAATCCTTTGGTATTGACCATCATCTGGATGCATGTCAATATAGCGATACATCTTTTGAATATCTGCTGCAAAGACGTAACGAAGAAAACGCCAATTAAGTATTACCCCAGCAACGTCATTTTGCGATGGTGGTCCGATGCATAATATGTCGTCGAGGGATTTTCCGTTTGACGTCTTGCAAGACGCATCATACACCACCCTCAATTTTGTGGTAATATTGTCTTCTTTCACGACGGCATGATGCGGCAAAGTGCATGAAGTAAAGACTGGTTTGACTCCATCGGTGATACGATGCTGTTCTTCCGAACGAATGATACTTGCAAGCTGACCAAGCTGGAAGTAATCATCAATGACCTCTGTATACCGTTGATGAAAATCACGATTAGTATTAAATCTCCGGTCCAATTGCTGAAACCGATTTAATGCAATCTGACGTGACCTACCGATAACCTGGGACGGATCAAATAGGGCCTTCAGTGGTAATCGGACCATATACTTCCCGTTGGCCTGCCGCATGTGAGTGCTTTGAAAATGTTCCTCACACCATTGCTCTTCAGGGGCGAGATTTCTTGAAGAGTTGAAGTCTTCATTTTCAAAAAACTTCTGCACCAGGTTATCCAAACAAATGTTTGTTCGATAGCATCGCAGATGACCCTCATGCGGACGTTTGGTGTCTAGCTGTCCAAAAATTATCCATCCCAATTGCGTGTGTTGTGCAATCGGTTGACCTGGATGCCCTCTTCGAATTTCTGGAAGCAGTAGTTGCGGAATCACGTCTACCCCAATTAACAAGTCGATACGATTGGGCTGAGTAAAGGTGGGATCAGCTAAAGAAAGATCTTTCAAATGATGACAGAGTGTACGGTTAGACTCGACTTCGGCAACCTAGAAGTTAAGGATCGTAGTACAAAAGCAGTGTCAATGAATATTTCAAAAGCCGATTGAGTACATGATTTTATAGTGAATTCAGTTCTATATTTGCATCTATTATTAGAATGTTCACCCACGCCTGTGATTTCAGCCTGCACTGGGTACCGCTTGAATCCCAGGGATTGTGCGACTCTTTCAGTGACAAGTGTGCCATCGGAACCTCATGGTCATGATAAGCGCTCGGATCGTAGTTGATTGACCGTTGACATTGTTGTGCAATCGTACAAGAGCGGTGGCAAGTACCATAGTACGAGGCATTATGTTTGAAACAACTGCTGTCGTAAATCGGGTCGTATTAGTGTTTAGGGCAGAGTTGTTAGAGGTGAGTATCGCATTCCTACCAGACGGAGTGAAGGCAGCTGCTGATGGTAGCAAAGGTTGGGCGTGAGTACTTGACTGCGGCTGAGGAAAATGCAACAAGGTGTGATGACGTTGACCGCATTGCAAACAATTTTTGGAACTAGTGCATTGCGCAATGGGATGAGTCAGACTGAGGCAATTTGGACATGCCTTTGTGCGATCAACTATCAACTTCCGTGCATAACAGTCTTTGGCTAAAAAGTCAGGACAACGATGAGCTGCCTGAAGATTTGTGATATGATCGATTGCTCTCAGTCTTTGTAGTAGACTGTCCTGAGGGTGGACCAAGCCTATGAATCTCGATCACAGTGATGCTAACAACACGGCTGTTGAGGAAAGATTCGAAGGCGGTGAACGTAGGTATGTCCACGCTGTCCCCTTAATGGTGTTCCCAAGTTTGATGTGTGGTTGCTGGAAGTTTTGTGGTAAGATGATGAACAATCCAGTGATCGCAATTTTCTATTTGAATATTCAAACGTTTAAATTCATTAATACAGACATTAGCAGTGTTAAGTATGCGTTTCAGATCAGATGAATGTTCTTTATTTAATGAGGGCAAATTATGAAGCGCATTCATATGATACATGAACGGCACACGTGGGTTATCATAACCCATGATGAGCTTCCAGGCAGTAGAATAATTCAATTCAGTGAGACTCATTTGTCGTACGTCTTGATCAAGATCTACCGGTAGCGCTTGTTTTAAAAAATGAAACTTTTGTATGTCCGAAACCAAACTATTTTCGTGTATCAGTTGCACAAATGCGTCGTAAAACTCTGGCCAATCAATAAATTTGCCTGAGTACGTTGGCACTGGTAGCTTAGGCAATTGAATTGACGACATCGGTGCTGTGGGCGTAGTACCCTGATTGGCGTTTGCGTTTGTGTCGAGCGAATTGGCTTGAAGAGTTGTTTCAAACGCTTCAGAAATTGCGCAAAAAACCACCAAGTACTCCTCTTCAAACTCTTGAGAAACGTTATTTTGCAAATACGGATTGGTAGATGGGCATTTTGACACGATCAGCAATGGTTCTCATCAAATTCCTTGGATAGGTCCTCTAACTTTTTTAGACGGGTCTGGAAGTAAGGTTTCGTTTTCTTAGCAGCTCCGTCTTTCTTAAAGTTAGTATAGAAATTCGGCAACCTTGCCAGAATATCGTGTTGCAAAGCACAAACACCTTCATTGCAATCGGCTTTTTTGTTTTCGATTAATTTTCCCACTTCAGACATTTTAATTTCTCACTCGTAACACACATATAACAACAAACACTTACCCGTTGCTTGCCTTGATGAAAACAAAAGAAAATTCTATCGCAAATGATAAGTTCCGTTGAGATTATCCAACGCACCGGTGGCATAAGGTGATCGTGTTGATTGTTAATGGATGAAGTGCCCCACGTTGGGCGCCAAAAATGTTGTAACTGAAGTTGATGAGCCAATGGTTAGCTCTGGGGCGTTACTAGTATACAAATCACAATAACACAATCATCAGAAAGTTTGTTTAGAGAATGTTTATTGACATATAAAAATTTGGTTTAATAAAAACAAACACAAGTATGATGTGGTAATTTTCAACCCGTCATTGCTCACTCAGCGGTTTTTCGTAAGTGATTTTATTTTACCAGCCAAGATGGTTCCTTCCTTCAGTCCGTTGTTTCAAGATGGATGTCGTCTCTCCACATCCAATGGTCACCAGCAAAACCCAAAGTTTCCAAAAAGATCCAAACAATGCAAATGTCATTCACCTTTGATTTCTATGTTTTGGTTCTTCCTCTTCCTTATTTCCCCATGCCCAACAGCTGACGTAAGAATATTGATGCGTTATCGGTAATACAGTGTTGGCAAACGAACATTGCCAACCACACTGTAGTTCCGATAACGCCCGTACAGGATAGCAAGAATTATATAAGGAACTTAAAAATACAAAAAAACAGCTGCTAATAACAAACTTTATAACAAAAAAACCAACAACAGCCTCTAATAATAATAGACAGACAGTGGTGGAAGAATTATCTTCAGATGACGATGCTCCAGCCCATAATAAACGTGCACATCAAGTAGCGATGAATAGTTGCGAAATCTACTTTTATTTCTTATTTAAATTTTAATTTTCATAATGATTACCTTTTTACTACATAGTAATTTTTTTGTTTTTTTTTTTTTGTTTTAAAAATGAATTATTTCTTGTTTTATAAATAACTTGGATTTCATTTTTACTTTTTATGCACGGTTTTTGGGGGAAATCTGTATAGATTTTCAATCTTACACGATTTTTTAAAGTTTTGGAACATATCCCCAAATTTGGGGACAAGGTTTTCTGGGTAAAGAACCAGTGGCTTGGTACTCAAGACCGTTCATACGTGGTGAGGAGCCTCATCCTGCTAGAGGTGTCCCTGCTGTTGACAGAATATGGCGGATCTAGAGTGGTAAACTCGATAAACCCGCAATCCCGGGTGCATAACAACCGTGCCCATGGGATTAATGGCACTGCGTGAGTGTGTCTGATAACGGTGGACTCCGGATACCTGGCGACCTTCGGTTTAAGCTTTAGTCTTGCCGGGGTACCTACTCTCCCCTACACTCGTGGGACCAAAATATGATCCAAAATAATAAATTAATTGCAAACAACATAACATATGGCGAAGTGGAGCTACGTATGAGCTCCGAGGACGAGTTACTGGCCTCGAGCCAGGAACTACTCACCGCTGACAGTGGGCAAGCTGTGGTGTCAACAACAGCAGCAACAACTACGTCGGTGGCTATCGGAAATAGCGCAAAACCGACAGAATCGGTAAAAACGGCAAAAAGCGTAAGTAACAGTGCACCAAAGCCGAAGAAAGGCAATTCGGAAGCGATGGTCACGAAGAACCTATACCAAAAAGCCCTCTTCATCTTAAGCAAGATCGCCAAAAATGAGGAGAGTGGGACTGTACATTAGTTCGACCAAGCTGACAAGGTAAAATACCAGGCCGTGGTGGACGAGTACGTGGAGTACATGTCCACTCTCGTGAAACATGTAAAAGCGACTATACGTAATAGCGCTCAGGATGAGACCATTACAAATACTCGTAAGAGTAAAGTTGCTAAAACTACCGACGAAGAAGGTCCCTCCACAAGCGCCAAGATGCTTTTTAGCGACGTTGCTCGGGATGAGCTGACGGTGGCACTTGTTGATGAAGTCACCAACGGCGGTAAGAAGGTGTTGGAGAAATGGGGGGAGATTGAGCACAGGTTCACAGAGCTGAACACCTTCTCTCTGATCTGTGTTCATCTCCACCAGGATTCGACTCTTCTGCGGTTCTCCGCGGCTGCAGGGTGATCAAGTGCGACGATCGTCCGTCTTTGGAGTTTCTGGGCAATTACATTGCTAAGATAAGCAATGCTTGGTAGGGCTCAAGGCTTAAGCTCATCCCAGCTCGGGACATCCCAAGGCGGCCGAGAGCTCGCATTTGGTTGCCTGTTATGAAGGTGAAGCACTGCAAGGTGCTACAGCTTCTGCAGCGGCAGAACCCTACCATGCCTTTGAATGGCTGGATTGTCATCAAAGATGAAGGTCAACAAAAGAGCAGCATGTCTCTGCTCCTCTCCATAAACGAAGATTCTGTTAAGGAGTTGGAGAAAACGGACCACAAAATGCGGTTTGGCGTGAGGTACGCCAAACTAAAAATTTTCCGGTCATCAGAAGAAGAATCAGATGAGTTGCAGGTTGCAAACAGGCTGATGGATGACCTTACGCTTCAGGACGAAGCAACAAGCACCCCAAAGAAATCAACTACCGATGCTGAAGGTCGTGCAGATTAACCTAAAGCATTCCAAGAATGCCTCGAATAATCTTGCCGTTCTCCTTGGCGAGGAGGACGTTGACATATGCATCGTCCAAGATCCTTGGGTCAGAGGCACTGACATTCTGCGGCTTAAGAACAAAAACTACAAGATACTATACGCTAATTTGGAAGCGGGGGTGCAACTGCAAGGTAATGTTGTTGATTGGCTTTAACCTGGCGAAGTCCAGCACTATCCTTGTGGGTACACCCCAAGTAGCTCGCAGCCTCCACGTGGCACTTCTGGACGATGACCAATCTGACATCCGTCAGTTGGTTAGCTGATGCGAGAAGGCGAAAAAATCCAGGCGCGACGGTTCCCAGAATGGGCGGCTTCCTGGTCAGCGTCTGTTCCCATGTCAGGGGCGGCTGTATTAGACCTGGCTGAAGGTAAACGGCTATGGGTAGGATCCCAGACAGAAAAACAAAAATGGAAGTACCAAAAAGTGCGACTATTACGGTGCAAGGTGTCGGAAGCCTAGTACCGGCGGCTATGGTGGGTGAGAAAGCGGGCCCCCAGTCGTCGAGATCCTATGACCGCAGTGATGCAGGAGTGGCCAACTTGGCTCCTGTATCATCGAATGCTACAAGTTCAGACTTTTTGGCTGTCACGGACCCTTTTAGGAAGAGCACGAAGACGCCGCGCTCCCCAATGGAGACAGAGCAGGCAACGGGTCGAACGGCGGTACCGCCAACAGTGGAAGAAGAGAGTGGCGATGTAGACGTGCTGGAAGCAGACGGTCCCAGCACCCCATTTCTACTTAGCCCCCAATCCAACAGGCGAAACGTAACCGAGGGTGGAGCTGACTCCTTCAAAAAGCTCGGTTGGAAAATTGAAGAATTGGTCGCAATGTTGGAAAATGGCAAAAGAAGATCTGTCCATCAGCCAATGAGAGATACAATCGATAGTATTAGTCGACTGTATCTCTTGGCAGTACAGGAGATAGCGGATTATGGTGAAACTGCTACAGGGGAAAACACAAGAGAGAGTTTTGCGCAGACAACACCCAGCTTATGCGGAGCTAGCGCTCATACCTCGCCGCTGGCTTCGGGCGAACCACCCCAAAAGCGCCATCCTGGCAAAACGGGGCTCCCACCAGGTCCGCGTGTAAAGGATAAACCACCGAAGGTGCAACCCAATCGACAAACGGGAGGAGATAACATCGGCGTGGGGAAAAAGCAACCCACTTCAAAAGGAGGGCAAAGCGCACCTAAGGCACCGCAGCTTGACCAATGACAAATGGTTGGAAAACAAAAGAAGAAAAGTGTGCAGATTGCTGGTTTCAGGAAGCATATAAAACCAGATGCTTTGGTTGTCCATCGACATGAGGAGGGTACTTATGCTGATATCCTGAAAAGGATGAAAGCCGACCCGAATTGTGGTGGCCTTACAGAGTCGGTGCATAGGATTCGCAGAACGCAAAATGGTGACCTTCTGCTAGAGCTAAAGACGAAAGGCGCGGAAACAGAACAGCTGAGGGTTATGGTCAGTGGCACCCTAGGGCAAGATGCGTCGGTCAGATCTTTGAGCCAAAAAACGACGATAGAGGTCAGCGACATCGACGAAATCACCACTAAGGACGAAATACGTGATTGTATATTGGAGCGGTTTAGACAAGCTGATGTTCAGAGTTTGGACGTCACTAGTCTAAGACGGTCGTATGCTGGCACCCAAACTGCAACGATCTCTTTGCAGACAAAGGCGGCGAATATACTCCTCAAGGCTGGTAAGGTGAAGATTGGCTGGGTTTCCTGTCGTATAAGATCAAACGTAGCATTGAAGAAGTGTTTCAAATGCTTAGAGTACGGACATATATCTAGATCATGTAAGAATGAGGATAGTTCAAGGTGCTGCATAAGGTGTGGCGTGGAGGGACACATAGCAAAAATTGCAGCAGTAGCCCGAGATGCAAGTTGTGTGCGAAGAAAGACCCGACGATGGCAAGTCACGTGGCGGGATGCAAAACCTGCCCGGTATTTAAAGAGGCATTGAAAACCAGGAAGGTATGAAGGTAATTCAAATCAACCTGAATCACTGTCAAGCAGCGCAGGACCTTCTGCAAAGAACCATAGCGGAAGAGAAGGCAGACGTAGTTCTGGTAAGTGAGCCTTACACGAAGCGCAATGAGTCAGTTTGGTTTGAAGATACCGAAGGTGTTGCTGCAATATGGGCATGTGGTTCATACGCATTCGAGGACGCTGGTACCCGTGCTGCTAACTTTGTTCGCACGAAAATCGGGGGCATTCATTTCACTTCTTCAGCTATTATGCACGCCCAAGCATGACAGCTTTAGACTTCGAACACTTTCTCCACGAACTAGTGACGGAAGCCCGAGGTAGATCTCCAGTGATAATCGCAGGAGACTTCAATGCCTGGTCAACGGAGTGGGGAAGCAGATCTACCAACGCAAGGGGCCAAACGCTTCTGGAAGCTGTGGCAAGCCTCGACATAGTTCTGCTCAACAAAGGTTCTACGGCCACGTATAGGAAAGCGGGCAGAGAGTCAGTCATAGACATTACCTTTGCAACTAGCAGCGTAGAAACAAACACGAAGTGGGTGGTGAGTGAAGGATACACCCATAGCGATCATCAGGCCATTCTGATCGACATAAGGCGAGGTTCTAGAGTTGTGCAGCAACCTATAACTGGGCCTAGGTGGAAAGACTCATTGTGTGACAAGGAAATGTTCCTGGAAGTATTCCGAACACAAGAACTCGGCGTGGGCTCTTCCGATCAATTGGCGGACAGATTGTCAAACATGCTGTCCATAGCCTGTGACGCCGCTATGCCTAGGAGAATCCAGATCAGACGCAGACCAGCATGCCACTGGTGGAATGGCGAACTAGGGGAGCTACGATCGGCTTGTCTTCGCGCACGACGACTCATGCAGCGTTCGAGAAGCTGTGAAAATTTCCAACAGCGGCTAGATGAGTTCAGAACGGCCAGACTCGCCTTCCAAAAGGCAGTCAAGTCCAGCAAGTGGTCATGCCTTAAACAGCTTCTCGAGGAGTCTGACATAAATCCTTGGGGCACGGCGTACAGGATGGTGATGTCGAGAGTGAAATGTTGTAGAGTACCACAACCCACTTGTCCAGCAATGCTCGAGAACATTGTCAGAACACTGTTCCCGACAGCGACCTCAATACTTGATGAAAGGTCTGAGCAACGATCTCTGGATGGTATCCCCAGTGTTAGTTCCGAGGAACTGTCTCGAGCTTGCGATAAAATTAAGGATAGGAAGACTCCGGGTCCTGATGGAGTGCCGAATAAAGTGCTGAAAGCAGCTATTTCGAGTGCTCCAAGTGTATTTATGCAGGTTTTCAACCAATGCCTTCACGACGGAGTATTCCCCAGAAGATGGCGGCATCAGAAACTGGTCCTCATACCAAAGGCTGGTAAGCCACCCAACGAGGCGTCGTCGTATAGGCCGATTTGTTTGTTGGATACTGTGGGCAAAGCCTTGGAAAAGATTGTCTGCAACAGACTTGAACGAATCGTGAACGAGAGTGGCACTCTCTCTGAAAACCAGTTTGGCTTTCGAAAGGGTCGCTCAACAGTTGACGCGATAAATAAAGTGGTTGGTATAGCAAGACAGGCAATACAGGGCGAAAGGTGGCTCTATGGTAATATGGAGTACTGCGCAATCGTCACGCTGGACGTTAAAAACGCTTTTAACTCTGCTAACTGGATGCATATCAAAGGGTCCGTCCGTAGAACGGGAGCGCCAATGTACCTTCAAAACATGATCAAGTCCTACTTGTCAGAGAGGAACTTGCACTATGACAGCGAAGATGGAAATAAAACCTACAGAGTTACAGGGTTCGGTGCTGGGCCCGCTCCTATGGAACCTTATGTATGACCAGATCCTGCGGTTGCAGCTTCCCAAAAACTGCACTTCGGTAGGTTTTGCGGATGATCTGTGTCTCATAGTAACGGGAAAGGAGATAAGGAATATAGAGCAATCGGCAAACTCCGCTATTCTCGCGGTTACTGCATGGCTCAGGTCTTCGAAACTGTCCTTAGCAGAGCAGAAGACAGAGTTGGTTCTGACCACCAGTAGGAAGCGTATAGAGTTCTGCTCCGTACGAGTTGGTGATCACGAGGTACGGTCCAAGAGGGCTATAAGGTACCTAGGTGTTATGCTGGATAGCAGGCTATCGTACAAAAGGCACCTGCTGTACGTGAAGAACAAAGCTGCGAGGGTCCAGAATGCCTTATCATGGATGCTGCCAAATATCGGTGGCCCTAAGGCGGACAAGCGCCGGATATTGTCAAGGGTGGTGACATCCGTCATGCTGTACGCTGCCCCCGTTTGGGCAGAGTCGCTGAGAGCTACTACCTACTCGAAAATCCTTTCGACTACATATAGGCTGGTAGCGCTGAGAAGAGTATCGGGTTTTCGAACAATCTCAGATGATGCGGCATTGGTAGTAGATGATTCCCATAGACATATTGGCTGATGAAATGCGCAGACTCTATGAGACGTGTCATGGGCGTCCAGACAATGACGCTAGAAGGCGGGAGCGGCAAGCCTCAACATTGCTTTGGCAGCGGAGATGGCAGAACGCTGAGAATGGTAGATTGACTTTCAGGCTCATCCCGGACATTGAAAAATGGTTGAGCAGGAAGAGCGGGAAAACCAACTACAATTTAACCCAGTTCTTGTCTGGACATGGTGGATACAGGTGGTACCTATACAGGTTTGGGTACGACAACACACCAAGGTGCCCACTGTGTGACGAACCGGAGGACGCTGAGCACGTTGTTTTCCAATGTGCTCGGTTTCCTGTTCCAGAAGGATATCCGCAGGAGCCAGCAAGCGCATTACAGTTCATGTTAGCAAATCCGGTCAACTGGGACCGACGACAACAACACAACACAATAGGTGACCTACTAAACTAGGACCGATTGACTTTTGAGCAGCAATGCTCCACCTTCCTCCCGACGTATTATCTAATGACAGTTCCGGGAGGACGATAGGACGAGGGGCGGGAGTGTTTAGCGGATTAAAGTCCCGCACTCCGGTTGTAGACCGGGTAGGTTTTCGATGCTTCACTTCCGATATAAAAAAAAAAAAAAAAAAACTATACGCTAATTTATGTGCCAAGCCAAGAACATGTATTTTCGTCAAAAACAATGTAAATTTTTTCCTTTGTCCTCAATTCTGCACAGGTGATTTGACAGCCGTCAAAATCGAAGTGTCGCGGGAGGAAGCCATGTTTATAGCATCGGTGTACACGGCGCACAACAAAGAGGCGCCGCCGGATGAGGTTGCGCAGTTGACCGCCAGTGCGACAGCCAGCAACGCTCCCCTACTTCTAGAATGCGACGCCAATGCACGCTATGGGGAAGCACCGAGGAAAGGGGTGAGTCGCTTTTTAATTTTATTAGTAGTTTCAGTCTGCTAGTTTACAATAGAAGAAATACTCCAACCTTCACATTCCCTAGTACAGAAGGCTTCCCGGGGTGGGAAGAGGTACTAGATTTAACTCTTCTGTCCGAAAATTCAGAGGTTCAGGCTGAAAACTGGAGAGTTTCCAACAAAAGATCCTTCTCGGATCACAGTTTGATACTCTACAATTTGAATTTGAAGACAACGGATTCTGTTCCATTTAGAAACATTAAATGGGATGTTTTTACAGGGGTAGCTAAATCGAAACTGAATACATTTACATGCTCAAACATTGACTCCAAGGACGAAATTGAAAGGAGGGTTAAATATCTTGAGGAAGCTTTCAGCAAAGCGTACAAGATATCCTGTCCAATTAAAAGGAGCCATAAAAGTTTCCGACAGTGGTAGAACAAAGAGCTCTCGAAACTCAGAGAGAAAACGAGAAAGCTCTTCAATCAGTGTTACATGGATAACAACTGGCAAGTATACAAAAACTGCCTCAAGACTTACAAAAAGCCATCAGGAACGCCAAAAATGATGGTTGGAAGGAATTTTGTGAGTCGATCGAGTCTACTTCTGGCTCAGCAAGATTAGGAAATGTTCTGGCCAAGGAACGGGTAAATCCCTCTTTCTTGAAAAAGGAAGACGGAACATGGACGGAATCATCTGCTGAGACACTTGACCTCCTACTCAAAACACATTTCCCCGACTGCAAAGATACGACATCTGATTCGGAAGTACCCGTACGGTTAAGGCAAACTTCACGAGATGTTGACTTGATCTTCACAGAGGACAAGATCACGCACTCAATCAATACGTCTTCGCCCTATAAAACGCCTGGTATGGACGGAATTCTTCCGATAATGCTACAGAAGCTACGGGACAAGGTAGTTCCGTGGCTAAGGTCGATTTTTAGGGCATGTATTCGTCTAAACTACATATCAATGAGTTGGAGAAGAGTCAAGGTAGTCTTCATACCAAAGGCTGGGAAAATTGGTCATTAGTCCGCAAAAGATTTCAGACCAATCAGCCTAACATCGTTCCTCTTGAAGACGATGGAAAGGGTATTGGAGCTCCATCTTCGGTCCATTAATGATAAATTTCACATCTCGACTTGCCAACACGCATACCTCAAGGGTAGATCCACGGAAACGGCCCTTCATGAGGTTGTCCGCATGACAGAGAGGGCGATTTACTATAAACAATACTCTCTCGTAGCATTCTTAGATAACGTGAGTACACGTGCTATCCAGGATTCTCTAGCTAGAATTGGCGTAGAGGAAGACATTGGGGAATGGATAGTTAACATGCTTAAAACCAGAACAGTGCAGTCAGAGTTAGGAAACTCGACTCTAACCAGATATGTCAGTATAGGGACACCACAGGGCGGGGTAATCTCTCCACTGCTGTGGCTGTTAGTCATAGATAACATTCTCAAGGTTTTAGAGCAGACAGGGGCAAGGGTAGTCGCCTATGCGGACGACGTTGTGATCATGGTATCAGGGATGTTTCCTAGTGTGATAAGCACCATCATGCAGAGAACTCTGGGGAGACTGTTAAAATGGGCCACAGGATGTGGTCTAAACGTTAACCCAAGCAAGACAGAACTGATGCTTTTCACAACGAAAACCAAAATACCGACTTTCCCCCTTCCTCTTCTGAATGGACAACAGCTTCATATTTCCAACAAGGCCAAGTACCTGGGAGTTATGCTGGACGCAAAACTCAATTGGAAATCCAATATAGAGCTACGGGCTAGGAAAGCCTCTGTGGCCATTACTCTTGCAGAAGATTGCTTGGTAAGAGATGGGGCCTACGCCCTAAAATAACAGCATGGATGTACATAGCGGTAGTTCGTCCGATTCTTACATACGGGGCAATTGTTTGGTGGCCAGCTCTAGTAAAGAGCTATATAGTGCACAAACTTAGCGGGGTGCAGAGGTCGGCATGTGTAGGAATACATTTATGTCATTGCATGATCACACTACCCTTTTTTTAAAAATAACGTTATCAATGAAGTAAAAAATTTTTTTTCTTGTTTTTTTTGATAATTAAGTAAATATACATATATTGTCTGATAATTAGGTTAGTGAAATAATATTAAAATTTGACACTGTTGAGTTTTGACATTATGTGTAATATTTTAATTGTTGTTGTCTTCACGGGAGTGCATAGTATTATAAGTCTGTCATGGAGTTTGTAACACACAGAAGGAGACATCGCAGACCACATAAAGTATATATATTTGTGATCAGCTCGATGAGACGAGTTGATTTAGCCATGTCCGTCTGCCCGTCTGTCTATCTGTATGTATGCAAACTAGTCCCTAAATTTTTGAGCCATGGAGCTGAAATTATATAGGTTTCTTTTTACCATACCTAGCACATTTGTCGGAATCGGCCGAATCGGACCACTAGGGGGGTACCTCTCATACGAACCACCTTTTAAATTAATGTTCTTATTAAAAAAAGTTTTTTGTTTTTTAACATATGGAACTGAAATTTGGACCCTATAAGTTTGTGATCCATAGCCATCAATCATGTAAATTGATCCTAGGGCTACCACGTGGGGTACCTCCCATACAAACCACCCCTTTAAATTAATGTTCTTGTCAGAAAAAGTTTTTTGTTTTTTAACGTATCGAACTGAAATTTCAACCTTATAAGTTTCTGATTTATATTCATCAACCATATAAATTTCATGATCCTAGGGTTACCAGGAGTGGTACCTCCCATATAAACCCAAATTAAATGGCAAACTTCTTTACATAGTATAAAGCAAAGTCGAAATTTCAAGAAGTTAGAATACTGATTACTTCTAAACCACGCAACGTATTTTGATACGGTTTTCACTGTTAATTAAAGAATTTCCTTAGAAAAGTTTGCATGTACATAAATAATTGATTCAATAATAAAAGTAGTTATGATTATTATCATTAATTATTTATATTTGTCATTCACTAAAGACAGCAACACTTTTTTTGACATTCATAAAACAGGTATTTGTTATTCACTACAACATCAAACAGCTCTTTTTGGTTCACAAAACAGTTCAAAAGGTAGTTCTTTCCCCATTTACCAATACTGTATTTTGATAATTTCACAGGCTGGCTGTGCGGACGAGTCCCGTTTTGTTCGCTTATAAAATTAATGTAGTTGTAATAGTGTTATAATATATGGAAAAAGCATTTACTGCTACTACAATATTGCAGCTTTTCATTCTTTACACAGCAAAGTTTCTTCGAATGTGATTTTAGAATTAAATTAAAGTAATTATTATTATTATTTAAGCTAAAGAAAACATTTGTTTACTTGCAATATAAGGAAAAAATGTCACCTACCAACGATCAAATAGGTAAAGTAAATCATTAAACTCTGTCAAAGATCAATGGACTGACTCAAACATACTACTCTGTAGACAATGCTATTGATATGGAAGAGGCTGTTCATTTCCCAACAGAATTTCTTAATTCTCTACAGCCTTCTGGTTTGCGACCACATTAATTAGTTTTAAAAGTAGGGTGTCCCCATTTTATTACGGAACCTTAATCCACCAAAATTGTGCAATAGTAGACGTCTACAGATAAAATCATTAAAAAAAAAACTACATAATAGTGTGTGCAATACTGACCGGATGTGGAACTGGAGAAGTCGTTTTAATTCCCCGGATTCCATTAATACTAACGGATCTACCTTTCCAATTTAGAAAATTGCTGTTTCCTATAAAATTGTCATTTTCAATGACAATTATCAAATCACAAGGTCAAACATTCAACGTTGTGGGATTAGACCTGAACATTCAGTGTTTTCCCCCTGGACAGTTATATGTAGCTCTTTCACGCGTCACTTCTGTTCGTATTGTGTAATGACAAAAAAGCTGTAAAAATTGTATACAAAGACATATTGCAAACAAAAATTTGTTAAAAAATGAATTAATAAAATTTCATGCTATCAATACCAATGCGATATTTTTGAAACCGTGCAAAGCAGGGTTTAAAGAATAAATGTACAATAAAATTGCCACCCAAACTGATGTGATGCTAAGAAAGGAAGGTTGGATGTAACCCGGAGGAGCGTGAAGAGTATTACATCTTTGGCATAGCCAATGATAGCCTTCTTTCTGGTTTTTTTTTGGGTTACTTGTCAGACTTGCCTCATCTAAAGCTGCATTTAAAAACGGATTTATTATCCACCTTTGGCCAGTGTTTTCTGATAGTTCTTGCATCGAGAAATACTGACATAATTCTTCTTTGAAATTCTGCAATACCATTTCCATATCAGGTGCATATGCTTTGATGTTTATCTTAGAATTGATTGAAAATAATCGAAGTTGTTTTGTTCTATATATGATAACCATATTTTATATTTCTTTTAAAACCATTGATTTTATCCTTAGCGGTAATGACATTTTTATCCCGACCTTGCAGGCTTCTATTTAAGGCATTTAAATGGTTAAATTAGTCAGAAAGGAAAGCCAGTTTTAAAAGAAATTTCGAGTCACAAATAAATTTCGAATATTCTGACCTCGCCTGCAGTAAACACACCAGAAGTTCAGCTCGAAGTTCGCAAACTCTTGTCAGTACTTTGCCTTTCGATAACCACCTAACCTCTGTGTGGTAAAGTTAATTTTGGTGGAATGAATCCATATCTTCACAAATGATTCGAAATATTCTATCTGTGTTCCCTTAATAGAATTTACTATTTTTATAATTATATTGAGAACTTCATTATATTTTTGCCGCAAGAGCTTGGCGATGAAATGCACCTAATAAACATTTGGCATTCGTTTTTTTAGTCTGGCTTTTCGAACTACTCATGGCTTTTTCTCCGTCACTACAAATAGCTGTGCATTTCTTCGCGCAATTGACATGGAAGTCTTCTGTAGTTTCAAGAAACATGTTATATAAGCACTGACCTGTTGTATTTTTGGGAAAAACAAAATTTCTTCCATCAATCCCTTATTGGATTCAAAACGTACAAAAGCTACAAACTGCGGGCAACCCGCAATATCCGTAGATTCATCAAACTACAAAGAAACAAAAGCAGGGGAGGGTTAGGGTCGTAAAATATTTTTACACACTAAGGGGGTCGCGACAGCAAAAAGATTGAGAACCCCTATAAAAATAATTGCCTGCTGGTGTTCTTATGTCTTGTTGATCAAGCAAATGAACGACAAATCACTCCATTGTACTTTGTTTGTATTTAAAGTTTGTGTGGGTGGAGATTGATGGTGGAGTGAACTTTCTCCAATTTTTGGCATTTGTTTTTAATTGACAGGGTCACATTTTTGTTATACAGGAAGCCTTCGGATATATCTATAAGATAAGTTTCGTTTATGGGTAAAGGTATTATATGGGATAGTGTACTTTAATATTGAAGACTATACATAGTTTGTTTTTAAAATGGTATGCTTGCATTATCTTCAGAGACTATTTTCATTTCTTCATCTTTCAATATTTGATAAATACTTTTAATTTGTTCGCTATTTAAAATAAACTACGGGAACCCGTGGCCGACACAATCGACCGCATTCTAGAAAAAAATTTTGATTTTTTTAAGTGCTAATAACTTCTCTATAAACAATGTTCTTTGTGAAAACTCTACTATTATGTGATAAATGGCCCTGATCTGATGTCTCAGAAATGTAAAATCGCAATCCACTGAATGATCGAACTCTACTGGCGGCAACATACAATTGTCCGTGACTAAACACAGGCTGTTTCAACAAAATTCCAACTTTTTGAAACGTTTGACCTTGGGATTTATTTATAGCCATCGCAAAAGTTGGAACGACTGGAAATTGAGTTCTTTGAAATTTGAACGGAAAAAGAGTTCCCGAATAAGTCAAATGAATACGGGGAATTAAAATTCAAATATTACGCGCTACACCTCGCAATCTATTGAGTTTCAGTGCATTCGTTTCACGCGCATGTGAGTTCCGTTAACTAATGCTATTCCTGTATTTAAATTCCGTATTAATAATACAATACAGTTTTCCTTTAAAATCAATTTATGGGGAGGAAGACCACTAACTGATACAGTATACAAAAACTCAATAGGAAAATTATTATGTTCACGTGCATCATCAATGACAATTTTATCAAAGCTGTAGTAAGCATGCATTTTTTTTAAGACTTCTAAATTTATAAACGAACAATCATTATTTTTTGGAACCAGAATAACTGAATTCAAATTGTCAGTATATAAAATAGTTTCCGGAATAATTCCAAATGTATCATTGATGATGTTTACAGGTTCACAAATTAAATTATTCGCTATTTCAACGATATCCGAACCGAAGTGAGGAAATGCTTCCATTTCACCGTTACTGAAACAAGCTGAACTGAACAAATTAAATTTCATGAGGAAGGGGCCTCATATTTCGAGTTAAAGTGGAATGATAAAAGTTTCGAAACTCAGACCACGATGCAATACAATTTTCTATAAGAGTAACACGTGAACCATGAGGAACCACTGGCTGGATTTGTCTAAAATTACCGCATAACAAAATTGTTTTCCCCCCAAATAATTTGTCACTATTCTCTTCCGAAATTAAGTCTCTTAGTTATCTATAAATTAATGTAATAGCATAAAGAGGACTCATAGAAATTTCGTCGATTATAATCAGTGACGCAGAATTGAGGAATCTTCCTTGACTACTGTTAGGACTGATATTTGAAACTGAATTTTCCAATAATGGAATTGGTAATTTGAACACATTGTGTAAGGTCCTGCCACTGATCTAGAGAGTAGAAGCGATACCACTGAAAGCTGTGGGTATACAACGAAGATTTAATGAATTTAATTTACGAATAATTGATGTTTGGACATAAGTTTTCCCACAACCTGCGTGAGCCGTAAAAAAAATACATTGCTACTAGTTTCATAATTCAAAACATCTCGAATAGTTAAAGCAGCCATAATGCAAATTCTTTTTTTATCACTTTCTCATAATGTTAAAAGTGATATATAAGTATATAAACTTTTATATATATACATAATATTTTGCACATGAAGAAAAAGAATGCAGAAGAGAGAGGCACACAAACCTCTCTAATCTCCCATTCTACTGCATCCACAATATCAACGGGAATAGAGCAGAAGAGTGAGGCACACAAACCTCTCTAATCTACTGCGCACATACACGCACACATCAACGGCTATCTGTTGTACTTGTTGTTATAAACCGGTTTTTTTAGACACATTTTTACGCCTTAACCTCTGGACCTTTTGGCGTTGGGCAAAAATTTAGTACAAATTTTGAGTGAGAAAATACTGATCGTTAAGTTTTTCGGATTCTGCATCTCATTTTCACAGAATGTCTACTTCTATTCCCATACCCCCAAGAAATAATAATATTTGTGGAAAAGCCACAGGAAAGGTCTCAATAAATAGATAACATTTCCACACCAACAACATGCAGCTTGTGTGTATTAAAAATGTTTAGAACAACAATATGCAAGCAAACAGATTGTATGTTGTACAAAAAAGAGCGAATATACGAAGAAAAAAGAACGAAACACACACAGAAGCTCGCAGTTGATCTACAAAAACAAAATCAACATACAGACGGATAGACAGACGGACAGAATGAAAGGCAGACATAGCTAAATTAACTGGACAGAGTATTTTTAATGCAAATGCTGTTTTGTTGTATTTGTTTTGATGGTATCTCTCTCTCTGTCTGTTTTTAAGAAGTTTCACATCTGCGATGGCACACATGCAATTTGATAATTTTTTTAAAGTTCACATATAATGAAAATTACGTTTCAATTGGTATTCTTTTTGTCAAAATAAGTTCAGTGGCTTAAGCAGGAAAGTACTCACAATTTCAGTATTTGCCGTTAAATTATATAGATTTAGAAGAATAATACAATATGTGGTATTAAACACGCAATGTTCTTCTTTCCTAGTGGACCAAGCAGCGATTGTTGAGCGGACGAGCGGAGAAACGAGCGTTTTGCGGACAAAATACGGACGTTGCTTGAACAGAACTCAAACTTAGCTGTAAATTAAAATATATCCAGAGAATATGCAAAAACTCGCAGTCAAACGTTTGTCGCGACAGTTTGTGTTTTTACGATAAGCATTGCCGGTTCAAAGCAAAAAGCAAAAAGTTTATTACTTTATAAACTAACGGTATAAGTCTATTTACAGACTTCTTATCTCACTTCTTCGGCTGTTATTACGTGTATTTAATAAACTCTTGTTATTTAATTGATTTTTGTTCTTAAATATGGGTGATCATTTGGATCCCCGCATTATGGAACCCAATATAAGATCTGAAATAGTTGCTAGCGATCGATCTGCTGGTAGTTTAATTCAGCCTGTCTGGCACTCATCCCAAGCTTCTAGATATGCTTACACCGTGCGAAATTCACGTGTCATAAAATCACGAAAACGCAGCAACGCTGATAAGGTTTTACACAAAGTCAAGGTTGTTTTCAAAAATGAAAACTCTGCCTGTCCGCTCCATCTACATACATCTGCAAAACAATGCAAAAATAATGATTCTGCTCCTACTACTGTTGGGTATTCTATATAAAAATTAGTTTGCCTCACTTGATATGGATTGTGAAGAAGCTACTCCAGGTACAAGTAGCGATATTCTACCAGATATCAAGATTATTGATTCGCCAACTTCATCTACGGAACATGAATCTACCCCTATGTCAAGTACCAACTCTTCTAGAAAGCCTAAGCCACCACCAATCATTGCCGATGGTATCACTAACATCAACGGTTTTCGTTTTTCACTTAATAAAGTCAGCTCTTACTACATTAAAGTTTGCTTTAATCATACAATTCGCTTCATGACTCTTAACTCTGATGCATATCGTGAAACCATAAAATTTTTGTTAAAATGTAATGTTGACCATCATTCTTACCAGCTTAAACAGGAAAGAGCATACAGGGTGGTGCTAATAGGTCTTCACCACACTACTTTAACAGATGAAATCAAGAGTCAGCTCCAGAATGCAGGACATTCTGTTAGAAATGTTTTCAATACTTTAAGTCAATCCGACAAGAAGCCACTAAATTTGTTCTTTGTGGAGCTTAATCCCAAGGAAACAATAAAGCAGTGTTTGATATCACACGGCTCTGTGTCCCAATAGTAAAAGTCGAGCCACCACATCAACGTGCTTCTCCACCTCAGTGCCATAGATGCCAAGAATATGGACACACTCAAAAATATTGTTCAAAGGTTCATTGCTGTGTTAAATGTGGTGACATGCATGCTACTATAGAGTGTAGCAAGGAGAAGAGGCTGCCTACCAAATGTGCTCTTTGTGACGACCAACATACTGCCAACTACGAGGGTTGTGAGATTTAAAAACATTACGTCAAACAAATTGGTTTAACCAAAGTATCCCGTCCGATAAGTAGCCCTACAACTTCGTCTCTGACTGTACCTCCTCCAATTGTGGATAGTTATTCTATGCCCTCATACACAAGTGCAGTTAAAGGTTATATGCGTCAGCAAAAATCAGACTAAGCAAAAAATGGCAGCCAGCTCAATAATAATCAACAAATAGCACAACAGCGCAAAAGACGGTCACAACAAAGGACACATAACCCGTCTCAATCTCAGCTATCTCAGTCTTCCCAACAGCCGCAGTATCAACTCATCCATCAGTCAAAACAACAATCACTCCAGCAGCGTAGTCTTCATACCCAATATGAACAATTGCAATAACTAATTCAACAGCAAAATCAACAGGTACAGGCTGACTTTAACGGCAAATTTAATCTTATTTTATCTAGGTTGGATAGAATGATGGATTTGCAGGAAAATCTACTAAATCGTCTCCTCGTCAACTTCCCCCAACATTGTCAACAATAGTACTCAGCATTGGCGTCTGGAACGCTGACGGCCTGACAAATCGCATAAATGAACTGGAATTTTTCATCCAAGCCAATAATATAGATATCATGATTTTCGGCGAAACCAACTTCTGCAGAAGGACCTATTATAAGCTGCATGGGTTTTCGCTATACTTAGCAAACCATCCCTTAGATAGACACAGAAGTGGTGCTGCAATCCTTATTCGTTCAGCGATTAAGCATCACTTTTTTGCGTCTACTACTGAAGCCCACGTGCAATGCGTTGCAATTAAAGTTCATAGCGATATGTGAAGTCTTATTATTGCTGCTATTTACTGCCCTCCAATGTATGCATGGCCAACACGTGCTTTCAGTCAACTTTTATCTCAATTTTGCCCAAAATATATTATAGCTGGAGAATGGAATGCTCATCATCAACTTTGGGGCGGTCGTCGATGCAATGCTAGAGGTACATCACTGTACGATTATATAACTAGCTCTAATGATCAGGTTCTAGCAACTGGAGCTCCCACACACTACCCATACAATCACCGTACCCCTAGCGCAATCGACTTTGCGGTTTATGGAGGTGTGCCATCTAATCTTCTATCTATTAGGAGTATCACTGATCTCAGTTCGGATCATCTTCCTCTGCTCATTGAGTTTGGAGTTTGTGCCATCTGCTATCAGGCGAGGCCCAGATTGTTACCAAGAAACGCGAATGAAGAACTCTTCCAGGCGAAACTGGAACAGTTCATCAATTTAAATCTAGAATTTCGTACCACTGATGACATTGATGATGCTGTTGAACTGTTCACCAGGAACATTTATTCTGCGGCTGAATTTGCTTCTTCACAACTACCTGCTTCCAGCTCCACTATCCCGGTTTGGCCCCTTTTAAAACCTGAAATCCGTGATTTGGTACTTCGTAAGAGGGCACTAAGGCAACGTTACCTCTGGACGCACAATGTTCTAGATTGTCGTGCTTGGAGGAGAGAAGCACAAAAACTAAAACAAGCTCTCAAGGAGGCCAATAGCGAATTTTAGAAAACCTTCTCCGCAATGCGGATCCCAACAAAAAGAGTGACTTTAATCTTTGGAAGGCGACACGAAACATTAAGAGGCAGCCATTGAAGCAACTACCTATTCAGCGATCGGATGGTTCTTGGTGCCTATCTAATAAGGAGAAGGCAGATACGCGTGCTGATGAACTAGAAGACAGATTTTCTCCTTTAACTCTAGCTGATCCTCAATACGAGGACAATGCCAGTTCCTTCTTACTAGCTCTTGTCAAAGTTCATCTCCCATAACGCACATTTCACCTGCTCAGGTTCGCTAGCAGATAAGAAACGTTAAAACCAACAAGTTTCCTGGATATGATGGTGTTGATGGTAAGGTTGCCAAAGCCCTTCCTAATCAAGGCATCCTATTTCTTGTTCTGCTCTTTAATAAAATCATTTTTCTTCATCATTTTCCTTCGCAATGGAGGTATACGGTAGTTGTTATGGTGCCCAAACCTGGCAAATCGGAACGTAACGTCAACTCGTGTAGACCTATAAGTTTGCTACCTGTAATCTCCAAAGTATTTGAAAGAATACTTCTCGGTAGATTGAAGCGTATGGTAAAAAAGAATCCTATTTTAGCTCTCTAGCTCAAAAACTGAGGGACTAGTTTTGTGAACAGACGGACAGACTGACATAGCTAAATCAACTCGTCTCATCGAGCTGATCGCAAATATATATACTTTATGTGATCTGCGATGTCTCCTTCTGTGTGTTACAAACTTCATGACAAACTTATAATACTCCCGTGAAAAGTGGAAAAATATATTAAGAATTGATTTTATTATTGGTTTTACACTAATTTAGTATTAAAATAATTATTCATTTTCTATTTAACTTTCTACTCTTTTAGTATCGTGTCCTATAACCACTGATATGGCATTAGTTTTTGATGGCATTCGACTGCTGGCTGAGACATACAAACGGGTAAATTTCCATTCTCAGCCATTAAGTTGTAACGATGACAGCTCATGGGATAAAGGATATTCGCTTGTTAACTACATGAAATTGGTATGTTTAAAGATATTATTTATTTTACGTGGATTCGTCTATTTTTTTGCTTCATAAGAGTGCAATCCAAAAAACTGATGATAACAAAAATTAGGGGATCACTAATGGTGTTGTAGCTATTTATCTTAATCTATATCCAAAATCTAATTAATTACACCACTCGATAGCAAAAGCATTAGAAAATTGTTTACCATGAGTGCGGACTGTGTCATATCGCGAGCGGCGGAGGGGGAACCGATGCAATTTCGTATACATTTTAGAATTTTATACGAAGAAGAGGAAGAGGTCCTGCGATGTTTGTTTGAATTTCAATCGTTAGCTCTCGTTAAAATCAAATACGGAGTATTTAATACTTATGTATATCTGAACCACTCTGTACCGATCCCCACTAAATCAAACTTTCATATTAAATCACTTACCTATAACGAAATGCAGCGTATGTTAAACAAAGCTTCTCCAACAACGCTAGTCAATAACTTTATTGATTTAACATTTACCAAAAATCTTGATGTGTCCTGTATGCCATTCTTATATATGTAAGAAGTGATGGGGTTATGGCGATCATCGAGCGGTATCGGTTCGCCTGCAATATCGATCATCGCTGATATCGAGGAATAACAGAAGGTTGGCAAGGCGGCTAACAAGAGAAGGAGAGATGAAGACGCCATGTTAGAGGGCAGTCAGCAGAAGGCAGTGAAGAAAGACGCAGTGTTAAAGTTGGTCAACGATATTATTTCATATTATTTTACATTATTAAACTTATTAAATAAACATTCTTACATTTGCACTAAAGTTGTCAAGTGTCAGCAGTTGTACGAACGTTGTTAAAGTTGTTAAATATCAGCAGTTACACTACAGTTGTCAAGTGTCAACAGTTGTACGAACGTTGTCAGGTTATATGAAAGTTGTTAAAAGCTGTAAGTACTACAAGATCAACTCCTCGTACTTCAATGTACAAAAAGAAAGAAGTCTGTCGCAAAAAGAATTATAAAAAATAGAATAATGATCACTCGCTCAGCAAAGAAGAACAAACAAAGCCACGACAAGAGTAAAGAGCAGAATATTGCACATAAGCAAGACAGTGACTTGAGAGTGAATGTGGAAGAGAGCGAATGTGAAGAGCTGATTATAAGAAAAGAAATCACAGAAGAAAACGTACAAAACGAAACATTCATAAAAATGGAAGAAAAAAACGAAATGAAAGAGCTTATCCAATTGTTTACGGTCAAATTACAACAAGAAAGTGTGGTAAAAAACAACATTTCAGTGGAAAGTTTTGCAAAGATAGTTCCTGAATTTGATGGAAATTCTATTCCAGTTAGAAAATGGATTGACAATTTCGAAGAAAATGCTGAGGCATACGGATTAAACGCGAAGCAAAAATATGTAAATGCACGGAATAAAATGGCTGCAACGGCAAAACTATTTTTGGAGACGGTAACTGTTACTAACTATGAGTCATTAAGTGAAGCACTAATCGCGGAATGTGATCGAAGACTAAACAGTGCCGAGTTGCATCAACAATTGATGGCAAGAAAGAAACGCGATTCAGAAAGTTTTCATGAGTACGTGCTACAAATGAGAAAAGTAGCTGCTCTGGGTGATGTCGAGGACGCCGCGGTCATTCGCTATATTGTAGATGGATTAAAGATGCGTAATGAATTAAAATACCCTCTCCTGAGAGCAACAACATTCAATGAAGTGAGAGAGCGCTACGAAGTAATTGAGAGCATGAACAACAAAAGAACAAATGATGTTGGTACCATGAAGTCGGACGACGTTGATAAAGCAAAGACGACAACAAGTAAGCGTTTGGGAAAGGTATGCAAAAGGAAGGAAAGAGAGAGGGCGAACGTAGGCGACTGCATTGTTTTAATTGCTGTTCAAATGAACACATGAGATCAAAGTGTAAAGAAGAAACGAAATGCCTTAAATGTAATGGTAGTGGGCACATAGCAAAGCAATGTTCAAATCAGAATGTAAGCGTCATTGATGTGAACAACAAAAGAACAAAGCAAATGAAAATCAACGACAGAATTGTTGACTGTTTGGTTGATACAGGAGCGGACGTTTCGCTAATAAAAGAGAGTTTGTACAAGCAAATGTTTAGGCAGCATACACTGAAGAAAACTTTTGTGAAGTTGTATGGGTTAGGTAATACTGTTACACCAGTAAAGGGCGCATTTGATGTAACTATTAATGTTGACAATTTAAGTAAAGATCACACAATGTTAGTCGTTGCCGATGATAAGTTGAAGTTCGACGCAGTTATGGGATATGATTTTATAAAAAAATTTACTTTAACACTCAACGCGAAAGGCTATTTATTTCTTGAATCTGATGTTATTTCTACGCAATCTGAAGAAACAAAGTTTAAGAACGTTTACAACGTTGTTACTACTGATGTTGAAGTAGACGTCTTGCCACAGTATAAAGCAAAAGTAGAACAAATGATTCAAGAATATAATCCAGCAAATGTGCAGGTCGAATGTCCTATTCAACTAAAAATTTTACCAAGCGTTGATAACATATCTTTTCGTGAAGGTCAAAGTCGACTATCATTAATGGAACGTACAGTAGTTAAAAACCAAGTAGAAGAATGGTTACAGCAAGGCATCATTCGGGAGTCAAACGCAGATGTTGCAAGCAAAGTTGTTCTCGCAAAGAAAAAAGACGGCACATATAGAGTATGCGTTGACTACCGTAAGTTGAATTCGATGGTGCTCAAAGATCGTTTTCCGGTACCCATAATAGAAGATGTCTTACTTGCTGTTAATAATATAACTCAAAAAACATACCTCAGATTGACCAAATGTGCATTTGTTAGCGTTGATTTTAAGCCCATGATTCTCGAGCGTCGACAAAACGAACCTCAGGTGCTGCTCGTGCTCGTCGTGCGAAGCGGACATGATGAGGATGTCATCTATATAACAATACTCGAAGTCAACACATCGGAAAATGTTGTCAATAAAGCGTTGGAATGTTTGTGTGGCGTTTTTGAGGCCAAGAGGCATAGAGAAATTCTATGAGCCCAAAAGGTGTACAGGCGGCAGTTTTTGGTACGTCCTGATCCGCCATTGGAATTTGGTAATACGCTCGTACTAAATCAACCGTAGAGAATATAGTTTTACCATGCAGCTTTTTGCCAAAATCATGTATGTGCGCAATCGGATATCGATCAGGCCCTGTTAAATCATTTAGTTTGCGGTAATCTCCACATGCGCGCTAGCCTCCAGTTCTTGTAGGCACCATGTGAAGCGGACTCGCCCAAGGACTTTTTTAAGGCCGACAAATCCCTTGGGCTATAAGCTTCTTTCCTGCCAAACGTCGTTTTCGATCTGCCACTAGATTACCTGTAGTTTCAATATAGTGGACTACTCTGTGCGGTAAGCCAGTTGTACCATGCGTTGTAGACATCTTGGCAACGCTTTGAAACTGCTTCAATAATCCTCTAAAATCATTGTTCTTATTTACCATTGAAACTGAGAGGTTTGGAGTGTTGAGGGAAGTATCCGTTGTTGATAGCGTCGTAGCTGCGTCGATAAGTTGCTAAGACTTTGGGTCAAACAGTAGATTATGTTTTGCCAAGAAATAGGATCCAGTTATGGAAATCTGTATGTCGGCCACAATGAATGACCAGCTGAAAAGTCGTTGAACACCCAGGTCGAGCTGAAGTACGTGCGTACCATAAGTATGAATGATACTTTGATTAGCTGCATACAATTTTAAAATTTGCAGTTTGGTTTCTTGATGAACAGCCGTGTGTGGTATGACTGACACCACAGAACCAGAATCAATAAGGAAACGTATATTTGAGTTGTGATCGGAAATATAAAGGCAAGGATCCTGAAGCCCACTAGAAATGTCTTTTAGCGGATAGCTCGACATGCTGCTGATGGTAAAAACAAAGCTCATGGATTAGATCTCTCGCCGCCAGTGCGTTGATTGGAAGATCAGATAGGTGATCGTGATGTTTTGGCGGTGTTCCTTAAATTGTCGAAACCAGCTTCTAGCTTGTTGACAGAATCAATTAATGCTTGTAAGGTTGTATTTATATCTCCTGTTTGAGAGAGCGCCTCCACTGTCACGGCCGTAGTTGGCTGTACTTGTTGCTGCACGTCTGACATGGTGTATATGACATCTGATGCTGAGTCAATCATTTTATCAGCCACTTTGGCTAATTTATCTAGGTCAGACTCTGGCCAAACTGACAAAAGCGGACGAATTGTTGCAGGTATTTGTCCCATGAAAAGAACACGAATAACGGCTTTTCTACCTGCGTCTGGCGCCAGTCGTCTCATGTGCGCAAGCATCTCAGTTGGTCTCATACCAGTTGTCTCGTTTGCTTGGAGCAGTCGTTGTAATTTCTTATCGGCTGGTTCCAAAAATTTTTCAATCAAACGCGCCTTTAGTGTCGAGTAACGATTGTCGACTGGTGGTGCTAATACCAAATCTTGCACATCGAGCATTATGTCTTCTTCTAGGTTTATCATGACTAGATCAAACATATCGACGTCATCTGTGACGTTGCTGAGACGGAACGAACGTTCCAATTGCAAAAACCATATTTGCGGGTTGGTTTTGCTAAATTTTGGTACATGCACTCGTTGTAAATTCGCGTGCATGTTTGTCACACGCAAGTGAATTTAACAATTTTCCATGCGGACAGCCTTATATTATTGAAAGCTCCACCAGACTTTCGAGTCGTCAAGTAGATAATACTACATATGACAAATTCTTAGAAGAAAACGAAAACATACAATCAAAAAGTTAACACAAAACAGGGTCAGCAATTGGCAAAATTGATTGAAAATTTGTTTGCTTAACTGCACAGGCGTCGAGCCTGACTGTGACTTAGACGCTCCATCTCACTGCGCAGGGCATCTAACTGGGTCTTAAACTCATCTGCAGCCATGGTGTGGTCGGCGTATGCAAAGAATTCATCCTCGTTCTGAGTTGGCTCGCTGTCGTTTGGTTTATGTGAACGCAAATTATATTGTGTCATATGTATATGCGAGTGTCCGTTTTTTAACTGTGCACATATAACACAAGAATGCTCACTTAGTCGGGGTCACCACTTTAGTAAATAAAATAAACGTCGTTGAGTTATTTGATTTACCAATTTTAATCTTGCTAATTATCGTTTTAATTCATACAAAAGTTGATTACCGAAAGGCGCACTTTTCATGGCGTCGTTTTAAAAGCATAGCGATGAAAGAAGTCACTGGTTTTTTTGTCGATATGCAAAGTAATCGACAGGTGGTGGATGGTGTTGCCCCAAGTGAAGTTAGTGTGCTGCCATCTATCAGATGACGCTAATACAAATTTCAGACTGATTGATAGGTTAGTTTCGATTTGGCAGCTATCCGAGTCAGACGTGTTTCGTGATTTTCGCTTAGATGGAAAAAGAGCAGTATCGCTCAGTAATTCGCTTTTTGTTTTTGGATGGGAAAAAATGCGAGGAGATAAAAGCAAAGTTGGATGCTGTTTATGGGGCACATCGCCATCTATGACCACAGTTAGATATTGGTTCAACGAATTTAAACGTGGGTGAACATCCGTTTTTGATGAGGAGCGAACAGGACGCCTGGCAGACGTGGTTACCGAGGAAATCATTGAAAAAGTCCAAGACATGATTCTCGCTCATCGACGAACGAAAGTGCGCGAAGTAGCAAAGGCCATAGTTGTGTCCACCAAACGGCAATTAATATTTTACATGATAAGTTGGCGATGAAAAAATTGTCGGCCCGATGGGTGACGCGATTGCTCACGCTGGACAACAAGCGGATGCGGCTGTTAACTTCGAAACAGTGTTTGGGGCAATTTAAGCGTGATCCGAACGACTTTTTGCGTCGAGTTGTCACCGTTGATGAAACCTGGATTCATCATTACACACCAGAAACTAAGCAACCATCAAAACAATGGATAATAGAAGATGTCTTACTTACCGCTTCGACAAAAAATTAAAGGAGACACGGCCGCATTTGGCGAAAAAAAAGGTGTTGTTTCAATACGATTTTTTGTGTTGTCTCCGCCAAACTGCATGAATTGCGTTATGAATCGCCGCACCCTCCGTATTCACACGATCTGGCTGCAACTTTTTCTTGTTCCGTAACATGAAGAAATGGCTCTCGGGAAAAAAATTTAGCTCAAACGAGGAAATCATCGCCGAAACAGAAGCGTATTTTGGACAGTTCGACAAATCCTATTTTTTGGAGGTGTTAAAAACATGGCCGCAACGTTGGGAGAAGTGTATTTGTCTAAAAGGGGACTATGTTTCAAAAAAAAAAAAATATTTTTTGAAAACAAATTTTGTCTTCATTTCTAACACGGGTACGTAATGAACCGTCCTCGTATACTTATACATTTTTGCTAATTTTCAATTTCAATGCTTATGTGTTTTCTTATTTGCGTAACTATTTATTTTATTGTTATAATTACGATATTGATACAGCTCGATGAGACGAGTTGACTTAGCCATGTCCGACTGTCTGTCTGTATGTATGCAAACAAACTTGAGCTAGAGAGCTGAAATTTTGGTTTTACGTCGAAACCACCCTTTAAATTAATGTTCTTATTAGAAAAAGATTTTTGTTACCAGGAGGGGTACCTCCTATACAAACCCCCTTCAAATTTATGTCATTGAAAAATTGATTTTGTTTTTTAACATGTCGAACTGAAATTTGAACAATAAATGTTTTTGATCTATATCCATCAACCGAGTTAATTTCATGATCCTAAGATTACCAGGAGGGGTACCTACCATACAAACCCAAATTAAATGAGAAACTTATAAAGAATAAAAGTACAATAAAATGGCCACACAAACTGATGTGATGCTAAGAAAGGAAGGTTGGATGCAACTCGGAGAAGCGTGAAGAGTATTACATCTTTGGCATAGCCAATGATAGCCTTCTTTCTGTTTTTTTCTTAAGATTAATTCTTTTTCTAGAGAACTTAATTAACGTACCAAGCGTAAAACGCCATGAAAGTACTAAAAAAAAAAAATTCAAATAACGTGCAAATTAATGCACTGTTACTTCTTCCCGCACCTGTGTAGCAGGGTGTTGAGGGCCCTCAGCCGCTCCTGAAGTCCCAGTCGGTGCTCAGGTTTCAGAGTTGTCTCCTTTAGTCTATCGATGATAACGGCGCGCTGTCTTTTATTCCTGGCACGTATGCCGCCCCTACGTTTTGGAGGCTTTTCGGTTTTTGATATTGTCGTTAACCGCTTGTCCCGTTCCTGGCCTCGCTGTTTCTCTGCTGCCACGCTCTTTTGCTGGGTCCTGTATTGATCAATCGTTAAAGGTTTGGGCCCAGCACTGGTTGTTGGTATATGATCTGCTTCCCTTGCCGCTGTCTTTTCGTTATTCATAGTTGTTCATTTTTTTTTTTAAATTGCACAGAATCTACCTCGCACTTATTTGTGCAAAATGCCCAATTAAAGATCTTTGTTTGTTTTAAAAAAAAAAAAATTAAAACATATTTTTCATAGGTTGCTGTTGTTGTGTCGCTTTCTTTGTTGTTGTTGTTATTTATGCAGCTATTGCTGCTGTGGCCGATACATTGTTGATGATGATGATGCTCTGGCTGTTTTCTTCGTTGTTATTGGTGTTGTTTTTTGTTTTGATTTTTTTTGTATTTTCAATAATAGTGCTTTGAATGTTTTGTATAATAAGTAAGATTTTTGTTGTTGTTTTGGTGGTAAGCCCGAAGATTACATGTCACGGTCGCCATGTTAAATGAATAATAGGAACTGTTTCTTTTCGTGTCTGCCATCAGACTGTTCTTAATTGGTTTTTATAATTCTTTCTTAGGCTAAGTATAATAAGCTGTATTGTGTTTATGCAATATGTATATGTGTGTATGTGTACATGCGTTTATGGCAATGTACTTTACTTATCTTCTGCAAGCGCAGCATAATCGTGTACGACAGTCAATGAATGAAGTGGCTGATCATATTTCCGTGGGATTGGAATGTGCGCTGACATAAACAGTTTATGTATTTTGAGTTTATGTCTGTCTTATTTTGTTTATATGTATATATAACAAAGTGTTACATATTGATACATACATATAATTGCATGAGCACACTACAGGGGGTTTGTATGGGAGGTACCCCTTCTGGTAACCCTGGGATCATGAAATTTACATGGTTGATGAATATAGATCAGAAATTTATAATGTCCAAATTTCAGTTCGATAAAATAAAAAACAATTAACTTTTTCTAATAAAAACATTTATTTAAATGGTGGTTTGTATGGGAGGTACCCCTCCTGGTAACCCTAGGACCATGAAATTTTCACGATACGTCCAAAAACAAAAAACTTTTTCTAATAAGAACTTTAATTTAAAGGGGGTGTTGTATGGGAGAATGGCTGAACCACGTTGGTCGGAAGTCGGGGAGAGAGCTACGGGAATAGTCGGCAACACGGCTATCACAGCAAAAAGATCGCTTGTGTATCTAGGGGTTACCCTAGACTATATGCTCTTCTTCAAGGAGCACTTAATATACGCCGGTGATAAGGCGGCAAGATCCTGTAATGCTCTCTCACGGATACTGCTGAACACTGGTGGGCCCAGGCAAGAACGCAGGTTGCTGCTGATAAATGTGACCAAATCTATCATGAGCACCAATATGGGCAAAAGCAATGGACAAGGTCTTCTACAGAAGACATCTAGAGAGCGTATACACACTGGGCGCACTCAGTGTAATCAGCGCTATTCGCACTGTATCGAAAAATGCCGCACTTGTACTTGCGGGGCTGGTGCCAATTGATCTAATTGCCATGAAGACGGCAGACGCCTACGCTTGGAGATCGCGGCCACTGGAAAAGACCAGAGCACAAAGAACCCAAATGAGATGCTCATCCATCAGGACGAGGTGGACCCGCTGGGACAGCTCTACGAAAGGACGGTGGACGCACAGCCTGATCCCAAGCTGAGTGGATCGGAAGGAGGCATGGCGAAGTGAATTTTTATCTCACACAGCTCCTGAGCTGTCATGGATGCTTCCGGAAGAACCTATGCAGGTTCCAGCACGAAGATGTGCCATAATATAATAAATAAATAAATAAATGATGTATGCAGTACGGCAACCAGTGTGAGGAAAACGCCGAGCACGTTATTTTCAATTGTAAAAGATTCGATATTGAGCAGCTTGAGTTAAGAGATGCCCTAGGAGAAGAGCGAATCTAGTTGGTCACATGCTGGAACGTCCGTCCAATTAGAATGTGGTTCCAAGTTTACTGGTACGATCATGAAGAAGTTACGTAACCTCGAGAGATCCCGCTATAACCAAGTCGCCAGCAAATCTTGCCGTTACCAGCCTTACGAAGCTTTGCTCATCGGCAGTCCCGTAACGTCCTAGTACAACCCTCTTTCCTTTTATTCTTTATTTTGTAAATGCAAAACTTCATATTCTTCTCATAAACGAACAAATAAAATAAAATACACACACCTTACCTTATGTCTGCTTTGACTATTTCATTCTTCTCTATGCCCCTTATTGCAAATCTTCACTGGCACAATGCTTGCCCATACACATACTCCTTAGCTCATATCTGATTCTACTATTTCATTCTTTCATTCTTCTCTCTTCTACCCCTTGCACCCCATATCATTTTATGACACTTTTCATAACCAATTTTTCTTCCAACAGGTGTCGCCGCGATGTTAATCTTACTCTTTATGTGCAACAGATGGCATTGCGAGTACTTTTTTAATTAATTAAGGCAATTTATATGACCCAGATATCAGCAATACGAACGCAAAAATAATATTCAAAATTGATTCAGTGGTTTACAAGTCCATTGATAACATACGAATTTATATATTAAATATAAATTAACAAATAAGTTCTTTATTTTATTCACTTCAAACATTTCAAAACTTTTTTAAATATTTGTCCTTTCACTTTTGTGCGACTTACTCGCGCCACGTATAACACAAGAATGATCTGTCACGTCGCCCAACACCTCTTAGCCGATCATTCTCAACAACACATTCTTAACCCAAGCCGGCCTGCCACGTTGACACTTCAATGTCAGTACCTCGCATCACAAATACATTCTAGTGCTATTAAATTAGTTAAATCAACAATCTAGTGTTAAGCTAGAACTCAACAATGTAGTGTTGGCGAATGAGCACTATCACATGACATCCGTGTGGGATGTCACGCACGGCAGGCAGACCCTTCTGTGATAACTTATACATAATATATAAAAATCTCGTGTCGCTGTGTGTAAACTCCTCCAAAACGGCTCGACTGATTTTTATTAATTTTTTTTTATATATTTGGTAGACATTAGAATAGGTCGTCATCAATCCTAATAAAACACCAACTGGAGAACATGTGCGTAGATTAATGCGCCTGTTGTGGACGACGTTGCTGGAATCATGGTTGGCGACCGCACAGAGACTCGAGAAATTGTGATTCGAAAAAGAAACAATAATCTGGAGTTCATTGCTACACCCCCCGTTCATACGACACCCTCCAAAATCTGTTTTTTCTGCAAGGGGCAAAACGGTTATTGCATAAACATGAAACAACGTGATCCCGCCGCAGGTACTTCATTCATTATATTGACCGCATATTCCCCAATGTACGCAGACAATTCATAAATCATGAGTGGCTGGCAGAAAGAACCATGTTGGCACCAAAAAATGTGCACGTAGATGATTTAAACTTGAAGAGACAACAGTTGTTGGTATCATACAAATCAATCGATACAGTTTGCGCTGCCAACGTAGCTGTAAATTATCCAACAGAGTTTTTCAACTCCCTGAATTTGAACCAAACACGGCTGTGCAATGACACCAGATTGGTCATTAAAAACTTAATGAAGAACATTATCGAAGCCAGAATTTTGAATGGCAAATTCCAAGGCGAAAATGTTTGCTGCCACGCATGCCATTAATCCCAACCGACGTCCCAATTGAATTCAAACGCGTTCAATATCCCATAAGATTGGCATTCGCTATGACAATAAATAAGTCGCAAGGTCAAACGATGTCCGTTTGCGGCTTAAATTTGGGCACACCATGTTTTTGTAATGGACAATAATACGTGGCATGTTCTCGCGTGGTCAAACCATCTAACTTATTTAAATTGGCTGAAGACGGACTAACAAAAAATATTGTTCATTTAATTGCACTACGAAATTACTACTGATTTTCTTTGTTTCATTTTACTATTTTACTACTTTACGATTAAAAATATTTTACCTTTTTTAACGCTACTCATTATTTTGCTATACAGGACATATCCGCTTGATCTTCATCAAAGAAAAAAATTTTGGAATACTTATAACCCTTTTTTTGAGCCAGGGCGTAGCAACGCGCGCCGGGAAATCTAGTAATATATATGTATATATAAGAATAGCATACAGGACACATCAAGATTTTTGGTAAATGTTAAATCAATAAAGTTATTGACTAGCGTTGTTGGAGAAGCTTAGTTTAACATACGCTGCATTTCGTTATAGGTAGGTGATTTAGGAGTGGTTCAAATATACATAGGTATTAAATACTCCGTATTTGATTTTAACGAGAGCTAACGATTGAAATTCAAACAAACATCGCAGGACCTCTTCCTCTTCTTCGTATAAAATTCTAAAATGTATACGAAATTGCATCGGTTCCCCCTCCGCCGCTCGCGATATGACACAGTCCGCACTCATGGTAAACAATTCTCTAATGCTTTTGCTATCGAGTGGTGTAATTAGATTTTAGATATAGATTATAGATAAATAGCTACAACACCATTAGTGATCCCCTAATTTTTGTTATCATCAGTTTTTTGGAGTGCACTCTTATGAAGCAAAAAAAAAGACGAATCCACGTAAAATAAATAATATCTTTAAACATACCGATTTCATGTAGTTAACAAGCGAATATCCTTTATCCCATGAGCTGTCGTCGTTACAACTTAATGGCTGAGAATGGAAATTTACCCGTTTGTTTGTCTCAGCCAGCAGTCGAATGCCATCATAAACTAATGCCATATCAATGGTTATAGGACACGATACTAAAAGAGTAGAAAGTTAAATAGAAAATGAATAACTATTTTAATACTAAATTAGTGTAAAAACAATATGTGGCCGCGTAGGTTGGGTTGAGATAATTCCCCACTAGTTCCAGTTGGAAGTCTGGCACTAAACACTGCTCCCCATAAGGGACAGTGTCAACCCTTGCATGGCCTCCCTGTTTACATAGGTAACCATGAGACCTACGGAAACTACGCGGATATTCGGAGATAGCGGTCGTGAGTTTCGACCCTTACAGCATGGACAAGAATGAACAAACAATTAAAAAACAGGAGAGTTGCATATCAGCAGTTGGAATCGAAGCTTTCATGAAGAGCTCGGTCATCCGTAGGTCACCAGTGGACGCACAACCATCAGATGATAAGGTGGCAGCATGGATCGCCGCTGTATTAAAAAGGACACCGCAAGCGCAGCCGGAGCTGTACAGCACGCCGATTGCACAAAGTGGCGCACCTGAGCGTACAAAGCCGACAGTGGAAACGCCAACGACACGGCATCCAGTAGGTTTGGGAGCAGCAACAAGCAAGCAACCTACTCAGAAGTAAAATGACGGCTCTGGGAGATGCGATAAATTCTCTCTTGGAGTATTACAAGGGCCGTAACAATGTGCATCATAAAATTAAAAAGATTGGATCGGTGAGTAAAAGAAAGCACACCGAAGCCATTATGGTGATGGAAGACCTCAAGAAGGAAGCGGCTACTCCAAGGAGGAAGACACCGATAAAACTACAAAATCAGCGAAAAGGGCAAGGTCCAGCCCCAGGGCAACAGCGGCAGGAGACATCACCTTGGTGCCGAATGCGCGATCACCTGAGGAAAAAAAGAGGCGCGAGTCGCAAAAGCTGAGGGGCCAACAACCACAAACAAAGAGTCTGGCTGTGCTCAAGGAAACCGCAAAAGTGAAGGTCAAAACACACACTGTGACATTGGAGTGTAGGGACCTAGACGAAGTTACGACGCTAGAGGAAATTTGCGAGGCACTCCATACGCAGTGGAAGATTAGGCGCCCTGAGGTATCGGCAGTGAAGAGTCTACGAACGGCCTACGGCGGCACACAAACGGCATTTATTGCTCTTCCAGCCCTGCTGGAAAGCATGGCGTTGCTGGACCTTGAATTGCCAATGCACCTTTGAATCGGAAAGAGGTAGTTCCATTGTAGACTTGACTTTAACACAAAATGCAGTAGCACGCAACGCCAACTGGATCGTTAGCTCTACATATACCCACAGCGATCATAATGCTATCATAATTGATATACCGACGGACATTGAACGAAAGTCGCGTCGTGTATGGATAGCACGGCAAAAAGGCTAGAAGAGACAAGTTTTCGACACCGCAGTCTTTAATATTGTCTGGCAAAATGGTCCCGGTCAAGAAGCCGCTTCGGTGTTGAACGCAGAAGAATTGTCGGATAGCATCACGCGCCGCCTCAGCAAAGCATGTGGTGCAACTATGCCGAGATGTTCGGGAAGACCTGACAAAATTCCAGTCTACTGGTGGAATGAGGAAAACATGACCGCGAGAGGAAACTGTCACCGAGCACGAAGAAAATTGAAGAGAGCACGTGACACACCAGCGTCTGAAGTGTTGTTGGTGGAATACAGAGCCTGTAAAACCGTCTTCAAAAAAGCTATACAGGACAGAAAAAATCGCTGTTTTAAGGAGCTTTGAGATGGCGTTGACGATGATCCCTGGAGTTTGGGATACATAACTATCATGCAGAAATTGAAATGTCCGAGAGCACTTTACCCCACGTGCCCCACACTAATGCAAGACGTAGTCTCCACGCTATTCCTTCTTCAAGAAGAAACAACACTCTATCAGGGCCAGCATGTGCGCGTGAATGACATCCCGGAAGTCACTACGGAAGAAGTGCTGCACATAGTAAGACGCATTGCGGATAATAAAGCTCCGGGACCAGATAGGTTCCCAAACATTGCGTTAAAAGCAGCGATTAAGGCGGCACCGGAACTGTTCGCCAAACTCTACGACTCTTGTCTCAAGGAAGGCGTGTTTTTTTAACCCTGGAAACAACAGAAACTGGTGCTATTACTGAAACCAGGGAAGCAGCCAGAACAACCAACGTCGTACCACATTTTGTGTTTGGTAGACACTCTGGGCAAATTACTGGAGCGAATCGTCTGTGATAGATTGCAGGAGCACCTAGAGAAACCTGAAGGGCTCTATCCAAATCAATATGGCTTTAGGAAAGCGCGACCAACGCTGGACGCCATTCAAGCCGTCATAAATATTGACCGTAAAGCCACAAGCGGCAATCAGTGGAGGTTCGGCTCAAAGAAGTACTGCGCAGTGGTAACGCTGGATATAAAAAACGTGTTAAACTCAGCAAGTTCGTCGCAAATCATGACTGCGCTGAACACATTTCAAAAACAGGGTCCTGTTTTACGACACAAGCGATGGAGTAAAAACGTAAACAGTAAATGGCTGCGTCTCCCAGAGCTCGGTGCTGAGCCCTACACTTTGGAACATAATGTACGACGGCATCCTCAAACTCAACCTCCCGGAATACACAACCCTAGTTGGATATGCAGATGATATCGCGATGGTTGCAGTGGCAAAGCACCTTGACAATTTGCAGGCGCTATGTAATGACGCTATCTCGAGAGTTAGACGATGGCTCAAACACGCAAAGCTCGAGCTGGCTGCACAAAAAACGGAGGTTGTTCTCTTGAGCACTCGGCAGGTTCGTGAAGAGCTAACGATCACGGTGGGCGAACACAACATTTCCTTCCAGCCGTACTTAAAGTACCTGGGTGTACTTATTGACTCGCGGATGACCTTCAAAGAACACCTAAAGACAGTCAGCGACAAAGCCGTACGGATAAATGGTGCGCTAACCAGACTGATGCCTAACATTGGTGGCCCTCGAGCATGCAGGCGGCTACTCCTGCCATCGGTAATAAGCTCGGTGATTCTGTATGCTGCGCCGATCTGGGCGGACACGAAGATATTATATTTCAAAAACATAAAGCGCACATACAGACTCAGTGCTCTGAGGGTAGCCAGTGCTTACCGCACTGTCTCAGACGATGCCATTTGCGTCGTAGCAAGGAAGATTCCTATCGACCTGCTCGCGTGTGAAATGGAGCGATGTACAGCGGTACAGGCCACAGGCCATCATTCGCCATAAAAAAAGAAGAGAGGAGACGCACAATCTCCGCGTGGCTGCAACGATGTGATCAATCCGAGAAAGGGCGCTAGACGTATAAATTGATCCCAAATATCGAGGCGTGGATGAATCGTAGTCATGGAGAGGTTGATTATAATTTCAAGCAGTTGCTGACCGGACATGGCTGTTTCAGAGAATACTTATACAGGTCCCACTTCGAAGACGACCCGTATTGCCCAATATGCCCAGTAGAGCCAGAAAGCGCCTGTTACGTGCTGTTCCATTGCCCACGGTTCATCAATGAGCGAACTTACCTTGAAACAGCATTCGGCGAAGAAGTGACGTCAAATCTGGGCACACATATGTGCGAGGATAGTAGAAAGTGGAATGCGGCAAGTGCAGCAACCGCGAACATATTGAATACACGGCGGTACACAGAGAACGCACGCAGATCTGCTGAACGAGCTGAAGCAGTTTCGCGACAAGCAATGGATATCATTGCTCCCGGATTAGGTCAGAATGACTAAAACTAACGATTGAGTAGTAATATACTCACAACGGCCTCCCGACGCACTACCTAATCGGTGAAGTTCTGGGAGGACTAACCGTCGGACATTAGGGAGGGTTTAGCGGGTTAAAGTTCCACACTACGGCTACGGCCACAGGTTTTCGATGCTTCCTTTCCTCGGCAAGAAAACAAACAAAAAAAAACCACAGCCTAGCCATACACGCATCAAAATACACTATTCCACACAAACTAGAAACTACATACACAGGCCAAATTATTTCGGTGAACCTCCTCCTGGTTCCGAGTACGATAAAGCACCAAAAAAAAAATACAGAGACAATTTCATATAAACACAAGCACTGAATGTGCAATTGAAATACAACCTGAGAGTGGGGACGAATAAGCAAGTATATGTCCAGCATAATATAAGTTCAGTTCAGTGAAGAAGCAATGGATTCATTTGTTAAAATAAAAAAAAGTAATGTGCCTCACTTATATAAGCACACTATTGAAGTGAATCTGTTGCTCAAAATGTTAGGACTCAAGTTTTAGTTTTTAGTTTATAATAATTACTAGCATCGTGTTCTATAATATTATTCATTTACATATTTCATTATAAGATATTATAATTAATAATTTAAATAATTGGGTTAAATAACGAATTGATTTATATGACATATAACAGCAAAGACTCAGCGACATGCACACAAATTAATATGCGAGATCGGCGTCGTGTATGCCACACACAAATGAAAAGCATAAATGAAATTAGCTCACTTCATGAGCACATATGATTGAATAGAAGAGCGAAAATACAACTGTAGTAAATGCGGGTGTGTTGTTGTTTATAAGTTGTGCACAAAACCAAGCAATAGCCACGGCCCGCACTTCCCTTCTCGGCAAACGCAAATTGTTCACTCGCAATAACAACAACGACGACATACAGGAAGAGAGAGAGAGTGAAAAGCATCTTCGGCTGGCGGTCGGTTATTCGGTCACTTGTTCGTACGCTCTTCGTAAAAACACACATCAGTAAAGCATTTATTATCACTCTCTTACTCATGCATAAACATACATTTTCTACGCTGCAGACGAACAGGCCAATGTGCAATAAGTATCCCCCTCTACCCCTCTCCGCCGCATCATCACATTTGATTACTGTGACGCTTTTTTTTGGACTTACATCTCGCTAAATAAGTTTCACTTCAAAAAGTTCCCTCAGCTCGCAAGATGTTATTCTTGCATGCCCAGGCTTTAGTAAAGAATATCAGTTAACAACTATACAATAGGGGCAGTATTAGAACAAGAGGGAAGACCCCTGACATTCATATCTATGACACTCAGTGATGCCATCAACCTATCACAAAAACAGGACGGACCGACCTCAAAAAAGCGGGAAAAATGGGACAAAAAATATTTAAAAAAGGACAGAAAACAGGACAACATTTTCAACTTGCTAATCAATAGTGTTCATAACTCTCTATTGTTGTTTTTTTTTTTTTTTGATTGCTTTCGACTACATAGCCCCATAACAGTTTTTTCGCTTGTTTTTCTCTTTCTTTTATTTCTTTTATTTCTTGCATTTGTGTTCTTAAACCGCGTGTATTTGTGAATACAGTAAATCATCATGGCCCCTGGGCCCCCGTCCACCCGACCCGGGAACAAACAGATTTGATATACTTGCAACTTACACTCAAGCTAAAAAAAGGAAAGTATCACTTAAGCCCATTGACCAATATCCTAATCTCCCAGTTCATACTCTCCCAGATCCTAAATTTATATTATTGTCTTCAGCAGACGAAAATAAACCTCTAACTCAATATTCGTGCTTTGCTATCCATAGAGCAATACAACTTTTAAGTAAAGATTTTTCCTCCATTTCCGAATTACGTGATTGCTACTATTAGCCAACAACTCAAAAGCTGCTGAAAAGTTTATTGCGTCCAAAGCTCTCTTTGCAATATGCCCAATAATATGCACCTACCATGAAAACCTTGACACCAGCAAAGGCATTATATTCGCTCCATGCTTAAACAATGTGTCGGATGATGAAATTGTCCGCGAGCTTACTTCGCAAGGTGTATCCTCAGTTTTCAAATTCACCAAATTATTGGAAGGCAAACCCAAGCCTACCTAAAGTGCGCCAAATTGCCAATATTGCCCTAATACACTGCACAAACACCTCTGTTTGCGTTCAGTGTAATCTGCCAACCCAAACAAACAAATGCAAGAAATTTATCCAACAAAAAGATATAAATAAAGATACAGACACAAAAAAAATGCACAATGAAAGAAGCTAGACAAATCTACAGAAGTCAATACCCTTTGAATGCAAGCCCTGCTACCCGCACTTATGCTCAAACAGCATCACAACACTCTTCTCTGATCAGCAATGCTGACTCTTCCTCTTCCTCTCCACAAACAAATGAAATAAAAACTTCAAACACTGTTACTGTTAATAACGATAACAAAAACAACAAAACTTCTGTTAAATTAGCAAACTCTAAGTCCAATAATAATCCAACAACATTTTTACAAATCGAAACTGTATTAGCAAAATCTGTACTTGAAAAAAAAACAGAACAAACAATAAACCAACAAAAACTTTACAAAACAAAATTGTATCAGCACCTGTGCTTGATAATTCCTATTCTAAATTCGCAAAATCAAAATCAAATAACACTACAAACAATAAACCAACAACTACGTTACAAAACAAAACAGTATCGGGACCTGTGCCTGATAATTCTCTTTCTATCCCCTCACCTTTACCAACCCAACAAATTCTAATTACCTCATCCTCTCTCTATGATATCGACGTCAGCAGTGATTATGATATCGTGTTGTCAATGGACAACACCTAATTGTCTTTTTCACTTCTCCCACCCCTCCCTCTCTTGCCAAGTACGTAATGACTGGTCTCATCGCAACTTTGATCATCTAGTGGAACCAAGGGGGAATTATATCTTCCCTCTCTTGTAGAGCTATTACTCTCCCTACTACACTTACTTAATTTTTATATTTTTTTTTAAATGTATTCTATATTACAATGCAACATCAATGTCCTACTCAACAACCTCACTGATCTACAAATGTTAATAAAAGAGCACAATCCTACGATTATCTGCCTCCAAGAAACACATATTAAACACAATTTCTCCCCCACAATCATGGTCAACTACATAAACTATTAATTTTTCACACAACCTTACAAGCAAACAAGGCATTGCTATCTTAATCAAGAAAGGTATAGATCATTGTGTTATACCAATTCAATCTAACGTAGCTACTTAGACCATTGTGATCAACATTCGGCTTAAGATAACAATTTTGAATTTACATTTTGTAGCTGTGATATCAATAATATTCTTACTCAACTACCTTCTCTCATTATTATTTAACGCCTGGAGCCCTTTCTGGGGCTCTATAAGTACAAATGCACGTGCGAAAATTTTAGAAGATGTGATTGTATCTGAAAATCTCGTCATTCTGAATGATGGAAGGCCCCACCCACTTCTCAACTCACCAAACCTTCACAAACATAGATCTCACCATTTGTTCATCCTCCATTTATCCGCCTATGTCCACTTTCACACTGGATAATCTCTACCGCAGTGATCACTTTCAAATAAAGACTTCAATAGCCATAAGCTACACTAATCATAAAGTCTCAATTAGCAGGTTTGTTACTGATAAAGTCAATTGGTCAAAATTTTAAACACTTCTCGATAAAATGTGCTTGAATTCTTCTCTGCACGATAACATTAACAAATAATGTTCCACTCTTCAGAAAATGATCCGTTTAGCTGCACACCTGAGCATTCCTCAAAATTCCCCTCGTAGAAAGAGAAGAAAAAGTCGTTTCTAAAACTAACAGAATCCATAAGCCCCCTCACCCAGCCCAAAAAAATATAGGCTAATATAAAGAAAATAAATGGCTGTTATAATCCTACCAATATAACTCTATTAAACTCCAGTATCGGTATCTTATACGATCCTAAAGAAATAGCAAATTAATTCGCATCTACTTGGTCTAAGTACCCAAACCTAAACAAATTGAATCATGTGTCTCCCTCCTTGAGCTAGAATCTGCTCTATCTTCAATGAAAGGTAGCACCCTGGGCGTAGATAGAATTACCTTTCCTAATATTAAAAATACACCTCTCAGCTTCAAAAATCGCCTTATCCAGCTCTTCAACATGGTACTCATTAAGGGTATTTTTTCACAAAATTGGAAGCTCGCAATCGTCATTCCAATACCTAAGCCAAACAAACCAAACCATCAAGTCTCAAGTTACAGTCCAATTTCACTTCTGTCATGTCTACGTAAACTGCTTGGAAGAATCGTCTCTAAACGCATTATGTGGTTCACCTCACGTAGAAATCTCTTAAGCCCAAATCAGTTCGGCTTCAGGAAAGCTCTCGGGACAACACTTTTGTGCTATGGCGCTGTCAACTAGAAACCATGTTTCGATACTAAGTTTAGACTTTGCAAAGGCATTCGATAGAGTAGGAGCCTATGTAGTTATTCGACAGTTAGCGCTATGGAAAATCGGACCCAAAATTTATTACTTCGTGAAAGCATTTTTGAGTAACAGAAAGTTTTCTGTAAAGGTTAACCACGTCTTTTCTAACACTGCTAACTTGTTCAATGACAAACAAACAAAACTAATATGAAGGAAAACTTTTAATGAAATTTATCACTTCATTTTCTATTTCTACAGACATTTTTCAGTGTTATTGTGTTCCACGCATATCTCCATTGTTGAAGCAACCATTACCTCCTAGTTTTTTCTTCACCAATGCCTTTATGAACTGCTCCGATTCACATTAAATGCACCTAAAACATTTTAGGCACACTGATTTTCGATCTCTATATACTTCCAAAAAATATTTTTAAGCATGTTCTCTTCTTCTTGGATTGGCAGAACTTTTATTTTTACGAACAGTCTTTGTATCCTCTATTTCAATCAATTCTGCTGCGATATGAGCCTAGTTTCCAGTTTTGTTCATTTATTAATTGTTGCTCTGTTACTGTTATTTTTCCAAGTCATTTTTTCCTACAAGGCTACACACTGCGTCCTGTACGATTGGAAACAACTTTTCCACTCGCAGCTCAATACGTTTTGCCAACATTTCACAATTTCTTGTGCTTTTTTTGTCACATTTGCCGCCTCCACATTGGTTGTTGTTGTCGTTATTTTTAAGAATTTTATTATGATACATCCATGATTTGAAATTATTATTATATACAATTTCTATCTTAATCATTTTTAGAAGTAACTGCTGTTAGAGTAGTTAAATTGTAATCTGGATCATCATTATTTCGAAAATCAATGTCACTTATCATTTCTTCTATTTCCATAATTATTACGACCGGGAATGAACTATAGCTCAATGCAACTACATCCATTTCAGCAAAAGAACTTATGTATATTTAAAAAGACAACATCGTTCAATTGCTATTTGACATAAAAAGTTATGTACATGTTGGAGAGAATTGTGCGTTTATTGGTGATGATCGTTCGTTCTGGTTGACCTTGTGCATTTTGTTGATTCGCTTGCTGTCCCAGACTTGAATGTCTTTTCTTTCCTTACACACAAGCTTCTCTGCTTTGCATTCCTAATAGAGCTGTGCGTGAATCGTGCGTGATCGTGAAAAGCCGAAGAAACCGTGGATTTTCGTGATCGTGAACGAGTGCCAAAATTGCGTGAAACTCGTCAAAGGGTTTATTCACGAAAATTCACGACATCACGACGTCACAATATATATTTATTTTATTTTTATTTATAGACGATTTCAAAAATCCAAAAAAATAATCAATATTCAATTAACATAAGTCAAGAACGATTTGATCTATATATCTAGATCTATATATATATATAATAGTAAGCCTTTTCCTCCTAAGCACGCTAATCTCAGAAACGGCTTAACCTATTTGAATGCGGTTTTGACTGGTCTATTGTAGCAAGCTTCGTGTAACATTTAGCGTCTATTTTATCGAAATCGACTTACTAAATACAAAAAATATTCATATTTTTAATTCTGTTGCCGACTTTACGGCAGATTTTCGAATTTTTTCCTCTTTTGCTGCGCGCTAATAATTAGAAAAAAAGTTAACATAACACGCTATTACAACATATTTCGAATACCACGCGTGCCAAACCGTGGGTACAGCTAGTGTAACATAAATCAATTCAGTACACAGAACATCAAGAGACATCACCTTATCATCATTAAATTTTGTTTTGTCCGCGCAAATGTTCACTCTGTTAATTAAAATTTGCAATGATTTTGGCAGTCACCTGTTTCGATAACAGATAACTGACTAGTAATTCATTTATGATATTTGTGCAGCATATCGGTATCCATGTCGGTGTCACTCACAAATACTTAATTTCACAAATATACAAAACATGCAGCTGCATTGTGTGGGATGGTATCGATGGAGAAAAACATGATCGAACCCACAGTTTTTTACTATTAATTTCCTATCCTTATCTCTTTACTACGGTAGAAATTCTTTCAACACAGCCACATTGCGCCACACTGGGTCGAGGCGACTCTCTCTCGCTCTCGTACCTCGCTCTCAGCAAACATGATCTACTCTTCATAATTAAACAGTAATTCTACTTGTTTCTTTTTATCTCTTTATTTGTTACTAATGACAAATAAACTTAATTCTAGTAATCTGCCCTACTAATCTCCAACACGTCCTTTTCTGATAATCACACGTCCTTGTGTGCAAAATTGGAACATTAGATTGAGTCATGTTTCAGTGTAATATAAATTTAATTCGTTACTTTAGGCATCTTTAGTTCTTCAACATTTATTAAATTATTTTTTTTTTTTTTATTATTTTTAGCTCTCTCACACATAACACAGATACGCTTTACGTATCCTTGTAATCACGGTTGCAATCGTTTCAAAAACCGGTGTGGTTCGAGTCAGCGGTTCGAACCACTTAGAGGAAACTTGTACCGGTGCAAGAACCGCAGTTCGCCTCGGTTAAAATGGTTCAATGGACATTTTACACTGAGCATCCAATATACTTTTCGCGAATGCTGATTTGAACAGGGAAAATTAAGTAATTTTGTAGTTGTTGTTGTAGTAGAATATGTACATTCGATAAGAATGCAACTAAAATGCCTTCATTCATTTTTCACAAATTTGAAGTTTAAGTTTAGTTAGCTTTCACGTGTGTGTATAACCAAAACAAAAAACAGCTGTTCTGCAAAATGCAATGTGAACACTTTCTAAATCCTGCATCGGATACTCAGTGTGAAACCAGTATAAGTGTCAATGTAATGTATCAAAACTTTTTTTACTAAAATTATTATTTCAATAAATGTTTACTTATGAATGCAAGGTAAGAGGCATTGTTCTTTAATTCTTTTACAAAATTTTAAAGTTATTATAAATTTTTTTCAATTATTTAGTATTTTTAGTAGATTTATCATAAGAATTGCATTTTTAGCATGAACCGAACTATTTCTTGGAGTGGTTTTCGGTTCGGTTCTGTCTTTTTAAAATAAAAACGGTTCGGTTCATGGTTCGGTTCGAAGCATACATACTGGCCGGCGGATTAAAGAAAAATCCTGATATTATCGACTTTGGTATCACAAGAAATATTCCTAGAAACCTTATATCAACAGATAATCACTATGAACTCTCATCCAATCACTCACCGGTTGATATCCTTCTACTCGATTATCCAAGGTCGAGGATCGCCCGTATAGACTTATATCAAATAAAATAAATTGGTTGCAATATAAAAAATATATATGGGGTCCTCACGAGATTGCATTAACTTCATAAACAACCGCTGCAGAAACAAAGTGACGGTTAATATATTGTATATAAAAAAAATTTGAACATTTGCGTAAAATTGTGCGACCATTAAGTTGAGTAAATTGCATAAAATATCAGCGTTGCCACATTGGTCATTCATTATATGGCAACTCTGCCGAAAATATATAACAAAAGTGAAATGTTTTACAAATTTTATTCAAATAGAAGATAAAAGTACGATTAATACATTATATTCTAATTATTGATAGCAATTTCTGCAGTTAATTTAATTTAATAATTTCTTAGATTCGCAGTTACGCTTGCGAGAACAGCTGATTGCATCAATAATTTCGGCAATATGCATTTGAAACAGCAGAAATTTTTGTTATTGAATATCCATGGTTTCACATACCGAATTCAATTCACAAAATGTAAATTCATGGGGCGGATATTATTAGAAATGTTGGGCTACCAATTGGCATGATGTCAAGTGAGGCACTGAAGGCTAGAAATAAGGACGTCTGAAATTTTCGATTGCTTCACACTCGTAAAACTTCACGACTCCATACAATGGAGGACCTTCCGCGCGCACTTCTTTTTTCCTCGGATCCTTTAATTTCATCACTTTATAAAGCTACTTCCACCTCTTCTAGGAATAATATTGAACTGGATACAGAAGGTAAAAACCTCCTGCAGTGTACAGAATTATACAATAGTAGCTCAGATTCTGAATAATTTTTTCTTATAGCTTAAAATCATTTTAATTTTTTTTTTAAATAGGAAAAAATAATTTATTTAAGAAAAATTTCAATAAAAAAAGTAACAAAAAAAATTTTCATTTAAATTCATTGATTTTTTTCTATATCTTCAAAAAAAAAAAAACAGATTACGGATAACTCTTTTACTTTTGACGATATTAATTTAATTCCGCTAGATCACCCGATTGACCCACTGTGCAATGCCAACAAAGAAGTTTCACTTCAAAAATTGTATTTATTTACCAGCTGTGCTCCCGAATTCGTATACTTGGTTCGAAATATGTTTGCAATAGAGTGTATTTGGTTAACTTTTTTCCTAATTATCAGATGTTTAATGTTGGCGCGCAGCAAAAGACCAACAAATTCTAAAATCAGCCAAAAAGTCGGCAACAGCATTAAAAATATGTATATCTTTTGATTTAGTAGATCGATGTCGATAAAATAAACGCTTAAACGAAGCTTGCCACAATACACCAGCTAAATTCGCATTAAAATAGGTACACCCGTTTCTGAGATTAACGTGCACAGCCAGAAAAAGGCTTGTGATTTTATACATATAGAGTTTTATTCACTGTATTAGAGTTAATAAACTTAAAGCAAAGGGGATAGATTGTAGGTTAATTAAATAGACATAGTTCGCAAATAAATGACAACCTTTTCATTAGGTCCCCAAGTAACCGATTGTGAAGAAACCAAATGTTAAAGGAACGAAAAAACATTGTGAATTGTTTTTCGTTTTTAATTTATTTGTTGATGACAAGGCTAACCACTAAAGGATTTATTGAGCGAAGTTAGTCGAAACGTCTTTCGTGTGTTTGTATGAATTTTTTACATATGTGTGTCTGCTTGTGCGTTGCAGACGACTACTATGTGTTACCAACCAACAATTCGATGATTGCATTTTCAATAGTCGTCTTACTAAATAGTGTTTTCCTCCTTTGTGTGATTACAATTGAGTTTTTAGATAGTTGCCAATAAATATTTATATTTAATAATTAAATAAATAGCAACAAACATTAATAATAACAATAAATAATAACAAAAACCAGAAAGAAGGCTATCATTAGCTATGCCAAAGATGTAATACTCTTCACGATCATCCGGGTTGCATCCAACCTTCCTTTCTTAGCATCACTATATTCTCTCTGTTACAGTTTGAGTATCAACAAAAAACACTGTTTGAGAATCAACAAAGAACACAGTTTGAGTGGCATTGTATTTTTGTTTTTGTACTTATACTCTTTATAAGTTTGTCATTTAATGTGAGTTTGTATGGGAGGAACACTGCTAGGATCATGAAATTTATATGGCTGATGGATATGGAACAGAAGCTTATAGTGTCCAAATTTCAGTACAATAAGTCAAAAAAACTACTTTTTCTAATAAGAACTTTAATATAAAAGGCAGTTGTATGGGACGTATCCTGGTAGCCCTAGGATCATGAAATTTATTTGGTTGGTGGATATAGACCAGAAACTTATAGTGTCCAAATTTTAGTTCGATACGTCAAAAAACAAAAAACTTTTTCTAATAAGGCCATTAATTTCAAAGGTGGTTTGTATGGGAGGAAACCCCCTAGTGGACCGATTCATCTAAAACCTATGTGCAAAATTTTATCTCTCTAGCTGAAAAACTGAAGGCCTTTGCAGCCAGACGGACAGATGGGCTCGTCGAGCTGATCACAAATATATATACTTCATGTAGTCTGCGATGTCTCCTGTGTTACAAACTTCATGACAAACTTATAATACTATTCACTCCCTTGAATAGTATAAACATATTGTTGTTACAAGTTTCACAAAATGGTAGCTGGGTAATATTTGCTTTGTTGTTCATATTCCTCACTTTTAACCACTTTCTCCAACACACTTTCTCTCTCCTGTTCCGCCAAGACCTTTTTTTGGTAACTGCATTGCATTGCTTTGCTTACAATTCATGACTTCATTTGCGTGCTGTTATTTGATTGCATTGTTTTCCATTCTTCCCTCTTCTTTCCACTCTACGACGCAGTTGACTCACGTCACACAACAACAAAACGAGACTTTTCGCGCGGACCTTTTCACCTTTTTTTCGGGAAAATATTGCCATTTATGTTATGTGAGATTGAGCAAAACAGTTATTTTGGGACCTTTACTTTCTTATCACAATAAAAATGGTTGACAACATACCGAAAAAAATCAAAAATAAGTAACTAGAACGATCAGAGAAACCGAAAAAATTGAAAAATAAGTGTACCGGTCGGAGAGATCTACTTTGAAAATAAATGATAACAGTTATTTGCGAACTATGAAAATATGTTATGTTCTAAAAGTTTTCACGACATAAAATTCATTTTACAAAATTACATAAAACTATTTAAAAGTGTAATAATGAAATAGGAAAACTTACTTTTTTATCTTTCTGTCTCATTCTATCTTTCAATTAGTTAGGCTAATTCGAAGTTCTCTACTACAAACACCGGTGTGATTGACTGTCTTCAGATGAGCAGTTTGTATGATCTGCTTTCTTCGTATGCGGTGTTTCTGTGATCGGCTATTTTCATAAGCGGTGTTCTTGTGACCGGCTGTTTTAATAATTTTAATATAAATTAATGTTCTTATTAAAAAAAAGTTTTCTGTTTTTAAACATATCGAACTGAAATTTGGACACTATAAGTATGTAATCTATGGCCATCAACCGTGTAAATTTCATGCTCCTAGATTTACCAGGAGGGGTACCTCCCATACAAACCCCCCTTTAAATTTATGTTCTTATTGAACAATTTTTTTGTATTTTAACATATCGAACTGAAATTCGAACAATATATGTTTTTGATCTATATTCATCATAACTTTTTTTTTTTTCTCAATATATATTAAAAAAAATCAGCAAAGTGTGAGTTGGACTCGCACACGGAGGGTTCCGTACCATCGTACAAGATATTTTTTTTTTTTTTATTTCCCATTTGTTTTTGTATTTTTATCTATTAATATTAGACACTTTATACATGTTGCTGAAAGGGTTGAGAATAATTTTTTGAAAACATCTAGACAAAAAATTTTTTAGATTTATAAACGATTAGAAATTGGAAATTTGTTTACTAAATACTTTATAGTGCTAGATCTACTGGCCTTGTCCTTTTAAGCCGTCTGGTTCTTGTGAGTTCGTATATAGGAAGATTACTTATATCGTTGTTTACATGGTTTGCTAGTTTTATTTGGTGTTTTCTGCTCATTTGTTTAATTACTTCATTCACTGGTGGTATTCTTAAGTCATGATGAATGTCGTCATTTCGGATATACAATTCAGCATTGATTGACATACTTAATATTTTTGATTACTGTCTTTGTAAAAGTGATATGTTTGTTGACTTTGCTGTGCCCCATAGCTGAATTCCATAAGTCCAGATGGGTTTGATAATATATATTAGTAGTTTGTTGTCAGTTGATAAGGTTGAATTTTACGAGAGAAGCCAATATAATTGTCTGAATTTTATTTTGACTTGGTCCCTTTTCTTTTGAATGTGAAATTTCCAATTTAATTTGTTGTCTATATGCATTCCTAGATATTTTGCGACGTTTTCAGTGGGAATATCCGTCTGGTTGATTTGGAGCTTCTGTGGTTGGTATCTTGACCTCGTTGTGTAAATGACATGGACAGTTTTTTTTGTTCATTTATTTTGATTTTCCATTTATTGAACCAGAGGTCGCCGTAGCCTAGTGGATAGTGTGCTGGTCTACTATGCGGCCGCCGCAGGTTCGAATACCAGCGGCGGTAACACCTTATAGAAATAAAAAAAAATAAAAATTATTTCTAACGGCGATTCTCCTCTCAGCAGTCTTCTGGCAAAAGCTCTGAGAGTAACAAAAAACTGCCATGAAAAAAGCTTCTCACAAAAAAAAAAAAAAAAAAAAAAAAGTCGTTCGGATTCGACTATAAACTGTAGGTCCCTCCACTCATGGATAAAATTTGGCGCACACACCATGAGTGGCAGCCGAGAAGCTAGGCCAAAGCTCACAAAGAGCTGTAGCGTCAATGATGATGATGATTTATTGAACCAGGTTACCATTGTGTCTATTATTAGTTGCATATCTAATGTAGCTTTCGTCAAGTCTATGTTGGAATGCAAAAGAACGGTGTCATCTGCAAATGTAGCGATCATTGATGATTCGTCTGTGGGGGAAGGTATGTCTGCTGTATATGAGTTGTATAGTAGTGGCCCTAGAACGGTTCCTTATGGAATTCCAGCTTTGATTTTTCTTAACGATGATTGGCAGTCTTTGTATTTAACATAAAAGTATCGTCCAGTTATATAACTTTTTACTATGTTATATAGAGATTGTGGTAACTGGTATTGTTGTAGTTTGTGCAATAAGCCTTCATGCCAAACCTTGTCGAACGCCTTTTCTATATCAAGAAAAACACCTACGCAGTATTTTTTGTCGTCTAGATCTGATAATATTTTTTGAGTCACCCTATGGACTTGTTGTCGAGTGTTGTTGTCGGAATCCAAATTGATGATCTGGAATTGCCCGCCTGTCTTGTAATATTGGGTTTATTTTGTCGTGTAGTAGCTTTTCAAATATTTTGCTTAGAATCGGAAGTAAGCTAATGGGTCTGTAAGATAATGGTAGTACTGGATCTTTACCCGGTTTAGGTATTGCGATTATTTCTACGATTTTCCAAAGTAATGGAAAGTGTTGAGTTTTTAATATAAAATTAAATAGTTTGCAAAGGAGACTTATAGCTTTGCTGGGTAGCTCTTATTTACAGTCAGTTGATCATATCCGGGCGATTTTTTACAAGATATTTGGCCGCAAAAATGAATTATGTATTCAATAACACAATTCCAAACACAATGAATATACATTTATTATGAAATTGACAAAAAGATCATGTTCCAAATATTAAATTATTGATTTGACTTATGTTTGGGATCAGTATTTATACTGCATATCAACATTGAGGTCGGTAAATGTGAAAATTATCAAAAGCAAAAGTAAAATATTCATAGATCCTAAAAGTATACTACAAAAAAAGGAAGATGTGTCGTGAAACACCTATGTACAGCGACAACAAAAAAAAAAAAAAATCGATGATATGTAAAATTAGCATACAGATTGGTGTTGTAGCAGTCAGTTATATTTAAGTGCACATGCCTATTTAATTGAACATCTATTGTATATGATTGTAACGAGAGAGCGTAAGAACATGCATGTAGAAACGTAGAACAAACAACCGTTGGTTCTCTCGCTCTCTTGATTGGTCGATTCAAATCTTGTACAAAATCGTAAGCTAAGCAAAAGAAAAAGAATAAAGAAGAATTCATTCGGTGCGCAAACGTAAAGAACAGCGGCCACAGTGTTGTAGTTGCAAAACTATTGACCACATCCCAAAACTAATTACATCAATCGGTAGTTTAATCAAAGAATTGGTTACGTTGAGTTAGGACTGTGTAACATTGTGGTGGCCGGAGTGGGAAGCGTCGTAATTTTGCCTTTTTTGGCTGTAAAAATTTTGTATAATTTATTGTTTTTGCTTTTGTTATTGTTTTGTATGTATTTTGTTATTGTTCTATGCCAAATTTTTTTTTGCTATCGCTTTACGCACATTTTCTTTTGTTATTGCTGTTTGCTTTATGTTTTTTCTTGCTGCTTAACTTTTTGTTTGTTGTTCATTATCATCATTATGTGGCAAAACTTTATCATTTCATTTTTACTTATTTATATTAGTTAATTGAAAGGCCACAGCAAAGGGTGGCTGGGCAAAGCTAGTATTGTAGTATTAAGTATAGTATGGTAGTTTGGTAAGAGTATGTATGTATGTATGATCAAACGTGTATGATCAGTATTAACATTAACAAAACGTGTATAATCAGACCTAGAGCTTAAGTAAAAGAGCAAATAAAGAACAGAGTAAAATTGAGTGCGAAAGTGAACAGACTACATCAGAAGTGGGATAGCACGCCAAGAATTTTTTTTAAAACTGAGTGACGAATAAAATTGATTGAATTGGAAAATGAACGAAACAGTTAACATGAACGACTATAGCGCAGTCGAGTTGCGAAATTGGCTCCTTCAACTTGGGTTGAAGAGAAGTGGGCCAAAACCAACGCTTGTTGCGCGGTTGATGGAAGTGCCTAAAGAAACACGTGGAGTATGCCCTTTACTCACAAACGTGAACGATGAAGCGAGTGAAGGTGAAGCCGGAAGCACGGTAAAAGAAGACCAAGCCACACAGCAGACGAATAACGGCATAAGCGACAACTGACGCCAGGAAGGCGAGCATAACGGACAACAACAGCAGCAAAGATGTAGACTTCAAGGTCAACAAAACTATGAATATAATCAAAACGATGATAATGAAGACAACGAAGAAGATCAAACCCATAAAGACAAAATAAACAACGACGACAGCAGCAAGCAAAGAGAACAAGAGAGCGTCGAACATGACAAAAGCGATGCAAGCAAGCGTTCGCAACAACAAAAACGATTGTATCAATGTGTGCAGCCGTCGCGACAATAGTACACAACAAGAAAAAGAGATCGAACTTTTGTTACTACAGATGAGACTATTGGAAAGAGAAAACGAATTGCTAAAGAAAGAAATGTTGCTAGAGAGGAACGCTTCTAATATATCAAAATTAAAAGTTGACGAAAAACAAAATGATGATGCTACCAACATAAATCTCAACATTGTCAAAGACTTGTTGCCAGAGTACTGTGGCAACAATGGCCTCAAGATGTGGATCGCACAACTGCAAAGTGTCGCTGATGTTTATAAGCTTAATGACAACATGTTGCGTATGCTTCTCATGTGCAAACTAAAACAAGCACAGACCTGGCTGCATTCAAACGCCCAACATTATTCGATGCCTGTGTCCGAGATGTTGCGACAAATGACCGAAGTGTTTAATGTAAGAGAAGATAAAATGTTCTTACGACGAAATTTTGAGTCTTTCAAATGGCAACCTGGTGAGAGGTTTACCACATACTTCAACGACAAAATGTTGCTAGCTGCTAATATACAAATTGATGAAGACGAATTGGTTAGCAACATTGTTGATGGAATATCAGATGACCAGTTGCGCACACAAGCACTTGTGCAATGTTTCGCAATACCACCACAGCTTCTTCGCGCTATTTCCAAAGTAGCAGAGCGTAAAACTCTATGTAAAACCACAACAGATGAATACGTAAGATATTTAAATATTTATTTTAAAAATTGTCATCATAAATCTCTTTATATAGAATGCCTCTTAGATTCGGGGAGCCCGATCAGCTTTATTAAAATTTCTTGTTTAAAATATGATACGAAGTTTGATGAGGTTAAAGGCGTTTTCTTTGGATTAAATAAAAACAAGTTGAAAACGTTTGGAAAAATCTCATGCTATGTTTTATTGAATAATAAAAGAATTTGTTTTAGTCTGATCGTGGTGTCCAACGAAACTATGAGTTACAATGTTGTGCTAGGTAGAGATTTTATGAAGTTATCAGATATGAACTTAACATTCCAAATAGATAGTTATGATGACAAAAAGATAGAAAAACAATGCGAGAAATGTGAGCAAAGAAAATATGAACATTTTAAAAAAGACAAGCTAGCAAAAGAAAAAACAAATGATTGTTTTGAGAAAGATATTTTGGCAATTGACTGTTTCGAAGAAAATGAAAAGTTATGCTTAAATGAAAGCTTTAGTTATGAGGTTCAACAAAATTTTTTAAGTTTATTTGAGGAATACTATGTAAAACTACAACGGCCCACAGAACCGGCAGTAAGGTGTGAAATGAAACTGAATTTAGAGACGACAAAGCCTTTTCACTGCCCCCCCAAGACGTTTTGAGAAAAGTGAACTACAAAAATTGATAGATGAATATAGTCATAAAGGATATATTCGCCCGAGTGAGTCTGAATTCGTTTCACCAATAGTACTGGTTAAGAAAAAGACAGGAGATTTGAGAATGTGTGTAGACTATCGCACCCTTAACAAAGTTACGGTGAAGGACAATTATCCAATACCTCTCATCGACGATTTATTAGACAAATTAGCAGGGAAAAACATGTTCACGAAGTTAGATCTTAAGAACGGGTTCTATCATGTATTTATGCATGAAGAATCTATAAAATACACGTCGTTTACAACACCTATTGGTCAATACGAGTGGCTACGAATGCCTTTTGGCTTAAAAAACGCTCCGTCTGTTTTTCAAAGGTTCGTTAATAAAGTTTTCGCAGACATGGTTAGGGAAGATAAAGTAATCATATACCTTGATGATATAATGATAGCGACTGATAACGTTGATGATCATTTTGCAGTCCTTGAAGAAGTGTTTAAAAGGCTAGTAACAAACAAACTTGAGTTGAGGCTAGACAAATGTGGGTTTTTCAATCGAAAATACCTTGGATACACTATAACAGGTCAAGGAATAAAGGCATATGAAAAGGATTTACAAGCAGTTACAGATTTTCCAATTCCGGCAAAGACACATGAAGTTCAGAGTTTCTTGGGTCTCTGCTCGTACTTTCGAAGGTTTGTCAAAGATTTTTCTACAATTGGAAAACCACTTTACGACTTAGTCCGAAAAGATAAAAAAATTCGTGTTTGGTGAAGAAGAATTGAAATGCTTCGAGACACTAAAAGCTAAATTAGTCGAGTCCCCGGTCCTTGCTTTATACAACCCAAATGATATAACTGAACTACATTGCGACGCAAGTGCCTTAGCATTCGGATCAAATTTGTTGCAAAAGAAGTCGGACAATAAATTCCATCCCGTATTCTATTATTCTAGAAGAACTACCGAAACAGAAGCTAAATATCACAGTTTCGAGTTGGAAACGTTAGCGATAATTTACGCATTAGAGAGATTTCGAGTGTATCTCCAGGGTATAAACTTTAAAATTGTGACGGATTGCAAGTCGTTAACAATGACGCTCAATAGAAAGGATTTAAACCCCAGGATAGCAAGGTGGGCACTTGAACTACAAAACTACAACTATAGCTTAGAACACAGAGCAGGACGCAGAATGCAGCATGCTGATGCGTTGAGCAGAACGACCAATATATTAACGGTAGACACAAATACTTTTGAAGAAAACCTAATAATATGACAAGGTAAAGACGAAAAGTTGAGACAGTTGAAAGAAAGAAGACAAGTTTTATGAAATGCGGAACGGAGTAGTATATAGGAAAACGAATAAAGATACACTTCTTTTCTGCGTCCCAGAAGAAATGGAGGAGCACGTGTTGTACAAGTACCATGATGAGTTAGGCCACATTGGTATGGATAAAATGACGGAGGCAATATCGAAGAGTTACTGGTTCTCAAACATTAGAGCGAAATCAGGCCAACATATACGAAATTGTCTCAAATGCATAGCGTACTCTTCTAAGCAGGGCAAGGAAGAGGGATTTCTCCATAGCATTCCGAAAGGTGGTCCACATTGATCATTATGGCCCAGTTCAGTCAGGAAGACCCAAAAAACATATACTAGTAGTAGTCGACGCTTTCACAAAATTTGTAAGGCTCTACCCCACGAAAACAACAGGTACAAAAGAAGTCATAGAAGCCTTAACAGATTATTTTAGAGCCTATAGCAGACCGTCATACATAATTTGTGACAGAGGAAGTTGCTACACGTCCGGTGATTTCAAAGAATTCTTAGACAAAAATCAAATTGATCACATAAAAGTAGCAACTGGTTCACCACAGGCTAATGGACAAGTGGAACGAATTAACAGAGACATAGGTCCTATGATAGCAAAGTTAGTCGATACGGAAAAAGGGTTACACTTTGACAAAGTATTAGACACGGTTGAATATTTTCTAAATAACACTCAGCATAGAAGTATAGGACAACACCCAAGCAAAATGCTCTTCGGAACATCACAAAAAGGCAAAATATCAGACGCGCTACAAGAAAACATAAACGAATTGAACAAAGAAGAGACGAAAAGAGATTTAGAAGAAATCAGAGAGGAAGCTGAAAGAAGGCAAACTAAATAACAGTTTTACAATAAAAGATACGTAGACAGCAAGAGACAAGAACCACATAAATACTGTGACGGAGACTACGTTGTGGTAAAAAATTTCGACTCACACTAAGGCGCGTCAAAAAAGTTAATCCCCAAATATAAAGGGCCATACCAAATAACAAAGGTTCTACCTAACGATAGATACGTCCTGGAGGATGTAGAAGGTTTTCAGCAGTCCAGAATACCTTACAAAGGGGTGTGGGCCGTAGCTAATATAAAACCTTGGGTAAAAAGAAAGTCCAATTATCTAACTGATTGAAGAGTTGTAAATTAATTATTTAAACTAGTTTATTCACACAAATGTAATGTATGATCAAACGTGTATGATCAGTATTAACATTAACAAAACGTGTATAATCAGACCTAGAGCTTAAGTAAAAGAGCAAATAAAGAACAGAGTAAAATTGAGTACGAAAGTGAACAGACTTCAGTATGTATTTTATATTTACACAAAATAAATTTAAAACAAATCATTTTAAATAAAAATAAAACTAATCATTTTAAATATAAAAAAAAAACATAAAGAAGGCTATCATTGGCTATGCCAAAGATGTAATACTCTTCACGCTCCTCCGGGTTACATCCAACCTTCCTTTCTTAGCATCACATCACTTTGAGTAGCAATTTTATTGTACATTTATTCTTTAAACTAGCAAACTGCCCTGCTTTGCACGGGTGCAATTTAAAAAATATCACTTTGGTATTGATAGCATGAAATTTTATTAATTAATTTTTTAACAAATTTTTGTTTACAATATGTCTTTGTATACAATTTATACAGCTTTTTTGTCATTACACAATACGAACAGAAGTGACGCGTGAAACAGCTACATATAACTGTCCATGGGAAAAACACTGAATGTTCAGGTCTAATCCCACAACGTTGAATGTTTGACCTTGTGATTTGTTAATTGTCATTGAAAATGATAATTTTATAGGAAACTGCAATTTTCTAAAGTTCCACATCCGGTCAGTATTGTACACTCTATTATGTAGTTTTTTTAATGATTTTATCTGTAAACGTGTACCATTGCACAATTACGGTGGATTAAGGCTCCATAATAAAATAGGGACACCCTACTTTTAAAACTAATTAATGTGGTCGCAAACCAGAAGGCGGTATAGAATTAAGATATTCTGTTGCGAAATGAACAGCCTCTTCCAGATCAATAGCATTGTCTACAGATTAGTATGTTTCAGTGTGTCAGTCCATTGATCTTTGACAGAATTAAATGATTTACTTTACCTATTTGATCGTTGGTAGGTGACATTTTTTCTTTATATTGCAAGTAAACAACTGTTTTCTTTACCTTATAGTATGGCTTAAATGATAATAATAATTACTTTAATTTAATTCTAAAATCACATTTGAAGAAACTTTGCTGTGTAAAGAAAGAAAAGCTGCAATATTGTAGTAGCAGTAAATGCTTTTTCCATATATTATAACACTATTACAACTACATTAATTTTATAAGCGACCAAAACGGGAATCGTCCGCAAAGCCAACCTGTGAAATTATCAAAATACAGTATTGGTAAATGGGGAAAGAACTACTTTTTGAACTGTTTTGTGAACCAAAAAGAGCTCTTTGATGTTGTAGTGAATTATAAATACCTGTTTTGTGAATGTCAAAAAAGTGTTGCTGTCTTTAGTGAATCATAAATATGGATAATTAATGATAATAATCATAATTACTTTTATTATTGAATCAATTATTTATGTACATGCAAACTTTTCTAATGAAATTCTTTAATTAACAGTGAAAACCGTATCAAAATACGTTGCGTGGTTTAGAAGTAATCAGTATTCTAACTTCTTGAAATTTCGACTTTGCTTTATACTATGTAAAGAAGTTTGCCATTTAATTTGGGTTTGTATGGGAGATACCACTCCTGGTAACCCTAGGATCATGAAATTTATATGGTTGATGAATATAAATCAGAAACTTATAGGGTCCAAAATTCTGTTCGATACATTAAAAAACAACAAGAACATTAATTTAAAGGTTGGTTTGTATGGGCGGTACTCCACCTGGTAGCCCTAGATCCTGAAATTTACACGATTCATGGCTATGGATTACAAACTTATCGGGTCCAAATTTCAGTTCGATACGTTAAAAACAAAAAAAAAACTTTTTCTAACAAGAACATTAATTTAAAGGGGGGTTTGTATGGGAGGTAACCCCCCCCCCCCCCCCCCCCCCCCCCTATTGGTCCGATTCGGCTGACAAATGTGATTCGTATGGTAAAAAGAAACCTATGTGCAAAATTTCAGCTCACTAGCTCAAAAACTGAGGGACTAGTATGCATACATACAGAAAGACAGACGGACATTGCTAAATCAACTCGTCTCATCGAGCTGATCACAAATATATACACTTTATGTGGTCTGCGATGTGTGTTGACAAACTAAAAATACTATTCACTCCCGTGAAGAGTATAAAAACAAAAAAAATCGGGTCAGGATTCGAAACCCACCCTCTCGGTGTGTGAGTCTTACTCTCTAACCACTTCGCCATTCAGAACATTGACATGTCTTTGTCTAGCAAATAAATAGACACAAGCTGGTTCTTTGCATGTTGTTGTTGTAAACATTGGAAGGAAAAAATCTGACATTCTATTTTTAGCCTCATTATTTCCATTTTCACTCATGCCGCATCGCGCATAAAAGAGCTACGCTCTAAAAAAATGACCAAAATATGAAACAAAATAAATCACAAAGCTTCTAAAACTGTGCGCAATGCATATTGGAACACACGTTTCTTGTATTGGGACCCCTTTAAATTTTCATTTTATTTTAGTTTTAGTATGTGTTGCTATCAAGACAATAGAAATACACATTTCAACAGGTAGAAAAAAAAGACACTTTGAACATTGTTTTGAAACTTATAAGAATATGCGGGGAGAAGCAGACAGCAACACTAGCTGCTGCTTCGACTGCGACTTACGTTTTCTTCAGCAGCAAAAGAAGAAGTTAAAAGCAGATGTAATGGAACATATTACAGTTTCAAACACAATTTTTTTCTTTTCAAATTGTTTTCGCTCAACTAAGGACACTTTTTCCACAGGTTTTTGACGAACGGTGCATAAAAATACTAATTTTTACTTAATTTATTTCACTTTGACTTTGTGATCTAATGCTTATCAATGATCTCCTTTTATACTCTTTCTTTTGTTTGATATCATTGATCAAACACGACAAGTTTGATTGATAACTGCAATAAACTAGAATAGCCTTCATAAGGATTTGTGTAAAATAGTTCGATAACAAGAAGCAGTTATGTGCAAAATGGTCGAAAACAAGAAACTGATATGTATGAAATGTTCGAACACTTAGATGCAAATTACTCATTAACAAAGCATGATGTGCATGATGTTGTGGCAGCTGCCCTATTGGGGTCCCCCTCGCTAAGACCCTCGTTACCACCCATGTTATGCTTAATGTTTTTATTTGAAGAAGTTTTTTGTGTTTTGAAGTATCGAACTGAAATATTGACAATCAGGTGTGTCATGGAAATCTCTTTCTACTCAATTGCAACGCAATTCCAATTCAGTGTGTCACAGAAATCTCCAACTGGCGATTTAAAATCACCCGTTTTTTTTAGACCCGTTTTGGTTAAATTCTCCCTTATGTAAAGTTATTAAATTTAAAAAAGTACCCACAATTGTAGTTAATTGTTTTTTACTGTAATCTGCATTTAAAGAATTCAACATTTCAGTTGTGTTTAGGAAAAATTTGCATTTTACAAAACCGTATTTGATATTTCAACAAAAGAAACAAGCAGCAAAATGTAATTTTGGTCATTTTTAAAGATTCGAATTTGTTTGCAATTCAATTTGTTGATATGATAAAATAAAGTACAAATGTTATTAATAAATGTGTGATTTTTTAAATTTGTTTTTAAGTGTGCAGAATGTAGTTGGTTTCACTAAAAGTTTTAAAAAAAAGCATTGGTAAAAGGTGGCATGTCTGCATTTTGTGTTCGTGCTTGTGAATGCAAGAAAACAAAAAGTAAAAGAAAAGTAAACAAAAGAAGTGAACAGAAAAAATATAAGAACAATTATTTGATCAAATATACGTAAGTAAAATTGCATTTACAATTGCAACGAAGCAAATAACAAATAATTCTTACGTGGCGTCTGAATGTGACAGAAGGTTTGATGAACATCTAAGGCGCCTACGCGCAGTCTTAGCAATGGCAAAACCGTTAGCGATTTCCATGACATGGCTGACTACAAGTTTCTGATTTATATACATCAACCACGTAAATTTCAAGATCTTTGGGTTACCAGGAGGGGTACCTCTTATACAAACAACCATTTAAATAAATGTTGTTATTAGAAAAAGTTTTTTGTTTTTAGACGTATCGCACTGAAATTTCAATGCTATAAGTTTCTGATTTATATCCATCAACAACAAGCCACCATTTAAATAAATGTTCTTAATTGAAAAAGTTTTTTGTGTTTCAATGTGCCGAACTGAAATTTGGACGCTATAAGTTTCTCTTTGATACTCGTTAACCATGTATATTTCAACTTCCTAGGGTTACGAGGAGGTGTACCTCCCATATAAACTCCAATTAAAGTTATTTTTCTTATTAGAAAATGTTGTTTGTTTGTTGATGTATAGAACTGAAATTTCACGCTATAAGTTCCTGATCCATATTCAACAATCATGTTAATTAGATTAAGGTTAAAGGGTTACCAGGAAGGGTAACTCCCATACAAACACCCTTTAAATTAATGTTCTCATTTGAAAAAGTTTTTAGTGTTTTGATGTATCGAACTGAAATTTGGACGCTATAAGTTTCTGATTGATATTCATCAACCATGTAAATTTCTACATCCTAGGGGTACCAGGAAGGGTACTCAAACTGTGACAGAGAGAATATTGTGATGCTAAGAAAGGAAGCATATCTGATATCTAGCATTTGTCGGCATTTGGTTGGATGCAACCCGGAGGAGCGTAGCCAATGATAACCTCCTTTCTGGTTTTGAATTCAAAAACTCGAAAGGAAAATTGTTAATTACATGTTCCTATCTTTAATGGATATTTTGGAATGAAGTTCTTTTACGCGGCTTACTGAAATTGCAAAATAAGGTATGAAACGAAAAATCGTAACGCTGTGTGACTTTTTTGTGTGTGTATGAGTGCATTATCGCTATTTTTTATAAGTGTTCGTGCATTATGCATTTTTATGGTTGTATTAATGGTTAATTATTATTTTTGACAGTGTGTGTGTGCGTTATTCCTATTTTTATGTGCGATTGAAGAGTATAAAAATGTTTGTTGTCTCGTTTTTTCTAACAAATGTAATAATAAGCCATACAAAAATTATGTGCAATACCTAAAAAAAACCATTTTCTCGCTTCTAAGACCACTTCAGACAATAGTAGCAGAGCGTTCTAGATTGTCGGTTCAGTATATGCGCATTAATGCGTACGTGAGATCACGTCACCGGTTCTATCCACAATTTCTAACAGTCAATTTGTTTTTTATTTCTCGCTATTTGATTATTATTATTTTTGATGTGTAAACATCTTTTGGCTCAGGGGGTAAAAATCTCGTTTCACAATAGAGATGTAAAACGGAGTAAGACGAAATCGGTGTGAGGTATATGAGAGTGTATTGGTGCAAAAATCAAGTTTAAATCTAAATATAAACGTTTATATCTAAATATGTAATGAAGCAGCGAACCATTGCAAGGGTTATTGGCTCAGTGAGTAAAGGCGCTGGCGCTTAGTGCCAGAAATTTTTTGAGTTGGTTTTTTATTTTTGTTTTTAATCAATTTGCAGTTTTATTTTTATATAAATTTACTTTTATATGTTTTAACTGTATTTTTTAAGTATATTTATATGAAATGTAACACATTCATAAGCATCTAAAATGTATCAGAGCATAAAATTAAAACTGTGATTTGGTGTCTATTTGCTAGCAAACCACAATGTGCTTTTCCATTATAATGAAGCGACTGTTTTTTTATGCCTACAATAAATATATAAGTAAGCAACGGAGAGCCGCAAGGCTCGTTGGCTCAGTGAGTAAAGGCGCTGGCCAGCATAAATGAGGACCCGGGTTCAAATCTTGTCGCGTACATTTTTTGAGTTGGTTTTTTTATTTTTGTTTTTGGTAAAATCGACAATGCATGCTGCAATAGTCTATATTAGAGGTGCACAAACAATGCTTATGGAAGAGCAAATACCAATCCATGTACAAGAAAACTACAATACATAGAAACGAAAAATTTTTTATATACACTGAAAAAAAAATACTCAAAGTCTAGATACTTTAAATCGACAAAAAATATACTGAACGCATAATTACTTGCAACTTAAAAAATTCTTCAAGTACTATAGGTTTACACATCTCCCGTGTGATCCGACTCACATTGGTTTTTTTTTTTTAAAAACATCTAATGTATAAAAATCTCAAGTCACGGTGTTAGTGTATAAACTCCTCCGAAACGGCACGGTGTGTGTTCATACGATGCTCTCTAATATCCGCTAATTTTCTGTAAGGGGCAAGACGGTTATTGCATAAACATTAAACAACGAGATCCCGCCGTAGGTACTGCATTCATTATAAACATCATTACTCATTTTGAGATCATTTTCATTTTCAATTTATATTTTCAATTAATATTTAAGAATATTTATGAATATGTTGTGCGGGACCCCAAACAAACAAGAAATCATATGATGATTCGACGTGGTCAGGACAACGTCATTCTGCGAAAACGACAAACTATTCGGCAGCACTCTGTTACTCCTTTCAGGTGATTTCATCTTCACTGTGGCGTAATGTTGAGAAAGTCCAGCTAAAAAGAAACATGCATTCTCAAAACAATTGTTACTTATTGTCGATGGAGAAGTTGCTATCCATGAAAATACTGGCTGCACAAAATTGCCCTCCGATTTCTGCACAATCGTTGTTTCCCAAAATGTTCCCATTGACCGCATATTCCCCGATGTACGCACACAATACATAAATCAACAATTTTAAGTCAAACGGTTATTATTTTAGAGATGAAACTTTTTGTATTTTTGTTTAATTAGAGATCAAATATTTTTGTATTTTTCTTCAAAAACAAAGCTACTATACTAGTAGATTTCATCTTTGAAAAATCCGGAATGTACTTTGAAGCAGATTATTCAAATACAGCGTGCTCTCTTTCTATTTTTTTGCCCAACTACAAATTTCGAGCAACATTTCGAGGAAACATTGCGCACAATTTCTTGTTTGGAAAAAGTGAGCGCGCTGCATTTGTCCAGTCTATTGTTCTTTCTATTTTTTTACCTTTTATGCTTTGAAGGTACTTGTCCATTGTTTTTCCTAATCCACAACCATAGCCAGCCGGCACCACCATAAGCTGCTACCAGTTATTTCTGCAAAAATAAATATGTAATTTTTAATTAAAATCAAGTTCAAGAAGACCATATAAATTTTACTTACATCTTTTCTGCATCACTACGCCAAACTTCTAAGTTTTACGAACTTAAAAAAACATCGATGAATCGATTGTGCCATCGTTTATTTTTCCAGCTCTACAGAGGTAAGCGCTAGTAGGAAATATTTACAAAGTGCCGACGGCACTTGAAACTGCACGCACAACGCACATTCAATGACTTCAACTCACACATAGACAAATGCTTGATCATGCACGCAGCACCCTGTCTAGGACACTACCTAGAAAAAAAATAAGAGCACTAGCTGCCAGGGCTTTCAGCTCTATATTTTAATTTTGTCCCTTTCATTTTCATTTCATGTTATTTATTAAATATATTTCTTAAAAAAACAAACACGCTTACGTACAAACAGAAATGAAAACGAATGAACAAATGAAAAAGTACGAAAAAAAGTTTAACGCAACGAGCGACGCTGAAATATAAAAGCAAGTCAGAGTTACCAAAGAAGAATCGACGATAATTCCCCCAAGAAAAAGCATGAGTTCACAAACATGCAATTCATGATTTAGATTATCAGACTGGGTGTTCGGACTTGTCGTCGATTCTTCTTTGTTGTCTGATGGTTGTGTCTGGCTTGCTTATACATTCTGCGACTGTCGCGAATCCCGAAAAGCTGGCCAAAACTCGAAAAATCAATTTCTTACTCGGAGGTTTTCGGGGTCGCTGATTACGAATTTGATTTTAAAAATTTGAAAATTAACCCCCTTCCACCAGAATTACGAAATTCAAAATGACGGATCCAATAAAAGGCAATACAAACAGTTTTCAAGTTTCTTCGTGTACCTTTTTTTTTGTTACTATTCAATAATTACAGTCAGACTAAATAAATATGTATTCTTTTCTTTAGTAATAACAGAAATCTGATAAATTGAAAAGTTTGACATAATTCGTGTACACTCTTCGTATTTATTTCTTGTGCACAAAAAATAGCATAAAAGCCAAGGTAGCAAGTGGCTGAATCTTGTTTTATTCAGTAACTATTACTTTTTTGAGTAACCTCTAATAGGTTTCAAAGCAGCATATGACGGCGTTGTATTACTATACAGTTTGAAAACTCAAATTTTATAAAAAAAAATTGCAAAAAATGTATCTACGTATTGCTGCAGCTAAAAATTTTGTGTCGAGGTATTGATATGTACTAAAGATTTCTCGTATTTTACTAACCTTCCGAAGATGATTCCATTTGGTTTTGTTCAATTTACTTCATTACAAAAATCTTTCACATGTGTACAACTTTCACTATTCATCGTCAGTAATACGATGCTCAAACGAAGGACACGTTGAGACTGAAAATACAGAGGATACTTAGGGTATAGGACGTTGCTATGAACGGTTTTCACTACTCAAGGCATTACTGTAGCCAACCCAAAGACAAAAAAACTCTATCTAGAAACTTTTTTTTTCGACTTTTGGCCAGCTTTTTGGGAATCGGCCGCACATGTCGTAACAAACAAACTTTTTCTCATTTCTCTTCATTTTTCTTTTCGTATGCTGGTGTGTGAATTTTTTTTCTGTGGTATATCGGACACGGCTGCCGACAGCTACATAGCCAACACCGCGCGCGCTCTTTTCAACAAGCAAAAGTTGAATGAGAGAATTCTGCCGCAAAGTTCGATAATGTAAAAGCGGTCGAAGACGCCACATTCATGCATGTCTGTAGTATATTAGTGTAGTTAATTCTCGCCAATATTACATCTTTGGCATACCCAATGAAAACCTTCTTTCTGTTTTTGTATTAATATCAGTATAACTCGTCAATAACCACAAAAAAAAAAACCCAATTCGGTGATAAACAGAGGAGTAAAAAGGGTAGTCTATCTATTTATATATAGATTATGTAATAATAAATTCAATTTTTCATGGAACTGCTTATTACTGTACCAAGTATGCACAGTCCATAATAGCAAAAATCAAGCTCAATTGAAATTGTCATCAATTTAATGACATTTAATCTTGGCAGCCAAGCTGTAAGAGGATAAAATATGACAATGACGGTGACGCGTAATAAAGAAAAAACGAGCGAACATCCTAAAGACCTTCAAGCGCGCCTTTATTCTTACATTACGAACATCATTTCCAACCTATACATTCGGGTTGTTTGAGTGGAGTTTGTACATGAGGGGCGAAGAAGGTGATGGTTAACAAGTCTATGACTATAATGAAGGGTGGAACAATTGTCCTCATATTTTACATTTTACTTTTTAAGCGAAACAATTGCAGCATGCTGTGAACTAAAAATTCAAAAACATACAAACCGAGTAATATTGTACAGTAAGCAGCAAATATATTTAGTGATAAGCTGCTTATAAGGATTGTATCACTTCTGTTTTGCATTTATCTGTTTGTAAGAAAATAAAATAGAATACGGAAGATTGTAGATTGGTTTCGGTTTCAAAAGCATTTTAATGGTGGAGTAAATTAATCAAAGTAAAGACAATAATAGAATATGAAGTATGGATAAATTTCCTTAATAGACTGATAAAAGCGAAACTGCTTGTGCACAATAACTCAAGATTGAATAACAAGCTATCAACATTGGACAAAAACTCAAAAACCTTTTGAAACATTGCAAGAGCTATTAAAAATAAAAGGCAATTCATCCCTAGTTTTTACCACAATAATCAAATGTACGCAACAAGATCGGAAAATGTAAACTTTCTAGCAGACATCTTTGAAGCAAAGCACTATTTAACAGAATCTATTTCTGAGGTACAAACAAATGTCCTAGTTGCCAGTTCCTTAGACTTCCTTGAGACTATTGCTGTGGACCAAAATTTTCATCTCATCACTAATGAAGAGGTTATGCAAGTTAGTTGCCTATAAATGTGTGTATTAAAAATTTACCCATCGCCACACTGAATTACCTCACTCGGATGTACAATCTATGTATTCAGCTAAGCTATTTCCCAAGGGTGTGGAAAACAGCAAAAATTTTCCGATCCACAAGCCAGGGAAACCACCGGACTCTCCAACTAACTATCGACCAATTAGTTTGCTAAGTGGCTTTGTTAAGATATTTGAGCGGGTTTTAAAAAACAGATTAAAAGTGCACTTATCCTACTCAGTTTGGTTTCCGGTCTCATTTTAACTGCGTTCACCCCCTGGAAAAATTAACAAACTAAGGAGGCAATTATTTTTAAACCAGAAAGAAGGCTATAATTGGCTATGCCAAAGATGTAATACTCTTCACGCTCCTCCGGGTTGCATCCAACCTTCCTTTCTTAGCATCACTATGTTCTCTCTGTTACAGTTTCAGTATCAACAAAGAACACATTTTGAGTATCAACAAAGAACACTGTTTGCGTGGCATTGTATTTTTATTGTACTTATACTCTTTATATAATGTGAGTTTGTATGGGAGGTACCCCTGCTGGTAACCCTAGGATCATAAAATTTACATGGCTGATGGATATGGAACAGAAACTTATAGTATTCAAATTTCAGTTCAATATAGTAAGTCAAAAAACAAAAAACTTTTTCTAATAAAAACTTTAATTGAAAGGGGGGTTTGTAAGGGAGGAAGGTTATTGATTGATCGCTTTTTCAGAGTTTTCATTGACGGTATAGACTCAGATAGCAAACTGAAGCAAGGGTCTGTATTAGGACCTACATGATATAACATCTACACCTATGACATCCCAACATCAACTTATTGTACTACATCAGTTTTTGCTGACGACACTGCAATCTACAGCTCGGGTGCAACCTTTGATCAGGTAGCAACAGCACTGTAGATATCATTGAATTTTCTTGCAAACCTATTTCAAATGCTGGAAAATCAAAATCAACGCCAACAAAACCAGCGCAGTATACTTCACAAGGAAGCGTAAAGAACGTCACCTATCCAGCTACTCCTTGAACCTAAACAACGAACAAATCCCATGGGTAAATGATATCAGATATCTGGGAATTCAACTTTGCTTCAACGTGCATATTGGGAAAATCCTCGACAAGATAACTAGAACTATACGGATACTATATCCCATCATTAAACGGAGATCCAAGCTGTCGATCAAAAATAAGCTACTGATATATAAATCAATTTTTGCCCCCATTATACTATTGGTTCTGAGGTTTGGCGAGAATGTGCAAAAACGCACAAAAACAAACTACAAATTGCGCAAAATAATGTGTTAAAAATGATGCTCAACGTTCCATTTTACTATTCTACTTCTAGACTGCACTTCGAAACAAAGGTCCAAATGATCCAAGATCGAATATCATGCGCAAAAACAAATTTCGACATAAGAAAATATCAAAATGCACAATGATTATGCTATTCAGTACTTTACATACCAAATACATTCCATGTATTATTAACTACTGACATCATTTTAGTCAAAATTGTTTAAGGTTTTGCCAATTTTTCCTTATTATTTAAATCTATCATAAACTAAAATTAAACCAAAATATATATACAAATATAACTAAATGTACAGTAGAAAAGTAACATATTCCATACTTAACTCTGTAAATAAAATGTAAATCACCAGCTTAAGTTCAATTGTAAATAATGAAGGGAATAAAGTAAGAATAAATTCAAATTGAAAAAAAAAAAAATATGAAGTATGTACAATACTGAAAAATTTCCAAAGAAGGGACTTTAATACTCGTATAATAAGTCGTATGTACATACGTATTTATGTCGAAATAGATCAGATGAAGATATCATTTGTTCTCTTTGCCCATCTCCTCAATTGTTACAAACTTGTTCAATATTTAATACACACTTTCTGCAGTTATCGTGTTGTTTATGGCGTATGCAAGACATATTAATTTCATTAATTAAATTTTACGATTCAACAGGTCGTTTAAAATACATCGATTTAAAAAACATTAACTTTGGATTTACTTAGAATAAAAAACTATTTACACAGGCAAACAAATATAAGATTTAAATCAGGAACCTCTACAACAGAATGAGAAAAACCAGAAAGAAGGCTATCATTGGCTATGCCAAAGATGTAATACTCTTCACGCTCCTCCGGGTTATATCCAACCTTCCTTTCTTAGCATCACATCAGTTTGAGTGGCAATTTTATTGTACTTCTTTAAACTAGCAAACCGCCCTGCTTTGCACGGGTGCAATTTAAAAAATATCGCTTTGGTATTGATAGCATGAAGTTTTATTAATTAATTTTTAACAAATTTTTGTTTACAATATGTCTTTGTATACAATTTTTACAGCTTCTTTGTCATTACACAATACAAACAGAAGTGACGCGTGAAAGAGCTACATAAAACTGTCCATGGGAAAAACACTGAATGCTCAGGTCTAATCCCACAACGTTGAATGTTTGACCTTGTGATTTGATAATAGTCATTGAAAATGACAATTTTATAGGAAACTGCAATTTTCTAAATTGGAAAGATAGATCCGTTAGTATTAATGGAGTCCGGGGAATTAAAACGACTTCTCCAGTTCCACATCCGGTCAGTATTGTACACTCCATTATGTAGTTTTTTTAATGATTTTATCTGTAGACGTGCACCATTGCACAATTTTGGTGGATTAAGGTTCCGTAATAAAATATTGACACCCTACTTTTAAAACTAATTTATGTAGGCGCAAACCAGAAGGCTGTAGAGAGTTAAGAAATTCTGTTGGGAAATGAACAGCCTCTTCTAGATCAATAGCATTGTCTGCAGAGTAGTCCTTTGACAGAATTAAATGATTAACTTTACCTATTTGATCGTTGGTAGGTGACATTTTTATCTTATATTGCAAGTAAACAAATGTTTTCTTTACCTTATAGTATGGCTTAAATGATAATAATAATTACTTTAATTTAATTCTAAAATCACATTTGAAGAAACATTGCTGTGTAAAGAATGAAAAGCTGCAATATTGTAGTAGCAGTAAATGCTTTTTCCATAAATTATATCACTATTACAACTACATTAATTTTATAAGCGAACAAAACGGGACTCGTCCGCAAAGCCAACCTGTGAAATTATCAAAATACAGTATTGGTAAATGGGGAAAGAACTACTTTTTGAACTGTTTTGTGAACCAAAAAGAGCTGTTTGATGTTGTAATGAATTACAAATACCTGTTTAGTGTTGCTGTCTTTAGTGAATGACAATTATGGATAATTAATGATAATAATCATAACTACTTTTATTATTGAATCAATTATTTATGTACATGCAAACTTTTCTAAGGAAATTCTTTAATTAACAGTGAAAACCGTATCAAAATACGTTGTGTGGTTTAGAAGTAATCAGTATTCTAACTTCTTGAATTTTCGACTTTGCTTTATACTATATAAAGAAGTTTACCATTTAATTTGGGTTTGTATGGGAGGTACCACTCCTGGTAACCCTAGGATCATGAAATTTATATGGTTGATGAATATAGATCAGAAACTTATAGAGTTCAAATACGTTCGATACGTTTAAAAACAAAAAACTTTTTCTAACAAGAACATTAATTTAAAGAGAGGTTTGTATGGGAGGTACCCCACCTAGTAGCCCTAGGATCATGAAATTTACATGGTTGATGGGCATAAATCAGAAACTTATAGTGTTCAAATTTCAGTTTGATTCGTCAAAAAACAAAAAACTTTTTCTAATAAGAACTTTAATTTAAAGGGGGGTTTGTATGGGAGGTACCCCCCTTAGTGGTCCGATTCGGCTGATTTGAAATTTTAGCTATCTAGCTCAAAAACTGAGGGACTAGTTTTGATACAGACGGACAGACGGCCATGGCTTAAGCAACTCGTCTCATCGAGCTGATCACAAATATATATACTATATGTGGTCTGCGATGTCTCCTTCTGTGTGTTAAAAACTTCATGAGAAACTTATAAAACTATGCACTCCCGTGAAGAGTATAAAAAACCAATGTAGGAAAATATTGCTTCGTAGCTTCCATATTTAAAGCATAATTTGCAAAAGTTAAACACATTTCATGCAATATGCGAGGCTTAATGTTCAACTATTACGTAAGCACGAGGAGGGCGGGAGATTCAACTTTTTCTTATTTTTGCTTATACAGGAAGCGTTTGGGATACTCTAAAACTTATGCTGATAAAAAAAACTTACAAAATAATACACATAGAACTCACTTCAATGTCAACGGTTTGGTTTGATAAAAAATTATAACTCCATTGCGGGTAAGATGCTGAGGCACAGGCCACAGTAGCTACTTAAGACATTACTATTCATGTAACGTAAAAACGTTTTAAAAGTGGCTCTTTCAGAAATTTAAGTAAAACATGTCGCCAAAATCTTCTATATTTTACATATAATAAAATCGTAGATTTTATCAGTTTGCTTGTTTTGTGCAAATATCCATTAAAAGCCACTCATTCGATTCAAAATCAAATTTCTAACACATAAGAAGCTCTTTTCGGAGCTCGACATAAATTTATATCATAAATATTGTACTTGATGTTGTCGAGAATTTGGTAGATAAAATTTGCATGTAAAGCGTAGAGACATATTTAAAATCAATTAAGTCACCTTCGTCAAATATATCAACTAAATTATTAATACTTCATCCAGCTGTTCCTCCTGTGCACATTCCTTCGATTATACTTCTTCGTTATGTCATCTATTATTTTTAAAATACTTTAGCTGCTTATCGCTTAAGCTCGGTTTTATTCTTACCTAATCTACCATATTGCATCACGTGATGATTGACTGATATCCACATTCGTTTTTAATGCCATTTCTTTTGGTGATGATAATTTATCCGAGCTGTTCGGGACGACTTCAACATACGTGAACATATTTACTTTCTTAATTACGTCTTCAGTTCTGTTAAGCACTTCTGAGAAAGTAGCCTTTGTCATATAGTCCTCCTCTCCTATTCCATCTGCCATGGCTTAAAATTCTTCATTTAACTTAAGTAATGATTTGGCCATATCTGTACTTTCTGTTTCCAAATTGAAATTCAGCCTGAACTGGCCTGAATACGTCATCTATTTACAGGAATTTGATAACTTTTATAGGCGCTATATTCGTATTGGAAAGCGAAGTGGGAGTAACTTCATGAATCCCCTCACCAGGAATGTATGCACTTTTATTAGTGTATCAAGAGGTGTTGCAAATAGTGATGACAAACGTTAAAAAATGGAAAAGTAAATTTGCGCAGATAGCGACTTTTCGTAAATTTATTATATAGTGATATAAAAGCTAAAAGCGAATTATATTAATTTTTGCAATGAAAAGTATTATTTCGATTTTTGTATAAAGCACAGAGATCATTTATATATTTTTGTTTTTGTGAGGGAAAATGCTTGAAGGAATATACATATTTTATGAAAATATTTATTTACCCAATTTGTAAATAATTTTTAAATATACAAAATGGGCCACGTCATCACAAAAAAAAATACTGAAAAGGGTTTAAGAAATATTTGGCTTGTGTTACTCTTTTTTTGGTCTTTAAAACTCGTAGAAAGAACAAATGCTGAGCGGACCAATGTGGGTAAGTTAATATAATAATTGACGAACATAAGTAATGGAAGCATTACGTAAAAACGAGTTTATTGTTAAAGATGTCAGTGAAAGAGGTACGAGGTTTCGCTGTTTTTATATGTGTGGATAAGTTGTATGTTCGTAATTTTCTAAGTCATACAGAATAAAAACTATTTATAGAAGTACATTGTACTTTTTATAAATGAGAAAAATATAAGTAGGGTGTAGTAAAAATTGAAGTCCGATGCATTTGTGTCTATATATACAACATGTTATAACAATATGAAGAAAATATAATAATTGATAGTCAAAAAAAAAAAAAAACAGAAAGAAGGTTATCTTTGGCTATGCCAAAGATATTATACTCGTCACGCTCCTGTGAACGAGCATGCAGAAATACATATTATATTAATGATTTGACTTAAGTTTAGGGTAGAGTCAGTATTCATACTAATTTCAATAAACCAATAGTCACATGAAGATGACGCATGATTATTAGTATGAAATATGTGACATACATATGTAGATGGCGCATGGCTATGGTGTGTTGAGTAAAAGACTATAAAAAGTATAGACTGGATAACAACAAATTGTGTGCATGTTTCCTCGAAAAATTATATACAATTTGTTGTTTGTTTGTTTTTCAGGATTACTTGGCGCTACGACACGAGATATATTAAAAACAAAATGGGGTGTGGCGTGAATACGACTATGTGTGTTATAATCAATTTTGAATCCTAAAAAATCCTTCGGATTTTCATGTTTTTTTTTGTGATAGCTACATATACCTTTCGTCAGGTTCAGGATTAAGTACACAAATAATTACTTTGTTATAATTTTATTAATAACACTGTGCAACAAAAAAAAATTAGGTGTTTTCATTAATGTTATATTTTTTATTTTTTTTTGTCGCACAGTGCAATCTTCACTAGTAATCACAAAAATTGAATCTATCATAACTTTTAAATGGTATGTGTTGGAAGAAAACTGTTAACTGATTCGTGTTCAGCATGTCGAAATTAATAAGGATCATTAATGTCGCCTAACGTAGTTGAAGTAGTTCTGATATGAGATAAATTGCACTTACTTAACATGAAGTCCGGCAATGAGCAGTCTTGTATGATATTAATACTAAAGTCTCGGAGTATCATGATTGGTGTAGTGAGATCTAATTCGAATTCAGATTCATTCATTCTTAACGATATTTTAGGATATTTCATTAGAGCTCGTAACATTCAAGGCTTAATTTCTGTAACGCTGTGCCCGGATGATACCAGATACCATTAACTGTTACTTTTACAAGACATACACCACCAACCTTTGGGTTTTCATTTCTAAATTCATCTCGAAAATGTTGATGTTAATTTTGTTGCAATCAGTGAAGCTATTCATGTTGCGATATATGGCTTAATCAGCTCGTCTTGTCGAGCTGATCAAGAATATATATACTTTTTGGGGTCTCCAATGTCTCCTTCTATGTGAATGAAGTGAGCTGAGCAGGCATAACCAAAGAATGAGCACGTTGTTGCTCTATTTATAGACATTAAATCTCTATTACCTACTAGTGATGAGCGTTTTTGAGCAAATTTTGCAATCACAGTTTAAACAAAGTTGCTCAGTTAAACTGTGATGACAGTTTCTTTGTAAGCTGGTCATTTGTTTTCGCTAACTGTATATGTATATCTATTATGTATATGTATATGAACGCTTTGATAATTTCTTTCATAATTTTGCATAATTTTGATGTGTGTTTGAGTATATTATTACTAATAAAAATAATAATAATAATTTATTACAATTTTCAAATTTTGAGTTTTTGTTGAAAAACATTGGATAACATTGGTAACACACACGACTTTTTTTTTATAAATATAAGATTTAGTTATAATATTATTTAGTATGTAAGTGTATTATAAGTAATTTTTAAATAAATAAATAAATTTATAAGATTAAACAATAACTTTTAGTTATATTACATTACCTTCATTCATTTTTAAGTAATTAAATTACTATTTTACTATTTATTATAACAAAAATGAAATGATTAAGTTTTGTAAACGTGATAATGATAATGATCAACAAAAAGTAAAGCAACAAGAAATAACATAATGCAAATAACAATAAGAAAAGAGAATGTGCGTAAAGTGATAGCCTAAAAAATATACGTAAAACAAAAACAAAATACACACAAAACAACAACAAAAGCAAAAATAACAGCCAAAAATGTTAAAAAAGTCACGTTTCCCACACCGCCAACCGCAATGTTACACAGACCTAACTAAACGTAACCAATGCATTGGTTCTTTCGCTACCTAGTGGTGTAATTAGAAAATAAACAAAACAAAACATCAACTTAAATTAGCAACAAGGGGAATTAACAACAGGTACGGTATATGACTGCAAGAACAAAATAACCAAAGGATACATAAAGGCCTGAATAGAATGATGTTACTGTTACTGAGTCTGTTACCTGTCAAAAAATTAAATACAGCTGTTTGTGTGAGAACGAACAAAATGTGAAGTTGTTACTCTGCTTGTTACTCTGAGTGTTACCGAGAAATCAAATTATTTGAATTTACTCAAATTCAACAAATATTCTCTCTCACTCTCTATCTCTCTTTGTGTTTCTCTCAAAAGTCAAGCACAGCTGATTGCTATTCAAAACAAAAGTAAAATGGGTGAAAGCGCATTGCTAATTTTATAATTATACTCTTCACGGGAGTGAATAGTATTATAAGTTTGTCATGAAGTTTGTAACACACAGAAGGAGACATCGCAGACCACATAAAGTATATATATTTGTGATCAGCTCCATGCGACGAGTTGATTTAGCCATGTCCGTCTGTATCCAAAACTAGTCCCTCAGTTTTTGTCCTCCTGAGGATACTTACCATCCAACATTGGGAATTTTGCTATCTGTAACCTGTCCTGCTTCAGCCTCCACATCTAGATGCAAAAGTCGGTTTTGTTTTCGCAACGTTAACTTTGCACAACTAAATGCAATCTTTCTTGGAACTGATTGGTCTTTTTTAGTCAATTGTAATGATATGACTACTGCTATTAATTTTTTTTATGCAATGGTATACAATATTTTCGTTGCCAATGTCCCGTATATTGTAGATTCATTAGTTTCATATAAACCACCTTGATTTACAAGAAGGCTTTCAAACCTGAAAAACATAACGACTGGGTTATATAAATATTTTAATAGTATTTCTATTGCTTTTGCTAACTTTTGTGTAGCCCGGGCTAATTTTCTTTCATTAAATAACTTTTGTTATAAGAACTGTCCCCCAAGTTGTAAATTGCAATTTTCGCGTGATCCTAAGCAGTTTTATAACTTTGTTAGCTCAAAGCGCAAGTCTTCTTTATTTCCCTCATCCATGAATCTAGTTGACGAAAAAGCCCATATTGATTTCGGTATTGCAGACCTGTTCGCAAAAATTTTTCAATCCACTTATTCCTCTAAACTATATGTTGGCAACTTTTATCCATATCGCACTTCCCATTGTAACGAAATTGTAATTCCTGAAATCAGTCAGGAGAGTCTTCTTTTAAATTTGGAACTGTTGAAACCCACTATCTCACTTGGTCCAGACAAAATACCTAGTTGTCTGCTGAAGCACTGTGCGGAATCTCTGTGTAAGCCGCTTCTAAAACTTTTCAATTTATCACTTAAGAGCTCATCTTTTCCTGCTATCTGAAAGTAATCCCTTATTGTTCCGTTACATAAAAAAGGTAACTAAGCTGACATATCTAATTATAGAGGTATTGCCAAACTTTCTGCAATCCCAAAGTTGTTTGAAAAAATGCTCACTTCAACCCTTTATCACTACTGCAAATCTATTATTTCTCCGTGTCAACACGGTTTTCTGAAGAATAGATCACCAACTACTAACTTGCTTGAATTTACATCTTTAGTAAATCTTGGTTTTAACGAAAAATGTCAAACTGATGTTATTTATACTGACTTCAGCAAAGCGTTTGATTCCGTTAATCATGATCTGCTTAAGCTAGACCTTTTACGTTTTCCGCAAGATCTTCTTTGTTGGATTTCTTCATATTTAAGAAATAGAGTTCAGCGAGTGTTATTTAAATCCACTCTCTCTTGTCCGGTTGATGTCACTTCTGGTGTTCCTCAAGGAAGTCATCTTGGCCCATTACTGTTTATCCTTTTTATAAACGATCTTCCTTCATCCTTGAATTACTCTCGTGTTCTGATGTAAGATGCAAGATGATCTAACATCACTGCATTCATGGTGTTCATGAAATATTTTACAGCTTAACTGCGCAAAATGCATGTTTATGATATTTCATCGCCTGAAACCTCATCTTCCTTTTTACACGATCGACAACAATTCATTAGCGCGTGTCTCTACCTTCAGTGAACTCGGTGTCATTTTTGACCCATCACATTTCGTCAACTGTTAATAAAGCTAAAAGTATTTTTGGTTTTATCAAAAGATGGTCTAAAGAATTTAACGGTCCCTACTTTACAAAGCTTCTTTTTATCTCTCTAGTCCGCCCAGTACTCGAGTACTGTTCGTGCGTCTGGAGCGCTCAATACAAAATACATCAAGACCGTATTGAGTCAGTACAGAAGCAATTCATTCTATTTGCACTTCGGGGCTTAAATTGGAACGTTGATACGTTTGCCTTCTTACTCAAGCAGGCTTTATCTAATAGATCTTTCTTCGTTGAGTAATCGCCGAACTTCTTTAGGAATAAGCTTTCTTCATAAACTTATTACTGGTATTGTTGATTCGTCGGGGCTTTTGAGTCAACTTAGTTTCTGTGTCCCTAGTTGTACTACTAGGAAATTTGTTCCTCTTGCTCTAGGTAGGTGCACAACTAACTTTGCCTCACATGATCCATTTCGTGTATTATGTGATAATTATAACCAAATTAACCACATCCTTTCTCCTGAGATTTCGCCCACCGCTATCAAAGCTCTGGACTTGCAACACCTACGATTCTCCATCCACCGTGACTGACTTTGGACGCACAATTTTGAATGTCAGTCTCTGAACACACATGCTGTGAGTAGGGGCATAGCTAGCTATTTAGCAAATAAATTTCCCCCCCCCCCCCGGGTCAAACACAGATTTATTTTCTTTTTGCTTAATTAGTTGTAAGGCTTTATTTTCAATATTTTTAATATACTTTGTTGACAGTATCTTGTCATAAATAAATAAATAAATAAATTAGGCAAACCGTTTCGGACGTCTTATAAACGGGGTATAAGTCGAGTTTGTGCACACCTCTGGTTGTTACACATGCCCCAACATGTGTTACCATTATCAGCTATTTTGCATCTTTAGTTTGTTTTTGACAGACATAAAGGTGACACGTATTTTTAATTTCTACGCTTTGCTGCAATCTAAAACCAGAAAGAAGGCTATCATTGGCTATGCCTAAGATGTAATACTCTTCACGCTTCTCCAGGTTGCATCCAACCTTCCTTTCTTAGCATCACTATATTCTCTCTGTTACAATTTGAGTATTTACAAAGAACACAATTTGAGTGGCACTTTTATTGTACTTTTATTCTTTATAAGTTTGTCATTTAATTTGGGTTTGTAAGGGAGGTTCCCCTCCTGGTAACCCTTGGATCAAGAAGCTTAAATGGTTTGTGGTTATGGACCAGAAACTTATAATTTCCAAATTTCAGTTCGATACGTTAAATAACAAAAAATGTTTTCCATTAAGAACATCATTTTAAAAGGTGGTTTGTATGAGAGGTACCCCCCTAGTGGTCCGATTCGGCTGAATCCGACAAATGTGCAGCGTATGGTAAAAAGAAACCAGAGGAACTAGTTTTGTTACAGATGGACAGACAGATAAACGGACAGACAATATGACTAAATCAGTTTCATCGAGCTGATCACAAATATATATACTTTATTTGGTCTGCGATGTTTCCTTCTGTGTGTTACAAACTTCATGACAAACTTATAAAACAATTCACTTCCGTGAAGAGTATAAAAATTGATCAAAGGGGGCCAAATAGCTAGCTATGCGCCTACTCACAGCATGTGTGTTCAGAGACTGACATTCAAAATTGTGCGTCCAGAGTCAGTCACGGTGGATGGAGAATCGTAGGTGTTGCAAGACCAAAGCTTTGATAGCGGTGGGCGAAATCTCAGGAGAGAGGATGTGGTAAATTTGGTTATAATTAATAATAATACACGAAATGGATCATGTGAGGCAAAGTTAGTTGCGCACCTACCTAGAGCAAGAGGAACAAAATTCCTAGTAGTTCGACTAGGGACACAGAAACTAAGTTGACTCAAAAGCCCCGACGAATCAACAATACCAGTAATAAGTTTATGAAGAAAGCTTATTCCTAAAGAAGTTCGGCGATTACTCAACGAAGAAAGATCTATTAGATAAAGCCTGCTTGAGTAAGAAGGCAAACATATCAAGGTTCCAATTTAAGCCCCGTTCCAATTTAAGCCCCCGCAAAAAGAAGGAATTGCTTCTGTACTGACTCAATACGGTCTTGATGTATTTTGTATTGAGCGCTCCAGACGCACGAACAGTACTCGAGTACTGGGCGGACTAGAGAGATAAAAAGAAGCTTTGTAAAGTAGGGATCGTTAAATTCTAAAGACCATCTTTTGATAAAACCAAAAATACTTTTAGCTTTATTAACAGTTGACGAAATATGATGGGTCAAGAATGACACCGAGGTCACTGAAGGTAGAGACACGCGCTAATGAATTGTTGTCGATCGTGTAAGAAAGAAGATGAGGTTTCAGGCGATGAAAAATCATAAACATGCATTTTGCGTAGTTAAGCTGTAGAAGATTCCATGAACACCATGAATGCAGTGATGTTAGATCATCTTGCAATCTGACTTGCGAAAAGATATCATTAAATGAAAGGCATAGTTTGACATCATCAGCATACATCAGAACACGAGAGTAATTCAAGGATGAAGGAAGATCGTTTATGATAAGGATAAACAATAATGGGCCAAGATGACTTCCTTGAGGAACACCAGAAGTGACATCAACCGAACATGAAAGAGTGGATTTAAATAACACTCGCCGAACTCTTTTTCTTAAATATGAAGAAATCCAACACAGAAGATCTTTCGGGAAACCTAAAAAGTCCATCTTAAGTAAATAGATAGATAACAGTAAAGTCTTAGCGACATGCACACAAATAAATATGTAAGATCGGCGTCGTGCAAGCCGCACACAGAAATGAAAACATGGTGTCAGAAATTGAGGTTGCGCCAATTTGTTTGGTGTTAAGTGCCGTTCTCAATTATTGCTGTCACAGGTATATCAGTGTATAAAACGCTTAAATAATACATTTAGTGTTGTACATAACGTGAAAATGCATTGAAAATTTAAAAATCAGTGTTATGAATTCAATTGTTTGCGCTCTGATCGAAGACTGGGACTGAAAAAAGAAGCTGTGCCGCCGTCAATTGAAATCAATGATGTCATTGAATTTATAGTTTGTGATAGTGATCATAATTAAGCCGACGCAATGCATTGTTGCAGTGCCGACTGCAGGACTCAAATTAAAGAATTGAATATGGAACTGTTATACTGCTGGGCGATTCCGTGTTGGGACACTCAAAATAGTATGCAGCGTCCTTTTTGGACACAGAAAACAGAGTCGACTGACTCATGGGCCTTTCAGTTTGCAATTAGGTTAGGTTATGCCGGCTGCTCGCAATTACTCGCGAGTTCACCCAGAAGCCTTAAAGTCCCATTATGATGCCTGATAAAAAAGGGTATGGGAAGAATGGTTATCACACAACAGTCCAAGGTTGGTCTAGCTATCTTCCTCTATCTCTAAAACTAATCTGAGGAGTCCTCGAACAGAGCCATGTTCCCCAAAGGACATTTTGCCAATCTACCGATTGGTTGATAACCAGGCCAGAGTGTCCTTGGGACAATGCAGGCAGACTCATTTGGCCATTTTCTGACTGTTAGATCTTTGGTTTTCACTTCCAGGCATGAGAGTATATCCTGTAAGGGTCTGTAAACATCGGCGACTACTTGAGAAATAGGCAGTGCCGAGCCTTTCCTAGCACACTCTCAATGAATTAATTAATCTTGCCGCCTGCCAGACCGCGTAGATTTCTGCCTGGAACACGCTACACCAGTCAGGTAGACGATACGATAGCTGAGCTGTTAGCCATTCCGAGAAGATATTCGCACTTGTACAGTCTACCGTCATGGATCCATCATTATAAATCGAAAGCTCGTCCCGTCTAATGACGTTATCCCATTTCCAATCATCTCTACCCGGTAATCTTGTCTTAAAATTGTCACACCGTAGTCACATACTCCACCATCAGCTTGTATTCCCACGACTTGTAGGGTAGTGCTGTGGCCAGCGACACAGGACTTAAGAAGATGCAGCACCCGGAGTCTGACTGCATATCTGGCCGCTACATACTTGAGATATGTGTCCATCGCTGCCAGATTAAGAATAACATCCAGAGCCGCCTGGGGGGTGGATCGTAGAGATCCAGTAATTCCTAGACAAGCTATTCTTTGCACCTTATGAAGATTGTGTAGTTGGGAATAGGTATTTGCCGCCTCCCACCACACTAGGTCTCCATAGGCTAGGATAGGTCTCACAACTGCTGTATAAAACCAGTGGATAATATACGGCTGAAGCCCCCATCTCTTATCAAACATCTTCCTACATACGTCGAAAGCAGCATATTACCAAGCCACCTGGTGATTGATTCGATTCAGACGTTATTGAAAGCCCCCTCAATGTCAAGGAAAGCCGCCAATATGTAAAGATATGCATACCATCTCGTCCCGGCGATTTATAAGGCTTAAGGCTTATCGCCCAGAGTGACCTTACCACTGTGATCAGGTCATGTAAAACTGCTTCATTGCTTGCACCATCCAAGATTGATCTACCGATACTGAAGTTGATATTCTCAACTTCCCCATCATTATTAGAGCAACCCGGAAAGTGTGCGCCCATGAGCAGCTCAAGGGTCTCCTCACTGTTACTAGCGTATGCACCATCTGCACCGCACAGTAAGCCTGGTTTTGCTGGATCTTTTGCTAGCACCTTTCGAAGTCTGGATGATTCTGTAGTGCTAGTGATATCCTCGATGAACTTTCCCCAGGAGTCTTTAGCCTTCCTACTAGGTTTCTTCAGTTTCTTAAAACTGAGACGATAGGCATCCCAATCCTCCTGACAATTTCTATATTTTGCTTTATTGAAAAGTCTCTTTGCTTCCTGGCAAATTTTCTCAAGCTCCGGCGTCCACCACACATTGCGGTTAGACTTTGGAGTTCGGCTAATAGGACAGAATCTAAGAAAAGCTCTTCCTAACACCTCTTCAATGGTCTGAGAGGACTTCTACAACTAGTCCAGATCTAGACAGTCCTCCACCCGGGGGTAGGAAGTGTCTGGCCAATAGCGTTAGAGAAGCCTTCCCAGTCCGTTCTCTTCGGATTTCTATTAGGAATTGGTTTACTCTTATACCATCTAATGTCATAGCGAATTCTGAAGTGATCTGAGAATGAACATTTAGCAAAAACATGCCAGTTGTCAATGGTGAGGGAGTCACTGTCCGTTGCGTCAATAACCTCTGAACGGTTCTTATTGCAGAAGGGATTTTTTTTTTTTTTTTTTTTTTGAAACGGAAGAAAACCATCGAAAACCTGACCGGTCTACAACCGAAGTGCGGGGCTTTAACCGCGCTAAAAACTTCCGCCCCATGTCCTATTGTCCCCCCGGAACTGTCGCTAGATAATCCGTCGGGAGGAGAGGAGAGGAGGATCATAATTGCTCAATCGTCAGTCTTTCCCAAGTAAGTGGTCACCTAATGCACCTGTACTGTATGTGTTCGTAGGTCGCAACTACACGTCAACAATCTACATTCACCTGTCCGTTTGTGCAGCTAGATCGGCCTGCATTCGCGATCGTTCAGCTGCTCTGCTGCGCTCTGTTGTACGGAGGGTCCGCATAATCATTGCAATAGCGGGGTGGTCGCCCCTGTTTGTTGAGAGTACAAAGTCGAACAGCGCCTTCCCTCTCTTGTTTATGTTTGTACTCCCCCAAAGGGCGTGATGCGCGTTTGCATCACAGCCCAGTACCACATCAATGCCAGTACCACATCAATGCGTCGCATGCTGGACGAATGACCTGATGTGTTCAGATGGGGAATTTTCCTCTTCGTAGGGAAGATACGCGGAAGCGAGGTAGAGACTCTTACCGAACTTCTTCCCGCACATCACTACCGTCAGAACTCCGCTGCTGCTTACCACGTTGCAGGTTTTTGACTTACCCACGATCTGTGGGGAGAAGACATGGTATCCATGACACTTTGGGCCACAAACCCTGTCACTCCTGTATAAGTGCCACGTCAACCATCTTATCCTCCATGAATCGCAGCAGGTCCTCGGAAGGCACTCTGGAGTGATGCAGATTAATCTCTACCACTCCTAGTTTGTTTTCCTGACCTGGCATCTGGATCTAAGATGATCGCCTTCAGGTTTTCCATCCCCAGTTTTGGTTGGCACTTGTTATTCATGATTGGGTTCTTGGACTCCGATCCAATTATGAACCAGAGATAGTTCCCCTCATCATTGACTCATGCTAATCCTCGGACGATGGACCAATCGCTGCTTGCAATTGGAAGATTTTTACCTACGAATAGGCTCTGCATTGTTTCGTTGTCAATAAATGTGGTTTGGACCCATATCTTTATGAGCATCTTTTTTGGGAGCGGGTCCGTTGGTCCCACGCCCAATTTTGCACCAGGCCATAGTTCACCAATATCGCATACCGTGTTTTTCAGAAAACACAGGGTTTCCTCGTTGACCGCTGGCCACGACCTTTGCGCCCTTAAACCACTTTATGATATGAAATTTAGTAAGAAAGGGAGCCTACTTGCGTATCATGGCTTCGTTGATGGAACTCATGATGTCCCCTTCTAGTTTAAGCTAATTAGCGATCGGAAACTTCATTTCTGGGTCGCCTCGGTCGATAATCACCGCCTGAAGTTCAGGCTCTGAACTTAAGCTGACCAGAATTTCTACTGGTCATAGACGCTGGCTTTAAAATGCCTTAATGGAGTCATAAGACCTCTGCCTTTTGCCAGAGTTTTTTGCTGCTTTGCTTGCTTCTCGTAGGCTCCTTACTTGTTCTCACGATTGGCTTTCTTGGGTACCGTGCCCGTGGACGGTGCTACTTCAGTAGGGGCCTTGACGGGTACTGTACCTGAATTCGACGTGGCTAGGCCAACCGTCGGAAACGGCGTCGCACCCGAAGGGGCAGTCACCTCTGCGTTAAGTATTAGGTCAGCATGACTACTTCGCGACGAATCTGATGGGATGTTGTGTTTACGCTCGAAACGCCGCACGTTGTAGTCATGCTTCTTCTGTAGTGTTTTTTCTTTAACAGTCAGCGATTCTGGGGCACGTCCGACTAGTTTAAAGAGAAACCTTTTCGAGGATCTGTACCCATCTCACTGCCTGCGAAGGAGAACACCCTTTCCGTTGTCGGCTACGTTAGACGTTGCCGGTTGAGGAACCACTTTGGGCTGCACCACGTCCACCACTGTGTCAAACACTGGAAGTCGAGCTCTCGCAAGCGCTAGCTCATTTTCCAGCGATGAGCCAGTCAACGCTGATACTACCCCTGTGGTTTCTCTGCCCAGGTCAAACGCAACTTGCCTCCGGAAAGGGCCTTCACTTTTAGGTTTTGGCCTATTTGATACAGAGGCCAAGTGGTCCACCTCCACATAGGTTTATAGAAATCAAAAAATGAAAGAAAGAAAGATTTTGTATCAATAAAAATAACAGGATATTAAAATAAAAGTATTAGAAAAATAGGGGACCGAGTAGAAGAATTATAACGAAAATAAATAATAATATAATAAGAATGTAATTTTAATAAAATAATAAGCTATAAAAAAAGGTATAAAAACAAAAATTGAGTAAGAAATAAAATAAAAACCAGAAAGAAGGCTATCATTGGCTATGCCAAAGATGTAATACTCTTCACGCTCCTCCGGGTTGCATCCAACCTTCCTTTCTTCTTCTTCTTAGCATCACTATATTCTCTCTGTTACAGTTTGAGTATCAACAAAGAACACATTTTGAGTACCAACAAAGAACACAGTTTGAGTTGCATTGCATTTTTATTGTACTTATACTCTTTATATAATGTGTGTTTGTATGGGAGATACCCCTGCTGGTAACCCTAGGATCATAATATACCATTTACATGGTTGATGAATATAGATCAGAAACTTATAGTGTCGAAATTTCAGTTCGATACCTCAAAGAACAAAAAACTTTTTCTAATAAGAACATTAATTTAAAGGGTGGTTTGTATGGGAGCATCCGATTCGGCTGATTCACACAAATCAACTGCGTATGGTAAAAAGAAACCTATGTGCAAAATTTCAGCTCTCTAGCTCAAAAACTGAGGGACTAGTTTTGGATACAGACGGACAGACGGTCATGGCTTAATCAACACGTCGCATCCAGCTGAGCACAAATATATACTTTATGTGGTCTACGATGTCTCCTTTTGTGTGTTACCAACTTCATGACAAACTTATAATACTATTCACTCTCGTGAAGAGTATAATAAAGTAAAGAAAAAAGTATCGAAATACGGTACAATTTTAGCAACCTGACCGCACTGTTTAAAAAATGACTCGCGAGCCCTGCAAATTGCCCAACAATTTCAAAACACTGCTTACCTTGTGAGTAGGACATTGCTATATGCAACAAGAAACACCTGTTTCACAACAATACTTGTTTCTAATGGGATAGAAATCGGTGACATCAGCAAGGAGCCATTTGAATTTGCGCAGCGATTGCCTCTCAAGATTTTTTCACAACAAAAAAGAATGAAAAATAACACACCGGCACCCACGCTTGAACACGAATTTGTGAGTAGAAAATACCACTAAACACACCACTGAAATAAACTATAACAAGTTATTTTTTTAGCATGTTAGAAAGCAAGAATACCAGAGCAAAACAAAATCGTGTTGTCGCACAGATGAAGATCTCCTTCTTCAGTACAGTCGAAATAATTGCACTTCTTATTAAAAAAAATATGAAAAAATACGAAGATTTAATATAATATGAAAGAGTCTTCTGTTATGGCTTGTGATTTTCTGAGTGATAAGTCTAAAAAGAAGATGAAGTATATAGTAATAAATACAATATGATAACACTTTTGTTTTTTTTCTTTAAATATATTTCCCTTGATAAACTTTTTATCCACACAAAATGGGGTTTGTTTTCTTCCTCCAGCAGCAGCAGACTTATGTGGAAAGGCTTTCCACAACGAGTAAGGTATAGTGCACCTATAATACCATCAGCATAAATATCATAACCAAAGACATCAATACTGATGTTTGTATTCATTTCTTCAAATTTATTTATATATTTCAACTCCAGTGAAAATACCAAATTTGAGAAATCAAGTATCTTATTCTTTTCGTTTATAGTTATTCGCGAGTTTCTAATGTCTTGGATATTGTAGGATGAGCAAAGATTAGGAGTGCTTACACCAGATCTCAGCACAGCAATTAGAGCCCATTTGAAGCAATAGTCATCAGTATTGCGCACATTACTGATGGATATTAAAATAAAAGTATTAGAAAATATAGGGGACTGAGTAAAGGAAGTATAACGAAAATAAATAATGATATAATAACAATGTAATTTTAATAAAATAATAAAATATAAAAAGGAATAAAAACAAAAATAGAGCAAAACACAAAATAAAAACAAAATAAAGAAAAAAGTATCGAAAGAAGATACAATTTTAGCAACCTGGCCGCACTGTTCAAAAAATGACTCGCCAGCCTTGCAAATTGTCCATCAATTTCACCATACTGCTTACCTTGTGAGTAGGATATTGCTATGTGCAAAAAGAACCAGCTGTTTCACAACAATACTTGTTTCTTCAGTTGGCAATTAATTTTATTTCTTTTTCCTTTCAATCACTTAGCCTAATATTTCATTTTGTACAATGCTTATAGTCAAACTGTTGATGATCTAAAAAAACTTAAGATAACTTAAAGAGAGTACAAGATAAATAATAAAATAAAGTTAAAAATAATTCAATAACAATTCACAATAATTAAGATTAAGAGACTTGAAAGATTAGTAAATACATAACTTCAAGAGAACTATTGACTAAAACGATTATTTGGCGGCGAATTCTCATCCGCCAGAAGAACCAGTGTTCCTACTGCAATGTTGCTGTACACCTTAGTTCGTTTTTGGCACTGTTTTAGTAGGGTCAAGTATTCCTTTGACCAACTACGCCACACCTATTGCTGCACGGCATTGACTCGCTTATATCGATTCCCATTTGTTTGGGATACTTACCCAACAATATTTCAAGCGGAAATGCATGCCACTGAAATTTGTGCGAGGGAATGTCTTCGCAGGAAAATGAGAGGTGTACATATTTACAAACTCTCGGATAGTCAAGCGGCCTTAGAAGCCCTACAGTCGCTCACTTTCACTTCAAAAATGGCTTATGACTGCCTATACCAGTCAAGTGAACTGGGTACCTTTAATATTGTTGTAATAGGTACCGGGACATGAAGGTCATGAAGGCAATAAAAAGGCCGCATACTTGGCTAAACAAGGGGCGATCATGCCCTTTTTCGGTCCTGAGCCATTCTGTGGTCTCTCGAAAAACCACAAAAACGAAGCAATCAGGAAACTTGAGGAAAAGAAATTTCTAAAACACTGGGTGAACTCCACTGGACAACGCCATGCAAAACAATTCCTCACCCTTTCAAAGGGAAAAATGGCCTGGGGTGAATGCTTCCAAATCTTTTGCATCAGCGGTGAGAGGGCAGAGTAGACGAGAGTTCATTATTGTCTCTACTTGCGCCACCACTGTCGACATTTCTTCAACGTTTAACGCCATCCCGTTAACATGTCCCCAGATATGTGGGGATCTTAGAGGTTAAATTTGAACTCTACACCAAAGGATCCACAATCGTCGAAAAGACTCTTTCTAGTCGGATCCTTATGTAGCTTCATTGACATTTCTCATATTTCTCGGCGTGCTCCTACAAAATTTGTGGCGTTGGCGCAAAAGATTTCTCTACACATTCCTCTTCGCGCGAAAAAGCATCCGCGCCCATTGAAATGCATCTCCATTGGGCCCGCAAAGTAAACTGCAGCTCTTTGAAACAGATGTACCTCTCCTCTGATTCGGTATGACGGCAAATGCTCCATGAATTGATTGGCCAGTACTGGTCGCTGTCGAAAACAAGCAATACAACCTCGAACTGTCTGCCGAGCTAGAGATCTACAATTAATAATCCAATATCTTTGACGTACAAATGCACATAAATCTTGTGCACCAGTATGAGCGTTAATCCGATGCATAAAACACAAAAGTGACGTTACCACTAAATGGTCGCTCGGCAATAATATAGGATGCTTGATTCCGAATGCAATATTTTCTTTAGCCAAACCCTTATCATAGCCACCCCCTTAAGAGTGATCTACAATCGGAGTAAACTTCTGAACCTTTGCTGATTTTACTATCTTCTTTGCCCTTATGCACGTGAACTCTTCAGACAAATACACATTCTGTACATTGTGCAGTAACATAGCAAGCCCCTTTCTTCTTTCTCTTACACTCAGTGTACATGGATTCCTAACATCAATTTTTCTATAGATTTGTAACCAACTATATACATAACCAAAGACTCACTGCAACTGAGCAAATTCATTTACGAATTTACAACTGCCAACAACATCCTCTTATCCCACAGATAGTTGTCTTGATCCAAACTTCTGGCATACACAACTGCACCATAGGCTTGATTGAATGCATCTGAAAATCCATGCAATGTAACATCTGCAGTTATTGGAAAAATGCAGCGTGGAAACTGTACCTTCCACACTTCCGTCAGTTCTGTACGAAATATTGCCCACTGGCCTCGAATAGCTTACGGAAGTTCTTCATCCCAATCCATAACCTTTGCAATAAGATCTTCCATAATATCAGTAGTGGAATTAGCAAACCCTTTGGATCGAAAAGCTGCGTCAACTCTGAGCTTCGTGATCTTAGTACTTGCAGGAGTAGGGTATGTAAAATGGAATCTATCGTCACCTGAGTCCCACAGTATGCCTTATGTTTTAGAACAGTCCAAAGTCTTGATTTCCAAAGGGTCAGCGACCAATCCTTGCGATTGTACCCTCACTTGCACAATTCGAACACCACTTGTGCAATTCGAGTTTGCCAAGATTCAAAACTGCTGAAATCTCACTTTTCAATGAGCAACCTTGATTATGTTAGCCCCGACCAGCAAGTCATTCACAAAACAGTTTTCTAGTATGGCTGTTATTACAAAAACGATTTAAAACTTTAACGTTTATTTATATTTATGAATTTGAATTAGTTATAAAATTGGATGTTTAACGTTTGGTTATTTGCTTAGTTGGTTGTTGGTTGTTGCTTAGTTGGTTATTGTTTTTTGGTGTTTCAAAATTGTGTCGCCACCGGCTTCCCTCTCTTTGCGGTAGAAACACTTCTTTTGGCTTGGGTTCTCCCCAGGGTTGCTTTTCGATTATGTGACCGACAGCCGATTACACCTCGACTATCGATCACAACTGCCGTAACAATGGCCTTACACTCCGCTGAGTACTTCATACTAAGCAACTTTACCAAGTAGCGCTAGGAAGGGCGCGTCATTGGTACCATATGTTACCGTTTTAAGGCGAAATTCTTGCATGGCCGCAGTAGGATTATTTCGCCACAATATTCCTTGGAAGTTGCAATTTTAATCGTGCACTGACACCTGCCTATACATCTTAGAGCATATCGATGCAGGACGCATCAAATACCACACACAACTTGGTGGTTACCACGCCAGGTCGTAGAACCGGATGATGAAGTAACGAATCTGAGAAACATACTCGGAATTAACAATTTCAATTCCTTATATTCATCAATTAACTTCGTTTATGCTTCCTTTAGAAGCCCATTTCTAATCAATCTATTTTCTAATTTCATAAATAAATTCAACGCAATATCATACGAGTCCCCCAAACCTGACTTGTTTGACTTAAATGGCAAGCGAACTATAAACCACCTTGACAAAGTTTTCTTCACATTTGCCAAAAAGTGATCTTCGCAAAATTTCTCTTCAGGGGTGTGCTGATTCTTTGAAATCTAGATATACTATATTTTTCAAAAAGATTCCACCATCTTGCTCAACTTATTCTCTTCGACTCCTCAGAAACCACTGCTCCTGATAATCCATAGAAGGATTTCGGATCTGCTAGCTAAGGCCTTCTAGCTTGGATGTATTAGGCGCACATCTCGTAATGTGATAACATTCACACAGATCATTCAGTACTACATTTATCGAATCCTACTTTTGCCAACACAAGAACAGGAAAAATTGCGTAATAATAACGATCTATATCAACCGTGTAAATTTCATGATCATCGGGTTACCAGGAGGGGTTCTTATTAAAAAAGTTTTTTGTTTTTTACATATCGAATTAAAATTTGGACACTATAAATTTCTGATCCATATTCATCAACCATGTTAATTTCATGATCATAGGGTTCCAGGAGTGGTACGTCCCATAGAAACCCAAATTAAATGGCAAACTTATAAATAATAAATGTACAATAAAATTGCCAATTAAACTAATGTGATGCTAGGAAAGGAAGGTTGGATACAACCCGGAGGAGTCTGAAGAGTATTACATCTTTGGCATAGCCAGTGATTGCCTTCTTTCTGGTTTTACGTCATATTCGATTTTCTTTCTCTTTTTTTGTTGCGCACCAACACATATGGCACAGAACATTTTAAATTACACCACAAATTGTTAATTTTTTTAAGAAATTTTAATGAAATAAGTATCAGCAATGAAAAAGAAAGCTGTAAGAACTATATTCAAATATTGCAAAATGTTCTAAAACACGTCTTTTTTAAAAATTTTTAATTTTAATTTTGCCAAGGTTCCACGTGTGTGTAACCAAAACAAAAAACAGCTGTTCCAAAAACACAAAATGCATTATGAACACTTTCTGTGAATGCTCAGTGTGAAAAGACTATAAGAACTAACAATTGAGATGTTGTATAGAATGATGAAATTCGCGATTTCAAAAGAGTGTCCACGCAGCCTTGGACACCTGCTGTGGTATCGCCTATGCCATGAACTATTAACCCTGCATTCTCTACCTCTAACCCTAGCCTTCTAGCCTTGCCTTAAGACTGCTGGTTACGAAATTAACCTGACTGGAAGCATCAAGCACACACCTACACTTCGGAAACTCATTAGGTTTACCCTTCACTAAAATCAATGCTGTGGTCAAATAACAAGCATGACCATTTTATAAGAGCGAACTATTCAGTGAACTCGTTTCCGATTGCACTCCTGACTGACCTCATTACACGTACTATTGAAAGAAGATCCTCTATGTAATAGTGCATGATGAAGACCCTTACATATTTTGCAACGTGTATTGGGGCAAGCGTTCCTGCTAATTGAAGAAATTGGGACAATCCGACAACATATGAGCACCAGTATACTTAAAGCAGGTTTCTTTTCCTTCCTTAATTACTGAGTTCAACGTAGTTTGATTATGTGAAACCTTTCCACTAAACTTCGATTGCTTCGATGACCCTTCATGATTTAGTTTGCGACCTATCATAATGGAATGAATTATAAATTTATAGAAAACTTCCCAACTATGCAACTACTCACTACAATAATTAAGCTACCACCGTTGAAATTAGGGATTGTACGAAAACCGACATTTTAGTAATCCGGTTTTTTTTAATTTGGCTAGAAAAAAGGTTTCGGTTTTCGATTTTCACGGGTCATATTAAAACATTTTTTGGATAAAATTGAAATATTCAGGAGGTTTTTATTAACAAAACTTAAAGATTTAATAAACAATTCATTTTTCAGAACTTAATAAAATAAAAGGTTTATAAGACTTAAATTCAAATAACAATTCATTTTTATATTTTAATTATATAAAAAAAAAATTTTACAAAACAAATACAATTTTTTGTTTTAAATATTTTTATGAATATATTTATTTTGTTGTTGTTTTTAATAAAATAAACTTTTAAAAAGCAAAGAACATCCACTGATTTATTACTCAGTCGCATCCGAATTTTAGTGAAAAAATTACCTGATATCGAACTAGGCTTAATTATCCTCAAAGCTTCAAACAATAAATTTAAATTTTTTGTTCTCTTATTTGTTGCTTCTAAAATCATAAATTCTTTTTTTAGAGTTTGAGGTAACGTCTTTTGGATCTAACAAATATTTATTTATTGCTAGTTCCATAGTGTTTTGCTGACAAGATGCTATAGTCTTTCATTTGACATATTTTCTTCGCGGTCATCTTCTTAATCTTTGTACTACATAAGCTTTCTTTTTGGCGAATTTAATGATATCATTTTTGTTAGTTATTCGCAGTAGTTTATCAGAAGATGTAGTGTGAGAGTTTTGTAAATATAATATAAGTGAAATTAACACAGAGTCTTTCCAAAACTCGAGATTTTATATTATTTTTTAGCAGCAAACAACTTATAACTAATGCCAATCTTCAATTTTGTAATTCTCCTAACAAAAATCCTAATATTCCCTCACTTGTTAATAAATTTGCGTCTTGTCTACCTAAAGCATCAACGGCTAGTTTGACTGCACCTAAAGTTGTGAGATAGCCATCAACTTCTTTTTCTTCTTCATTAATTATGTAAGGAGAATTAAGATCGTTTAAAGATTGATAAAACATTTTTTCATATGTAGAAATCTTTCAAACAATTCTTCTAAGCTATTCCATCTCGTTCTAACATCAAGAATAAAATGTAATGCGTTTCCAAATTTTTCTTTCACATAATTTTGAAGAATAGCATTTCTGGTAGGAGATTTTCTAAAATATTTGCATATTTTTCTGATTTTATAAATAATTTGGTCCCATTTTTCTATTAATTTATAATACTTCATGTCGTCAGTCTCTTACTCATCGTAGTCATCATCTGACCACTATCTTCAGAAAACTAATCTAATTCATTATGAAATTTATTTTTGTATAAAAGTCAGTAACTGCTAAGTGTATAGTATGTGAATAGCACAGCTGATTAATAATTAATGATATTTGCCCAAACTTTATCATAACTGCAGCACCATCATTTGTTGTAGCCACAATATCAGATGTTAAGTCTAAAGGAAAAAGCTGCAGCTTTTCAGTCACCAATTTTAAAATTGTGTTGGCGTTACAAGTACTTGTTATTGGAGTTAATCCCAAATTAAAATCTTCGTCAGGATGGTGTAGGTAAATATTTAAATATCTAAGATTTCTTCTTCTGGTCCATTCATCTATAGTTATAGAAAATTTTTTCCCATCCTTCTTCATGGAATTTAATTTGTTTACAGTTTCATTTTTTATATTATAAAATGAATAAATAAGGCCCATCACACGAGTGTTATTTTGTGGAATACAATATTCTCGTTGTTGCAGTGACTCACGAATAAATTAACTTCTTGTTATGGCATTACGACAATCCATCTAACGCAGCAAGTTTTAAGACAATTTCTTCCAGAGAACTACTTTTAAGCTTGTTTGCAACACCTAAACAACCTATGTCAAGTTGGTTCAAGATCATATAATTTTTTCCCCGTTACTTTATCGTGCGCTGCTCTCAAACGGTGGTGGAGGCTGCTCGTGGATGATCCCTTGCAATTTAATATTTTATTGCAACAACTACACTGCGCTTTATTAGTTTCCACCTTTTTAAAATATTTCCACACAGACATTTTAAAAATGTATTAAATTTACGACTTTTCTTTTCAAGAATTGGTCTAACCAAAGAGGTAAATAATAATTTAGTAGTGTGAGGATCATTAAACTTTTTAGACTAACGTTTAATATATCCTAGAACACTTCTAGCTTTATTAATGATAGAAGAGAATATGCCGAAATGCAGCTTAGGATCCATCAAAACACCCAGATCATTGAATTGTGTGACACGTTCCAGAGTGTGACCATTAATGAGGTAACAGTTTACAATTAAATTTTTGCGGTGAAAGGAAATAGTTTTACAGTTGTCACAGTTAAGCGTGAGGTAGTTCATGATGCACCACTGAGATAATGAATCAAGATCGTGTTGAAGAAACATTTCTTGGATGGGAGATGCAATAGCTAAGCATAACTTTACATCATCAGCATACATCACGTCGCTAGAATGTTTTATGGCAGATTGCAAATCATTTATAAAAATATTGAATAATAACGAACCTGCGGAACTCCAGAAGTTACACGAATAGTTTTAGATATAGCTGTTTTAAAGATAACTCTTTGGGTTCTAGAAGTTAGATAGGATGTAATCCAGCTAACTAAACTAGGGGGAAATCAAAGATGTCCAGTTTTTTATGGAGTAAGAAGTGACAGACGCGTCAAAAGCTTTACTAATATCAGTGTATATGACATCCATTTGATGTTGTTCTGAAAAACAACAATTTACCAGCGAAGTAAATTCTTAGAAGTTGGTTGTAGTCGAACGCTTCTTGGCAAATCCGTGTTGTGATGTACTTAATACGAGTAAAGGAAGATCGAAATGTTGCACTTGATCAGTGATAATATGTTCAAACAAGTTTGGAATAGCTCAAAGTTTAGCTATCCCTCGATAATTTGAAATATTAGATTTACTGCCATTTTTGTGGAGGGGAATAAGATAGGATTGCTTCCAAATATAAGGTAATATTCAATATTCATACACAAAGCTTCTGCGCACCGTTTGAAAACACAACTTGGTACATCACATAGACCGGGTAAAAATGTTAATTTTAAAGATTTTAAGTATTGTAATACTATACTACTGTCGATAACTGGCATGTTGAATTGAGGAATGTGATATGGGTATGAACTATCACAATTGGGATCTCATTTGATAGCCTCATTGATCTGTGCCACATATGACTGATAGCAGAAATTGTTTAGGTGTAGAAAATTATAGCGAGATGTAGCGTATCTAGAGTAATCAGCGGACAAATCGGACCTATTAAATTTTTTAAAGAATCTATTTTTAAAATTTTTAATTTAATTAGATCATGAGAAAACCATGATGGAGTATCTGGTTTACGTTTGAATTTAATTTTCGGAACACATATTTTAAAATGTTTATTCATAGTAGTGTATAATAATAACGGGCCCGAAAGCACTGCGACCAAAAAGATCTATTGTTCATGGCCTTATTTTATAGAAACCCTATATGTTTAGACTTTTTTTAACTTAACATTACTTGGGGTTAGTAGTTCCACAATTTGTGTGGATTAACAACAGTTTCACCAAGGTGGTGAAGTCTTTGTCTACCGAGTGCAGGACATTTGCAGAGTATATGCTCTGAACTTTCTTTATCCATTTCACAAAATCGGCATACATCAGTGTCGGAAGGACCTAACTTATTTTGATGATACCTTAGGTTGCAATGCCCCGTGAAGTATCCAGTCAGAATGCGTAAGTCTTCTCTACTGAGTGAGAGAAGCTCATTCGAGATACCCTTTGAAAGGGTGAGGTTTTGCATGGCGTTGTCCAGTGGAGTTCACCCAGTGTTTTAGAAATTTCTTTTCCTCAAGTTTCCTGATTGCTTCGTTTTTGTGGCTTTTCGAGAGACCACAGAATGGCTCTAGACTGAAAAGGAGCATGATTGCCCCTTGTGAAGCCAAGTAGTCGGCCATTACATTGCCTTCATAACCTTCATGTCCCGGTACCCATCCTAATACAACAGTATTAATATTACCCAGTTCATTAAACAGGCTTAGGCAGTCATATGCCATTTTTGGGGTGAAAGTGACCGACTGTAGTGCTTTTAAGGCCGCTTGATTATCCGAGAGTATGTAAATATGTACTCCTCTCTTTTTCCTGCGAAGTCATTCCCTCGCACAAATTTCAGTGGCATGCATTTCCGCTTGAAATATTGTTGGATGAGTATCCATTGGGATAGATTTTTTGAATTTTGGGCCATAAATTAGTAGTGTAAAAAAACTGTGTAGCTAGTTCGATATTATCACAGGAATACAAATATGACCAGTTAGTGTCATTAAACAGATGGTTAAGCTTAAAGAAATCAGTTTGTTTGAAACAGAAAACGCGTCTTGATGTAGGTAGCAAATTAGAAAGATAATCAGAACGTCGTCCGAAATCTTTCAGCATAATGATTCTTTGGTTGGGTGATATGCATCCTCAGGAATGGAAAGAGAATTGCTTCTGAACAAGGAAACATCATATATGTTGTCGATAAAAACCAAATATAAAATTCGGTCAATGCTATTAGCTATGTAGATTACTTGCTGAAAGGACAGATCCAGCAATGAATCGACAAACTCAAAGGTAACTGAACATATAACAGCATTGCAATTATCAGAGGCCGTCCAAGAAAAAATCCGAAGGTTAAAAACTCCCATGATTAAAATTTTTATAAAAGAAAACAATATTTTAATTGCAGTTAGATGCAATAAATAAAAAGATTCATCTGAAGCAAGTGAGATATAGGAGCATGTAATAAATGAATTAGAATTGGCAAATGAGATTTTCACACAAATAAACTCAATGCCATCAGTGTTATCCAAAGATAGCAAGTCAGTAGAATAAGAAGATCTAACGGAAATAAGATCTCCACCAACACGATCAATACGATCTTTCCTAAACATTAAGTAAGTATTATTAAATAATTCAGAATTATGAACGTCTGGACGAAGCCATGTTTCAACGAATACAATAATATCTGAATGAAAAGTGAAACTATTTAAGACACAAAATTTGATTTAACGGGAGGTACAGCGACAAGTTGCTTTGGCTCAATTGAGGCACGAGCATTCAAGCTAGTGGATGCAACAACCTCCGGTGCAAGCTGTACAACAGATGCATAAGAATTCTTATGACTGTCGGCCACATTTGACACTTATAGTTTCAACTGCCGCACAGGCGCAATGAAAGTGGTAAAGATATGAGGGGGGTAGATGGAAGGTTTCCAGGTCCTAAGAAAATTTTTGATTTTGGCGAGTCACGCCGTTTTCGCTTAGGCGACAAATTACAGATTTGTAGATCTTTGAAAGACTTTTCGTGCAATGTGAACTTATCGTTCAAGCGCCTAAAGGCTTTCGCCAGATCATCGTAAGCTACACGCATTAATTTAACAAACTTACGTAAATCTAACTCATCAGGTCTTCAAGTTAGGCATGACCAGCGAAGACCAATATTTTCATCGATAATATCGGCAATTCTCCCATTTATTCCAGCACAACTTACGTGGCCCGCGTTTTCACACAACCAACATACCACATTGCGGCATTTAGCTGTAAATGTTTTGTTGCTGTACTTCGGAACACAACAATACATTTTCAATGATAATTGAGACAAAAAACAAAAGAAAAACCAAATAAAATGAAAAATAAATATAAAAATTACAAAATCAAAAAGTTCTGCACCGCCACTCCGTACAAGAGTAAATGATAACACAAAAACAAATTGCACAGAGCAAAAACAAATAATTAAAGCAAAAATTGAATTTACAAAAATAAACAAATGAAATCGAACTATGCACAATCAGTTCAGAAAAAAATCTATCTAAAATCTCAAAACTTTGACTAACGCTTACATGAGCTTCACTTTTAACCTGTTTCTCTATTTCCTATTGTTATATAAAGCTGGATGAACTGAGATTCAATCAAATATAATCTTGATTCAAAATACCTCATTCGTCATAGACGTACCATTCTTGGTGACGTAATCCATGCTTCGATTCAAAGAGCTCAACAAACCTTCACGCACTGGTGTTAGATCCTTCTTGCTGTTCGCTTCGGTGCCAGTGCACAATAATCTATTTCTATAAAAAATTCAATGCCTACGAACCTAGACGAAAATATTGCCAAGTATCCCTCGTTGTCTAATTCAATTTAATCTTCAGATGCACCGCAAACGAAATCACAGAACTCAACTGAAAATCTAGTACAACCTACAACAACTGATTGGTTGAATCTAAGCCCAATTCAAGTCAATTTAAACACAAGCATCATTGATGGTCTATCAATATCCTTTCAATGCGCACACAATGCAAAGCAACAACTCATAATAGTTTTTCATGGTATCACTGTATGCACTGCTTGCAGAAAAAAATCAATTACCTTTGAATATTAAAATGCTAAATAGCGAACTTATATTTCCTACTGTTCTAATACAGTTTTCCTTACTGACCTACAAATGTAAGCATAAAATGCACAGCAAAATGAACAAAGTCTATTTCCAAACACAAATCAAATTGTTTTATATTATGAACAAAAAGAAACGAAAAGAATTGAGCACCTACACTTTGTCAAATTGAATATGTACAAATTTCGATCGAAATTTCCGTTCAATAATAACAATGCATGTTCACTATGTCACATATGTATTCTAATGATTAACCCACCAAACAAAGCACAAAGCGGAATAGAAAATAAACGAAGTCTGCTATGCACATATTGTCTGAAAAATAACCGTACTTATCTACATGCACATATGTACTTATGTCAGCCTATGCATTTGCCTATGTCCTTCGTTGGCCTTCGAAATTGTTTTTATTTATTTTAATTATTATTTTTAGATATCGCAAATAACCGCACTCGGAATCAATTTAAATCTTAAACATTATTTAATAGATTTATTTTAGCACGCACTTAAATGCATCGAAATAAACACTCACCTGAAGTGACCAAAGATATAGACCAGCTACAGTAGCTCAGTCCAGCAGCCAATCCTCCGTTGATTGCTTCCTGCAGTCCCCTGTACTGCTAATAAATGAAGATCAAAATCCTCTCTGAATCCTCCAAAGGATGAGAAATGGAATAAGTCCTCAATGTCAGGTCCCTGATCGCGCGCTACGGGAGTAAATAGTACATATTATAAGTTTGTCATGAAGTTTTGAACACACAGAAGGAGACATCACTAAATCATCATCGATTAGGCGAGTGGACTTAGCTATATATATACAGGTCTGCGATGTCTTCTTCTGTGTGTTGCAAACTTCATGACAAATTTATAATATATTCACTCCCATGAAGATTATAAAAAGTACATTGAAAACTGTATTGTGTCCCTCAAACTGTGCTTATATTTGATGCTCAAACTGTGTTCTTTGTTGATACTCAAACTGTGACAGAGAGAATATAGTGATGCTAAGAAAGGAAGCATATCTGATATATGGCATTTGTCGCCGCTCGGTTGGATCAATCACTTAGCCTAATATTTCATTTTGTACAATGCTTAAAGTTAAACAGTAGATAATCTAAAAAAGCTTAAGATAACTTAAAGAGAGTACAAAATAAATAATAAAAAACTCCACTACAGAGCAGTCAACTCTAAACTATGATACAACTAAAGTTTAAGAAAATACAATAACAATTCATAATAATAAGAGATAAAGATAAATAAAGATTACGCGACTTCAAAGATTAGTAAATATATAAAATTCAAGAGAACTATTGACTCTAGCTCTATTATTTAAACAGTTCGGCTCCAACAACTGCGTTCAGACAGCGAGTTCTGAATAGCTGTTTTTTGTTTTGATTATACACACAAATGGAACGTTATGGCAATTGTTGGAAATAAAAAGTGAAATTTTGTGAAAAATACAAGATTTAGAATACTTTGCAGTAGTGCTGTCGAAACATCGATGTTTACCAACGTTTTATAATGAATAATAAATTGACGAATTCAAGGCATTAATAAAAACTTAAAAAAAAATTCCATTAGGAAAGGTCGATACATCGATGTTTTTCCCCGATGTATCGATGTATTCGTCAATTTATTATTCATTATAAAACGTTTATTGTATAAAACTAAAATAAAAGATATTAAAACATATCAAAATAATAATAAAAAAGAAAGTATAACATAAACAATTCTGTACCAGCCAGAGTGAGATTTCTTAACTTCATATTTGAGATCCATTCGTTTTTGTTAATAAAAAGAAGCATGTCAACATGCTTCGATTTTAGCGAAACCCTTTTTTCGCTGACTAGTTGCCCTGCTTTGCTGAACATTCGCTCGCTTTCAGTGGACGTTGCAGGGACACAGTGGTACTTTTTAGAGCATATTTGCAAATGCTTATCATTTGAGATCTGCAAAGAAAAAATACTATCATTAATAACGTATCAAAGCCAAAATTGTTATTTAAAGTATTACCTTCCAGTAATCTAATGGGCACAAGCTTGAATCCAAATTTTCCATATTGAAATATTGACGAAGAGTCAAAATGGAGTCAACTCGACAGTTCCGATTTCTATGCGACTACCTTATTTCTAAGAATTCAAAAAGTGGCTGTGTTGTAGACGTTGGTGTTGGCTGGCTTGTGGCGGAAAGAAGAGAAGCGCTAGGCAAGGCATTGTTGATTGATGAGAGCTCATTTTCAAGAATTTTCTCTACCTCTGATGTATTAAAAGGCGACAAGAAACCCTTTTAAAACGAGGATCTAGCAGTGACTGTGCGCTTCTCATACTGCAATAGTCTATGCTTTATTCCCTCCATTACAAAGTTGCATGCTTCACGGCCTTCATCAGTCTTTAATTTGCCTTTTAGATTTTCCAAATTATGGAGAACACCACATACAGCCGGTATAACCATTGACACTGTCACTGCAGAGCTTGATGATGTGTGCACAGTTGCGTGTTCAAATGGTGAAAAAACTTCCTTCAAGTCCTCCAAAACTGAAATCTCATCAGAGGTTAATGGCATTAATGCTTTTTTAGTGTTTAGGAGTACCTTCACAATTGCAACTTTTGTTTGAATAATGCGTTCGATCATATAAAACGCACTGCTCCATCTAATGGGGCACTCCTGTTTTAGGCTATATGGGGTATCGGTATTCTGAGCTTCTTTATATTTAGCATAAGCTACTGAGCTGCTCTTGAAAAATGAAACGATACTCTTACACTTTCCCATAATAGTTTTAATTTTTTCTTGAGAAAGACATTCTTGTATTATCAAATTTATTGAGTGAGCAAAGCATGGCACATGTCTTTTTTGCAGGATCTCACATGCTTTCATCATGTTTCTGGCGTTATTTGTCACAATTGCTGTCACTTTGTCAAAAACTCGCCATTCAGTGAGAACATCACGCAATGAACTCGATATGTTCTCTGACGAGTGGTTGGTTTCATCAAGCAACTTTTTGGTTGACAAAACTGCTGTGCGAAACTGGAAATTATCTGTTATGAAATGGCAAGTGACCGTGATATAACTTTCATTAGCGCGTGATGTCCAGCAATCCGTTGTTATAGCGCAATGCTCAACATCTTCCAAAATAGCAGTCAATTTTGACTTCATGTCGTTGAAAAGATTAGGCATGCTTACGTTTCATAATTTTGTACGAGAAGGTAACTCGTAACGAGGATCAAGCGTGTTGACAAAATGACGAAACCCTTTGTTTTCCACAAATGTGAAAGGTTGCAGGTCTGAGCTGATGTAATACATCAAAGCGCTATCTAAACTTCTTTTCCTACCTGACGATGCTTCGTATTTTTTGTCTATAAACGACAAAATAGATCCTGATGCCTTTGAGAGTTCATTTATTGTCAAAGAAGGATGCATGCGCTTCAGATGACCAGACAAATTGGTAGTATAACCACTTGTTTGGTATGATTTCCCACATTTTATACATTAAGCAGACTTACCATCCGTTGACTTATTAAAAAAGTTCCAGACTGCTGACTTGCATTATTTTGCCCGCTTACTAGGGATTTCTTCATCAAGTTCACCGTCCAACTCAATAGAGTTCGCATTGTTGCAATCTACATACAAAAACATATATACAATATATGATGAAAATACAGAGCCACCAAATAAGGCTGCAATTGTAAACTATAATTACCTTTGCCATTCGAAATTTTCAAAAACTTCTCCATTTCCAAGCATTGCCAACACCAATATCTTTTTAAAAAATGAATATGTTTTATTTGTTAATTAAGCTTTATTATCTGAAAAAGTAATTCACTAGCTTTTCAGTGATGTGAAATTAGTAAAAAAACATCGAAAATCGGAAACACCGGAAAAAAATCATCGATGATCGAAATAAAATTACAAACATCGATGTTTCGTCCAGCACTACTTTGCAGTGTATGCACATAGTTCTGGCAGCTTCCTTTTCCATTGCTGCTACGTATTTTGTTAATAAATTTAACAAAAATTACATTTTAAATTTTACTTAAAGTTATTATGTGCTTTCACCAGATGTTTATTGCTCGTAACAAAAAGAAAGAACTCGACTGTTTTGAGGAAGGATAATAATTTTTATCCACCGCTTGTAAAGAAAAACGTTTTGTTTTGTGTTTACTTTATTTTGTAATTTATTTCATTTTTAATTTTGTTTTGTCTTAAATCTATAATTTTGTTTGTTATAAAACTTATTTGTATTATGTTTGCTGTTATTATTGTTGTTGTTGCTTAGATAAATAACACAGCTTGCGCGACGTCGCGTGTGATCGTTTTTGCGTGTTTTCACCAACTGATTTTTGGACATCCTCCTTTGTCCTGCTAGAGTCTGAAGCTGCATTCGCTCAGGCGCGTTCGATCGAACGTCAGCCTCAAACCCTCTGCTCCCGACATGCTCCCCCCGTTGGAAGCGATGAAGTGGTTCCAACTGAAGTGGTATTAAGGGGCAGAACTGCAAGCTTGCCTATGGCTCTTTTGATTAGGCCATTCGTCGTTCGGATAATAGCAACCCGAACGATGCCGTCATTCCCAGGAATAACCTTGTCAATGCGACCCATGGCTTTAGTCGAAAACAGCGTATGCATTTATTTACAATGGTTGATATGGTCTTGCGACCTCCGATTGGCCAAAATCGTTGTCGCAGAGCAGCAAGAAGACCCTGAGGCCCCGCATGTAAGAATTTGTGATGAAAAAACATGATGATTGCGCTAGTAGCAGGATGATGCTTTGGTAATAACAACGGGTGCCTAGCATCATAATCCAAGTAAGAATTTTGAAGCCGTCCGCCAACCCGCAGCAGACCCATCGAGTCAATGATTGGATGAAGTGATAGAAGATGAAAGCTTCCTTTTGAGTTGAAGTGATCTGCAATCATCCGCGAAGTGCACTTGCTGAATGCATCTGATAAGTAAATGTGTGCCGCTTCTGATGTCATCAACAGTGAGGGAACCTTTAGAACGAGGAACGTCCTTATATTTCAGCATCAGAAACCGGTGAACGTATGCAAAGACGCGCTGCAACTTTCCAAATGAATTTTGAAACTTGCAATAAAAAGATATGTCCATCTGCAATAAAGAAACTAATGCTCTATGGCAACGTTCTGGTAGCTCTACAAATGCTGGTAAGGTTTCAGGCCAGTTAGAATCATCAGAAAGCAAAAACGATGGACCATTGAACCAGAGGTTAGATTTCAGGCACCAGGACGAAACGAGGAAATTTGAGGCTGGTAACGCTCGAGATCTGCAAAGCAATTTCCAACCAAACAGAGTTTGTGGCAAACTTTCGTCCCAATTTAGCTTTTCCTTCCAAAGAATCTGAAGAAATATCTTTAACCTCGTGACAATAGGAGCTATTAATCCCAAAGAATCATAGAATCTAGCAACGGCAGCTAGAATTGAACGTTTAGTGATTGAAACCTCAGAATGGGTTTGTGTAAAGTTGAAAAGTAGTTTATCCAACACAGGAACCCAGGATAAACCAAGTGTTTTTATAATGTCTGTTCCGTCATGAAATTTGAGTAAAGTTTCTCTGTCCGCTTCAGCCTCGCCAGAAAGCGCTGCAGGTTCATTGGAGCACCACTTGCGTATTGGGAAATGTCCTCTCCGCAATACCTCCTTCACCAGACATGAGAAACCTCCTCGATTGTGTCGCCTCCAGTTATTAAGTCATCGACGTAGAAATCCCTGCGTACAATTTTAGCAGCAAGCGGAAATTTGCCTTCCTCGTCGTAGGAAAGCTGATGCATGGCTCGAATAGCCAAAAATGCTGCAGGCTTTGTTCCATAAGTGACTGTGTTTAAAGTATATGTCTTTATGCTCTCGTTAGGATTGTCACGCCACAAGATGCATTGAAGATATTCATCCGGGTGTGTTATGCGAACACAGCGATACATTTTACAAATATCCCCACACAAGGCAACTTTGAAAAATCTGAATCGTAAAAGTGTTGTAAAAATCTTTGGTTGTATAGATGGCCCTGCCAATAGTAAGTCGTTTAGAGATGAACCAGATGCAGATTTTGCAGAGCCCATTCCACTTGTTAGGAGCCATAGACATATGATCCAAATTGATATACTCTTGAAAGAATGCTGAATACTGTGATTTTAACGTTGTGTTCCTATTCAGCCTAGACTCGAGGGTCCTAAATCGTCTTAATGCGCTACCATATGAATTACCAAGTGCATCAAAATTGGTCTTGGCCGGAAGACGAACAGAGTACTGACCAGAATGTAGAGTGCAGCCTTGCTGAAATAATTGCTCAGCAAGTATGTCATCATCAGACACAGGAGACGATGAACCACAACAACTGTCAATTTCCCAAAACCGATTAACAACATCTGCTAAGTCATTAAGATCGGCTTTGATATCTTCCTTGTTGTGAAAGACATCCAGAGACCACCCAACCAAGTCTTGTCTTTTGTAAAGTAGGTAATTGATCAGCAATACGATTTTGCCCAACACACATAAGCTCGAAGAAAAGTCCAGCACCAAGAAGTAGATCAATACGTAAAGACTTATAAAACAGTGGATCAGCAAGACTGATATTTTCTGGGATATTCCAATTCGAAGAGTTTAAGTCAGAATGAGGATGATAATTTGTTATTGTGTTAGTTATAAGAGCAGTGAATGAAGCATAATACTTTTTATCCCGAGACTGGGCGAAAACATTAGTAGATTTATAAAACGAAAGATTAGATTCTCATGGTATAGACCAGATATGGCAATACTTGATCGATATGATTTTAATTGCAATTGATTTGCAAAACGAGATGTGATAAAGTTTAATTGTGATGCAGAATCAAGCAACGCACGACAGGGCACAAATAACCCAGAACGGCTTTTTATGTATATTATAGCAGTAGCAAGCAACACGTAGTCGGCTATTTTGGTTTCATCAGTAGGTGGAGAATTAGGCATATTTGCTGTAACAAGTGTGGCATGCGGTTGAGCATGTGCATCTATTACAGACTGCGTACCATGAGTAGGTGAATTTGCTCCTGAATGAAGCAAAGAGTTATGCTTAGCATGGCAATGCTTACAATGTCCTGATCTGCACTGTTGCAGACCATGTACTTTGCGAAGACAATTTAAGCAAAGATGCAGCCTCTTAACTTCCTTGTAACGTGAGTTAATCGATAAACTCAAAAATTGTGGACATTTTGAAATATAATGATCGTTACCGTTGCATAATAAACATGAATGATAAGATGAGGTGACAAAAGTATTTTTAAACGAATTTATTCCCACCTGATGGCTAGGTGTTTGTTTTACCATAGCTCTTTCTACATATTCTATCAGCCGACATCGCTTCTCAAGAAACGATGACATGTCCGTCCACTTTGGCAGCTTGTTTATTTGTAAAGACTCTTCCATTTCTCCATGGTAACTCGATCTAATTTTCCAACGATGAGATGAATTAACAGTCCGTCTGCCAGCTCCGCCGTTGTTGCCATTGTGCTTAATGCTCTTAAGTGTGCATTAATCTTGTCGCTTAATTCGCGTAGACTGCTTGCTGCCCCTTTCTCCACCTTTGGAATACCAAAAATGGACCGAATGTGTGCCTGAAAATTTAACAATTTATTATTAAATCGATTCAACAAAATATCTAACGCCTTATCGTAATTTGATTCCGTTGGCTCAAGTGAGCGTATTGCATCCAAAGAGACACCATCCAGGCAAGACCGCAAGTCCTGGAACTTCTCCACTTTACACATGTCTTGATTTTTACCAACAATTGTGTTAAACATTGCGTAAAAATCAGGCCAATGAGTATAATCCCCAGAAAACCTCGGTAACTGGAATTCAGGCAAACGAGAAATACGTGTTTGCCCAAACATGGATATGTTTGGATCATTCATAAATTGCCGCAGTCCAGTAGAATGAGCAGCTGTGTCCTTTCGATGAAGGTTAAGCTCATGAGTAAGCTTCGCTTTGAGCTCACAACAAAGATTTGAGAAAGTGATTCGAGCATCACTCTCAAATTCTTTAAAGTCTAGCCTTTCAAGATCTGACTGTGCTGAGTCAAATCTTGAATTTATGGATTCCAATCTATCCAAACGTACCGACACATCCGCTTCACTTAAGCTTGATAATACGGCCGGCGATAAAAAATTGTTCATAGCGCGTAATTCACGTTCAATCGAAGTAGCCTTGACCCTTCGGAAGTCAAGTTCACTTGGCACCGATGGAGCATTACGCGACGCGGATTGCTCTTGCACGAATTGTTCTTTCACCGATTGTTCTTGCTCCATTTTTATAAAAATATGACCCGCAATGTACAAAAAAAAATGTAATGTATTTTAAAAGTCAGTGAAGCCAAAATACCACACAACGACTATGCATATAACGAATTTGCAACTGATATTATATGCTATTGTATAAAGAAACTGTTAAACAGAACACCCGCGCACTGAGTATGTATGTAAAGTATGTAATGCGTTTATGTATATAAAGAATGTAAAAAGAAACAGCTAAACGAAAAAACCGCACACCGCGTATATATGTATGTCTGTACCGAAATAATAGCTGATCTTATGTATTGCTACACGTTTGCATGTACATAGGCGCTTCACGATAGAAACGGTACCTATGTGTATGTGTGAAGCTTGCCTTGGCAACGATATGCACAAGACACGAAACCAAAGATTAAATAATTATTACACTCTAGAATAATTATTAAATATTGCACTATGTGTTCTGCACGGGGCTGTTTATTAATTGTAGACACGATAGCTACAAGAGTTGGAAGTCACAAAGATTTTTAAATTTAAAGAATCACTGTGTTTACTAAAGGGCCACTTTGTTTGTGATTAGTAGTTCGTTCACCCTTTATTATTATGCACTTTAAGTTTACGCGAACCGAACAACAACAACAATAACTCACTAAAATTGTGAACAATATCACGTCGGGGTCACCAAATGTTTTGAGGAAGGATAATAATTTTTATCCACCGCTTGTAAAGAAAAACACTTTGTTTTGCGTTTACTTTATTTTTTAATTTATTTTATTTTTAATTTTGTTTTGTCTTAAATCTAAAATTTTGTTTGTTATAAAACTTATTTGTATTATGTTTGTTGTTATCATTGTTGTTGTTGTTGTTTAGATAAAGAACACAGCTTGCGCGACATCGCGTTTGATCATTTTTGCATGTTTTCACCAACTGATTTTTGGACATCCTCCTCTGTCCTGCTAGAGTCTGAAGCTGCATTCGATCAGTTGCGTTCGATCGAACGTCAGCCTCAAACCCTCTGCTCCCGACAACGACTATTGAAAATATCCAAAGGAGATCAAGTTTACCAGCACTGTTTCAGGTTCTGGCGGAACTCGCACAAACAATTGACTTTATAACACTGTTTTTAAATTTTTAATACAATTTCACTTTATGTTCAACACTAAATGCATTTGACGTCAACAATTGAGAGTGGGCAATTTTTGAGAGAGTCACGGCCAAAGTAGCGCTACCTTGTATTATTTTACCATGTATGCAAAACAATAAAGAAATTCGCTCACCCCATGAGCACATATGATTGAAGGGAAGAGCGAAAATGCAACTGTATTAATTGAAAGTGTGTTGTTGTTGATATGTTAAGCATAAAACCAAACAACAACCAAAAAGAAGGCTATCATTGGCTATGTCAAAGATGAAATACTCTTCACGCTCCTCCGGGTTGTATCTTACCTTCCTTTCTTATCATCACTATTTTCTCTCTCTTACGGTTTGAGTATCAACAAAGAACACAGTTTGAGTAGCATTGTATTTTTATTGTACTTATACTCTTTATATAATGTGAGTTTCTATGGGAGGTAGCCCTAGGATCATGAAATTTACTTGGCTGATGAATATAGATCAGAAACTTATGGTGTCCAAATTTCAGTTTGATACGTTAATAAACAAAAAACTTTTTCTAATAAGAACATTAATTAAAAGGGGGATTTGTATGGGAGGTACCCCTCCTGGTAACCCTAGGACCATGAAATTTACACGGTTATTGTATATAGATCAGTAACTTATAGTATCCAAAATTCAGTTCGATATGTCAAAAAACAAAAAAAAATTTCTAATAAGAACTTTTATTTAAAGGTTGCTTTGTATGGGAGGTACCCCCCCTAGTGGACCAATGATGCGTATGATAAAAAGAAACCTTTGTGCAAAATTTCATCTCTCTATCTCAAAAACTGAGGGACTAGTTTTGATACAGTCGGATAGACGGACATGGCTTAATCAACTCGACTCATCGAGCTGATCACAAATATATATACTTTATGTGGTCTACGATGTCTCATTCTGTGTGTTACAAACTTATAATACTATTCACTCCCGGGAAGAGTATAACAAGAGCAACGACGCAAGCAAAGTCAAAGTCTTTGGTTTTTCGTAAGACGACCAGTGAGCGACCCGCGCACTTCCCCTATCGACAAACGCAAAATGAGAGAGATATCTCTGTTGTATGTTCATTCGTGTAATACACCACAGTAACAAAAACAACGTCGACACACATGAAGAGAGAGAGAGAGAGAAAAGCATATTTGACTAGGGGTCGCCCGCTCGATCATTTGTTTGTATGTACATTCTTTAGTTAAAAAAAAACGCACATCAGTATCATTTTTAACCTCTCTCTTACTCATGCAACAACATTCATTCTCTACCTTGCAGATGCTTATGCCACTGTGTATCCCCCTCTTCGCGTTTCAAGAACATCATCACATTTGATTTCTGCAAAACTTTTTTTGGACTTACACCTCGCTCCTATAATCCCTTCACTAATCCGCAAGGACACAGGCGAATGGACCAAAGACGGAAAGGAAACGCTGGAAACTCTTATAGAAGCCCACTTTCCTGGCTGTACTGAGGTTTCAGACGTAACTGTAACGACACGGGGTGTAATAAATGAGGTATGTGAAGGCTTAATTACATCGGTTAGACTGGAATGGGCCTTAAAATCGTTTGAACCCTTTAAATCCCCGGGACCAGACGGCATCTTTCCTGCGCTCTTGCAAAAGGGTTGTGCTGTACTGACACCATGGCTGAAAGGAATCTTCAGGAATTGCCTGAGGTTTAATTATGTTCCGAAGAACTGGAGACTCTCAAGGGTTGTCTTCATACCAAAGCCAGGTAAGAGCAGCCACTTGTATCCAAAGGACTATAGGCCAATACGCCTCACTTCATTCATACTCAAGACGTTTGAAAGACTATTGGACTCGTATATTAAGGAAAAGGTTTCACCGTATCTAATATCGAGAGACCAACACGCCTATACGAAAGGCAAGTCCACTGAGACTGCGCTTCATAAGGTCGTGATGCAGATAGAAAGGGCCATACAGTACGGAGAGTATGCCATACGTGTCTTCCTTGACATATCAGGAGCCTTTAACAACGTTTCGACAGAAGCGCTGTTAGAGGGTCTTGAATCAATTGACGCACATCCATCCATACGGCACTGGATCGGCAGTCTACTGAACTGCCTAGTGTAGTAATAGAACATAATGGGTGGCAAAGGGGACTCCAGTTTGGCGGTCATACTTGCAACCTGTTTACAGACGGATCTAAAATGGCAGAGGTAGTGGGGTCTGCAGTATTCTGCTCAGAGCTTGACCTTAAACGGTCATATAAGCTTCCAGACTACTGCAGCGTGTTTCAGGCCGAGATTTATGCGGCTACAAAAGCTACAGAATTAGCAGCCGAGCTAACTCCTCTAAACTCCCAAATAAACATATTCATCGACAGCCAAGCAGCCATAAAGGCAATAGCGGCGGTGATGACGAAATCGTACTGTGTTCAACAATGTAGAACCAAAATCGACGAACTCTGTTTTGACAGACGAGTCACCATCTTTTGGGTACCGGGACATAAAGGAATTGAAGGGAACGAAGAAGCAGACGCACTCGCTAAAGCTGGCGCTAGCCAAGCTGAGGTAAGTGCGTCATACTTACATCCCTCTCTGACCACGTTAAAAACAGAAATAGACGAAGCAACGATTCAGGAGGCGAAGAGAATGTGGAATGGCACACTCTCTTGCAGAACCGCAATAATCATGCTTCGCTCTGTTAATAATAAGACTACCAACTACATCTTAGCTCTCCCAAGAGAGGATTGCAAGTTATTAGTCGGAATACTCACGGGACACTGTTTAACACCTTCCCACGCAGCCAAATTGGGCTTGATACAGAGTGATGCATGTACAACATGCCACGAGGTAAATGCTAGGAGAACTCTAGAACACCTACTTTGCCAATGTCCAGCTCTCAACAGATCACGCTTTAGCTATCTCGGATCTGTATCTTTCCTCTCCTTGAAAAGTATCGCGGATCAGAAAAGTAGCAATTTATTAAAGCTCGCAAAAAAGTGCATAAAAAACAGCATTTAAAGAGTCTCCATACTTCTTCTTGGCAACACAAAGGACCATTATTGGTCTATGTGAGATCTCTTGATCAGCCAAGCAAACCTTACCTAACCTACACCTCGCTAAAGCTTTTTCAATTCAAAAAGTTTTTCTAATAAGAACATTGGTTTCAATTTGAGTTTGTACCTTTCCTAGAAATCATAGGATCTTGAAATTTACATGGTTAGTGAATGTGGATCACTTATTTAAAATTTCGAAAAGATAGAAAACAAAAAAGTTTTTCTAAGAAGAACATTTACCACGCCCGAAACGGATGGCACTTATGTCAGCCAGACTCAGAACAGTTTTTGTTTAGTTATTTATGCGTGCGACATCTTGTGCTCTTGTTGAATACGAATATGTATTTTTTAAAGTTGCCATATGCATAAAATATGATGTAGCTCACCTCTCAAAATAAGTTTTTTCTTTTTAAATTACATTGTACAAGAAAAATGTTCAAAATGTTAAAGGAAAATAACTGCACCATATGGCAACACTACACAAACCAACATTTTGCGAACAGCAGATTTTCAACACGTCTGCAAATAACGACGGGTTTGAAATATGTATGTGTATTGAGTCAAGCTGACCTAAGTGCAAACCGTTTCGGGCGTCTTATAAACGGTATAATTAATTTAAATTTGGGTCCGTATGGAGATCCTTCAATGGTATTAACTTTATTTTATTTTTAGTATTTGTCGTTATACACAATTAATTACACACTCTGTGAAAGTTTTAACGTTATGGTTCATGAGATAGAGCTCTCTGACGGACTGGCGCTTTAGTAATAGGGTCCTCGTTATTTTACTTCAAGGCTCGCTCTGTTTTGATTTTTTGCTTCATAATAGAACTGAAGAACTGTCAAGCACTATAGCAAAAAAAATTCAAATGGTACATTGTTTGTTTTGCTGTAAAAATTTGAAATAGTACTTTCTAATTTGATGTCAATGCTACACTGAAATATAGCGCTTAGCACTACTGTACAGTAGTTAAGTGTGCTGAATAGAACCATTTGTGCCATTTACTAGCTACTATGGCCTACGACTCTAACAATGAATAAAAAGATTCATATAATATATAGTTACGTATATGGTATATACTTTGTACTACTTGCATATAATTCTGATTTAAAATAATTTCAGGGCTACTTTATGAAGTAACTAATCCAGACATAGAGAAGATATTTTATCTAGCCATCGAAAAAGCTAACAAAATCGATGAACAGCTGCACCTACATGGTGTTGCAGTGAATATTGAACAGGGTAATCCATTTGAAACCTCAAAAAAGATATGTCGCATTTTGAAGGTAAGCCTTAACATGTATAAAAAAAGATATCATACATACATATCTACATGAGAAATGTAATATATTGTAAATGTAATTAAAAACTTTACAGCAAAATTTAGTTGCAATGTTTGGTCCAACCACAAATATACCGGCCAAACATGCCATGAGCATTTGTGATGCAAAAGAGTTGCCTTTTATAGACACTCGTTCAGATTTTGGTGTTCAACTGCCAACCATAAATCTCCATCCACATCCAGCGAAACTGGCAATAGTTATAAAGGATATTGTAACGACATTAGGCTGGGAAAGTTTTACTATAATATATGAATCAGGTATGTTCTCAAGTAAATTTATTTTGCAATTTTTCATTTTTAACATTAAGGCGAATTACTCTCTACGGTTAATGAGCTACTGCAAATGTATGATACCACTGGACCAGCTATCACTTTACGCCGCTATGAGCTTGATCTAAATGGCGATTATCGAAATGTGTTGAGACGCATACGCAACTCAAATGAACACTCTTTTGTGATAGTGGGTTCCATCAAAACATTGGTAGAAGTTTTTAAACAGGTATAAATGCTTAAAAAACTTATTAAAAAAAACTAAATGAGAAAAATGAATAAATTTCAGGCCCAGCAAGTCGGTTTAATGACAGCCAATTATCGTTACATAATCGGCAATTTAGACTGGCAAACAATGAATCTGGAAACCTATCAATACAGCGATACAAATATGACGGGTATACGTTTAGTTACACCAGAACACCAAGACGTATTGGAAGTCGCTGTCGCTTTGTACGAAAATGATGATCCTTATCAAAATGGTAAATTGAAAAATTTAAATAAATAATTCAAGTTAAAAATTTCACTAAACATTATCATAATTCTCAATGGTAGTTACCATAAAATTATAATAGTCGGGGAGCTTTCAAAAGATATTCATATTTTAATTCTGTTGCCTACTTTTTGGCTGATTTTCAAATGCTTTCCTATTTAGCTACGGAGCAACATTAAAAATCTGATAATTAGGGAAATCCAGAAAGAAGGCTATCATTGGCTATGCCAAAGATGTAATACTCTTCACGCTCCTCCGAGTTGCATTCAACCTTCCTTTCTTAGCATCACATCAGTTTGTGTGGCAATTTTATGTACTTTTATTCTTTATAAGTTTATCATTTAATTTGGGTTTGTATGGGAGGTACACCTCCTGGTAATCCTAGGATCATGAAATTTACACGGTTGATGGGTGTAGATCAAAAACATGTATTGTTCAAATTTCAGTTCGATATGTTAAAATACAAAAAAAAATTATCAATAAGAACATAAATTTAAAGGGGGGTTTGTATGGGAGGTACCCCTCCTGGTAAATCTAGGAGCATGAAATTTACACGGTTGATGGATGTAGATCAGAAACTTAGTGCTCATTCACCAACACTACATACTAGATTGCTGATTTACCAACTTACTAGCACTAGAATGTCGACATGGCTGATCGTCAGTGGCTAGGATGAGATGTGTTGGTGAAGCAAGGTATTGACCGGCTTGGATTAGGAAAGTGTTAGTGAGAATGATCGGCTAAGAGGAGTTGGTCGACGTGGCAGATAACACTGTGTGACAAAAAAAAAAAAAAAAAAAACATAATTGAAAACACATATTCTTTGTTAATTTGGGCATGCTGAACACGAAAAAGTTAACGGTTTTCTTTTAACACGTACCATTCAAAAGTTAAGATAAATTAAATCAATAAAGAGAGCGACAAAATGGTACTTTTCAATCAAAAATCATACTTTTTTTATTATGAATTTTATTAAAAAAATATTGATATAATTACACTTATCATGAAATGAATGAAAATTAATTACAATAACAATTAAGGCTGGGATAAATTTAATAATGCAATTAAGTAAAGCAGTTCAAATAATGATGATAACAAAGTGTTTAAGTGTAAATAAAGTAATAATAAAGTAGTTTCTTATAACAATATGAATTATTGTAAATAGAGTAATAAAGTATATCTCTATGCCAGAGATGTGCAGCAAGCAATAATAATCGCGTTCACGATAATAATGAGCAAAGAAAGATACGTTGTCTATATCGCTCTCATCCATAATGTTGTTGTTCTCACTTGAGAACAATAGAGACAACGAATCTTTCTTTGCTCATTATTTTTAAAACGTTCACGAAGGCCACTATTACGTGTTTATGCCATAGTTTGCAAATAAATAACAATCTTTTCAATATGTCCGCAAGCAACCAATTGTCAAGAAACCAAATGTAATAGGGCCAAAAAAAACATTGTGATTCATTTTTCGTTTTTTAGTGTTTGTGTGCAAGCGAAATTAATTATTTCCGTTTGTTTACGACAGGGCTAACCACTAAAAGGCTTATTGCGCGATGTTTGTCAAAAGGTCTTTCGTGTGTATGTTTGAATTTTTAACATATGTGTGTCGCTTGTGCGTTGCACTCGACTATTATGTGTTACCCAGCAAACATTTTGATTACATTTTCAATAATCGTGTCACTACGTAGTATTTGGCTCCTTTTTATACTCTTTACGGGTTTGTCATGAAGTTTTTAACCCATAGAAGGAGACATCGGAGACCACATAAAGTATATGGGACGTTCCACATCAACCGGTACACTAGCCGGTCCAAAATTCTATGGGACCGATTTTGAAGTCCAAGGTCTCAAAATGATCGTCTGAATGTCCACTATTGAAAGCCGTCTGGCCCATTGAGAAATTCAATATGGCGTCCAAATTATGGCGTCTAAGCTGACTAAAAATTAAAGTTTATTTAAAATCTTGTGTGCTCCTAAGAAAACCAGGAGCAATGAAAAAAAAGTAATACTGATTCGATTTGTTTAAAATGTATTTCTAAGGGGTTTTTGGAGTCGCTGATTACGAATCTGAAGTCAGATTTTTTAAATTCAAAATGGCGGATCCAATATGGCGGTCAAAAATAAAAAAATTATTTCGATTTTTTTGAAACCTGTTTTAAAAGGGTTTTTGGGGTCGCTGATTGCGATTCTGGAGTCATATTTCAAGAATAAGAAACATAAAGAATCAGTATTACTTTTTTTTCATTGCTCCTGGTTTTCTTAGGAGCACACAAGATTTTAAATAAACTCTAATTTTTAGTCAGCTTAGACGCCATAATTTGGACGCCATATTGAATTTCTCAATGGGCCAGACGGCTTTCAATAGTGGACATTCAGACGATCATTTTGAGACCTTGGACTTCAAAATCGGTCCCATAGAATTTTGGACCGGCTAGTGTACCGGTTGACGTGGAACGTCCCATATATATCTGTGATTAGCTCGATGAGACGAGTTGATTGCTTGAATGTCCGTCTGACCGTCTGTATGTATGTAAACTAGCCCCTCAGTTTTTTAGCTAGAGAGCTGAATACGTTTCTTTTTACCATACGCAGTTCATTTGTGGGAATCAGCCGAATCGGACCACTAGGGGGTACCTCCCATACAAACCAACCTTTAAATAAAAGTTCGTAAATTTTTTTTTTGTTTTTTTACGTATTGAACTTATATTTGGATACTATAAGTTTCTGATCTATACCCATCAACCATGTTAATTTCTTGATTCTAGGATTACGAGGAGGGGTACCTCCCATACAAACCCCCACTTCAATTAATGTTCTTATTTGAAAAAGTTTTTTGTTTTTTGACTTATTGAACTGAAATTCGAACACTATAAGTTTCTGTTCCATATCCATCAGCCGTGCAAATTTTATGATCCTAGGGGGTACCTCCCATCACACTCAGATTATATAAAGAGTATAAGTATAATAAAAATACAATGCCACTCAAACTGTGTTCTTTGTTGATACTCAAAATGTGTTCATTGTTGATGCTCAAACTGTAACAGAGAGAACATTGTGATGCTAAGAAAGGATGGTTGGATGCAACCCGGAGGAGCGTGAAGAGTATTTCATCTTAGGCATAGCCAATGATAGCCTTCTTTCTGGTTGTGATTACAAATTGAGTTTTGAAATAGTCAGTCAATAAATATCTATATTTATAAAATGTATATCAACAAATGTTAATAATTATAATAAATATTAATAAGAATCATATTATTATTATAAGTTACACAAAATGTTTGCTGCGTTATATCTGATTTTTGTTCTCGGACCATTTCACACGGACCTTTTCACACAAACCTTTTCACCCGGACCTTTTTTTTCGGGACAACATTGAGAACTATTTTATCACAGTGGAAATAGTCGGAAGAAACCGAAAAAAAAGAAAAATAACTATAACTGTTAGAGAGAAACCGAAAGAATTGAGAAATAAGTAGACTGGTCGGAGAGATCCCGAAAAAATTTAAAAATAAGTGTACTGCTCGGAGAGATCCACTTTGAAAATAAAGGTTGACAGTTATTTGCGAACTATGGTTTGTGCACATCTCTGATATGTACATAGATAGGAGCTCTGACGTAACTCCTCCCCCGTTTGAAAAAGATCTGAGGTCTGGTTATACAGTTTGGTGTTGTAGTTGGAAAACGATTACCCACATCCAAATTCTAATTACACCACTCGGTAAAGGATCAAGAGGAAGGTGGGATACAACCCGGAGGAGCTTGAGGAGTATTACATTTTTGTCATAGCCAATGATAGCCTTCTTTCTGGTTTCTTTATTCATATCGTTTCTGTCTAGTTTTTTCAAAGGGTTTTCTGTTACTTTGCTGATTTCTATTGTGTGGATTTCATCGGAATTGAATGATCATGTATTGATAAATTTGAGCTATCTGTCGTTTATGCTTACATAATCTTCTTCCAAATGTATACTAGTGCAAAGAAGTTTTTACAAGTTTTGTCCGATTAATCCGTCAAATGTATTGTTGCTAAAGTTAGCTAATTTCCAAATCACTTGTTCCTGTTCGATAAATTCTACTGATAGTGCGAGATCGACATGTAACATATCGTGAGATAGAGACATCCTTGCACATTAGTTCCACTTCAATACATTCTATTTTGCATGAACACTTAGTTGTAAAAAAGGTTTGTTCTCGTTGGATACCCCATAACTTATCAATCGCTCAAAAAAAGGCTCGCGTCGATTGGAGTAAGTAAATGCTTAAAAAGTTCGACCATGGTGCTTCAAAAGACGTTTATAAAATCGTGACAGGTGATGAATCATGGATATATGGATATGAGCCGGAAACTAAACAGCAACCGTGTGGGTGTTCCAAGATGAGCCAAATCCAACAAAAGTTGTTCGAGCACGAATCACTTCGAAGGAAATGGTCGCCTGTTTCTTCGGAAGAATGGGTCTTGTGGCCACTGTTCCGCTAGAGCAACGTAGGACTGTTAAAGGGATTCAAAAACTATGCTTTGGAGGTGTCTCAAGAGGAATGGAAAAATTGCTATGACCAATGGTTCGAACGAATGCAAAAGTGTATTGATCATCAGGGGGAATATTTTGAAAAACAATAAAGCCATTTTTATTAAATATTTTGGTTCTTATTTCCTATTCCCGAAATATAAATAGCAGCCCTCGTAGTAGTAGTACTTCTTTTTATTCACTTTTCATATATATGTACATAGGTACAGATTAAAATTAATTTAATTTATACATTTTTAGAAAAAAGAAAAAAAGAACGAGGGGTGATTTTACAGCATGGCTGTTAGGCGTTAGCTGAATTCTGATATTAGAAAATTTCTATAATTTAATATTGTAGTTATATAGCTTGCTAGAGTCTTCCAACTGATTTCATGGTCACTATTTAATATGTTTATCAGCTCATTTTCCTCAATCGAATTTTCCTTAAAATGTGACACCCTAAATTCATTTAAAACAGGGCATCTTGATATGAAGTGCGTCAGTGTTTCCTGCTCATTCCGGTTGCATAGCGTACAAATGATATCTTTTATGACTCTTAATATTTTTGTTGAATGGCCCATCTCATTCAGCTTGTATATAAGAGGGTTTCTGGGCACCTTATCAAAAGCAGCTGTAATTTTTTTTTTGTTTTCTGCTAATTTTATGTGCACAATACTAGACAGATTGTATGTGTTATCCACCGTTGAGTATCCCCTTCTAAATCCTGTTTAGAATTTGTAAATGGTGTTATACTGTTTTGTCCATTTGTAGATTCGCTCATTTAGTACACCCATGAACACTTTTGCGATGGTATTCATAAACGCTATTCCTCTATAGTTATTTACCATATTTGATCTCCTTTTTTGAATATCGGGAACAGAATTGTGTTTAAATATGTATTGTCCACTTTTCACGTTTCGAGTATGACGTTGTAAGAACTAGTTAACTCCTCTAAGAACTCGCTGGTTGCATTTTTGACAAATTCATAAGGTATCTCACTCATATTATATATTTAAGATTATTGGTTGTCTTGTCATTTGACGTGGGTATTGTTGGAATAAGTTTTTATCAAGTAAAGAAGTGCTTGATCCCGTATGTACTAAACATTTGAATTTTTTGTTGTCTATAGTTAATTCTATTGAAGATCTGATACTGATAAGTTGACTTCATTTTGTAAATGGTTTATTTCCATTGGTTTGTAGTGAGTTCTTGTGATAATTGTTTCTAGGTATATATGGTCTATGGTGGTTTTGGTGATATTGTCCCGATTGATATCTTTGGGTATTTTGATGAAATTGTCCTGATTGATTTGGGCGGAACGTTATGCATATTATGTCTCATGTTTTGGTTTTCAACGAACTGGTGCTTATTATTATTTTTAAAACGCGGTTCATATTTCTCATTTAAAAAATTTATTCTTTACAATTCCTGGTTCCTCTTATGTATAATAGAGTATTTATCTCTCTGCTTGATAAATTCGGGGTAGGTTAGGTTAGGTTTGCGAACTGCTGTTTTTAAATTCGAGGTAATTCCAGTTAAAAATGTTTTTAAAATAATGGACTCATTTGTTTGTGGTGAAAATCCCTGCGGTTGATTACAATCTAACTCGTACATTGTATTTAACTTATAAGAAATACCTCTTGAAAATAATATTTATAATAACATTGGTCGACAAAAAAAAAAAACTTTTTGTTTGTCACATGAACTATTCTAGTGGATATCTACTAATTCGAGGTCGCTGATTCCGAATGTGCCCTTAGTTTTATTGTATAACGTCTAGTTATACATTCACTTCTTTCTTGTTTACCTTCACATACAGTTTGTTTACCTTGTTCTACTACTACTAATGTTGTTTATGTTATTGAAAATCTTAAACATTAAATTCATATAGAGAAATATGCTTTTGCTCTTGCAAGTCTTCCTTTGCTTTTATCATCTCTTTCTGTTTTGATCTTTAAAGTACCGTTCATTAAGTTATTTTTAATTAATAAAGCGATACAAAAAAAACTTAGATTCGAAATCAGCGATCTCGAATTAGTACATACCCACTAAAATAGTTCATCAGTGTAATTAGTTGAATTATCAATTCTTGCATCAATAGCCTGATGATATAGGGTATGGTAAGATTCTCTCACACCGAAGTTATTTTTAAGTTCTAATTTAATGTTCTGCCAGGTTACTATTTCCCCTAGTGTTCTAATCACTTCCAGTGCTGGGCCTTGGATTTTGTTAGTTTCAAGAACAAAACTCTGCATTGGAATATTTGCTGCGAAGAGAGGAAGAATTTGTTCTATTTCCCTGCTGAACAATGACAAGTCGTACTCCTTTGTTCCTCGATACTCTTTTATTCGTGATTCTTCTTTTAAAAGATCGGATTCTGATATTTTGTTGATTTTAAATTGGTTTTAAGTTGTTTTTATTTTATTTTTGGAACGAAGTTCTTTTACGCGACTTATTGAAATTGCAAAAGAAGGTATGAAACGAAAAATCATAACACTGTGCGTCTTTTTTAAGTGTATATGCATGCATTTTTGCTATTTTTTCTATGTGTGCGTACATTATATCAATTTTTGTGGTTGTATGAATGGTTTCTTCTTATTTTTGTCTGCGTGTGTGTACATTATACCTATTTTTATGAGCGCTTGAAGAGTAAAAAAATGTTTGTTGTCTCGTTTTTTCTAACAAATAAAAACCATACAAAATTTAATTGCAATACGTCAAAAAAACATTTTCTCGCTTCTAAGACCACTTGAGACAATTGTAGTCGTTGGCCGAGCGGGCTAAATCGTCGGTTTAGAATATGCTGCATAAAAAGGTGTACGTGGCATCGCGTCACTGGTTCGATTCCCAATTGGTACACGTCAATTCTTTTTATTTCTCGCTATTTGATTATTTTTTTTTTTTAAAACATGATATTTTAAAATAGAAACACAAAATACACACAAATATAATTTTTTGTTTTCTTTTGTTTGTTTTGTTCTGTTTTTTCTGCAAAAGTTTTCTTTATATTTACACGGTACGTTAGACAATTGGTTATAGATTAGATATATGTATTGATGAAGTTTTTTGCGTAAATCAACACTGCAGTATGAAGGGATTGATCCAAGAATTGTCCTGGGCTAGTCTCTTTTTCGCCACCATAGGCGAAAGCCAATCCATTAGTACATGTATCTTAATGGCGTATTTAACATGGCGACGTCATTGGACGGAATCACTTGCCACCGCATAGCATACCATTTCACTACGTTGGGCCTGTCCCTTTTTTACTAGTCTTGCGCCAGTCCCATTTCTATTAGTCTTGCGCCAGTCCCATTTTTACTAGTTTTGCGCCAGTCCCATTTTTACTAATCTTGCGCCAGTGCCATTTCGAATAAATAAAAATTCTTTCGTTCCCATTTCAAAAACAATTATTTCAAAAGTTTAATTCATTCAATACTATACAATTCACTAAAATCAATACAAAATATGAAGAAAAGAACTACACAAATTTAAAATTTTTAAAAGTCTAATAAATGGGTTAACTGTTACCATCATTCGCGATGGATTCTTCTTCTTTTTTGAACAAAGAGAGCTTATTGTGCAAACGTTCCTTGTTCAGGTGTATTGCTTTCCGAAGCAAGGTTTTCGGGAGAAACGTTTGCACGGTCTGATGTGATTGATTATGATATTAAAAAAAAAAAAAAAAAATTTATTGCCATAATTGAGTAGTTCATTTCAATATGTTATCAAGAAGGACGCTATATAAATATTCGAAGCGTCAAGGCTTTTTTTTTGCCCTGAACACCTTTGATGTTGAAGGAGTCTATGATTTCATCAACCAAAATGCGATTCAAATTTTTCACGACTCCCCCAGGGTTCAGGATAGTTTTCATGGATTTTATCTGGAAATAATTGAAAATAAAGTTGGTAATGTTGGGTGGTGGTTGATTAACACATTTATAAAACTGATTCACATCTAAATTTTCTGACTTTAGAATTTTTAATAAATCCTGTGCACAACTACGCGTGGGTCTGTGTTTCACAAACCATAGTTTCAACTTGTCACTTAAAGTGTCTACACTTTCTATATATGTTTCTGCTATTCCTCCAACTTCTTCATATACGTCTAGTTGACCTATGTTAGGCTGTTCCCCATTACCACTGATCTGATCGCTATGTGCTTCGTTAAGACAACCAACCAAACCGGACAGTCCCCCACTACTACTTGATTCACCACTGGCTACACTTTCAAACTTCGCTCAATTTTTTAATTTTTCTTTCTTTTGAAGACGCGTTAAGTGTCTCTTCCTAATCATGATGGAGCTCTTCCAATCTATAATATTTACACTTATAAGTAAAGCAATTGAAAAGCAAAAGAAAACACAATAACTATATAAACAAATATTATTAACATATTTTAATATGTTTGTTTATTCCTTTTTTTGTGTTTTTTCCTTTGATAATCGCAACTGGAATTAAAAGAAAACACAATAATTATATGAACAAATTCACTTTTTCACTATTTTACTTACTTTGTATAACGCCGACAGCAAATAAGTCTTTTGGTTTTTTCCATATATGCACATGAACGTTCACTGAACTTTGCAAAATTTCAAAACGGTTCTTTATCACATTTTTCGATCTAACGTTCCGCTCTCGACACTACATCAAAGAGAATAAACAAATTGTTGACTCTCAAATGTTCTCTCTTACTGGCTCGCCTCAGCTTACCAGGTCTCTAGGAAATTGCTAGCACAAAAGGGACCGATCAATAACTAGCGAAAAGGGGACAATTGCCACCGAGCATACTGCAGGGAAAATTCAAAAAAATTCTTACGTTCTATTACTTGTTTGTTTCTTTAAAAATAAGAAGGAACTTCGTTCCCCCCATGTGTCCCACAACACCTCTTTGACTTTTTATACTCTTCACGGGAGTGAATAATATAAGTTTTTTATGAAGTATGTAACACACAGAAGGACACATCGCAAACCACATAAAGTATATCTATTTGTGAACAGCTCGATAAAACGAGTTGATTTAGCCATGTCCGTCTGCTCGTCTGTTCGCAAAACTAGTCCCAAAATTTTTTTTTTGTACTTAGGTTTCTTTTTACCAAACGCTGAACATTTGTCGGAATCAGCCTAATCGGACCACTAGGGGGGTACCTCCCATACAAACCACCACTTCAATTAATGTTCTTATGAGAAAAGGTTTTTTGTTTTTTGACTTATTGAATTGAAATTTAGACACTATAAGTTTCTGTTCTGTATTCATCAGCCATGTAAATTTCATAATCCTAGGGTTACCAGCAATGGTACCTCCCTTACAAACTCACATTATATAAAGAGTATAAGTACAATAAAAATACAATGCCACTCAAACTGTGTTCTTTGTTGATACTCAAAATGTGTTCTTTGTTGATACTCAAACTGTAACAAAGAGAATATAGTGATGCTAAGAAAGGAAGGTTCAATGCAACCCGGAGGAGCGTGATTAGATACTTTAGGTGTAAAAATTATCAAAAGGTCCTCTTGCCGTACTTATACTATGATGCTCAGAGAATTTTTTTATCTTTGTTGGATTTCGTTAAAGAATTTATAGCGGTTTCCTTTTGCTTGTTGTTTCTTAGTTGAAATATATTTAGCTTCTGTTGTTCTTCGTGTTGCCTTTGCTTGTACTCCTCGATCAACGGTTTTTCATTTGCATTTTCAAATTACGTTCAACACTAAATGCATTATTTCAGCGCTCTACACACTGATATGCTAATGACGTCAACAATTGAGAGTGAGTAATTTTTGAGAGAGTAAAAGGTCAAATTGGCGGTACCTTGTACTATTGTACCACGATTTGACGGTAGGTCTGTATCCCGTTTAAGTAAATCTTCTTATTTTTTGAAGATGGCTCATATTTCCACTTTGGTGGTCATCAGAATATTGTAGATTTCTCGACAGGGTCTCGAACTGAAACTGAGGTGGTAGTACCTAAAATATATATTTAAATTGCGTTTTTTGGACGCAGCTGGGTTAAGCTGCACCTTCGGGTTGCAACAATTCAACTATTTTTAAACTGCGGTTGGACGCAATGTAGGCTTATGACAAGTGGTATTCAACTATATTTAAGCTGTGGTTGAGGCTCGCAATTATGGAAAAGCGCTTTATCTTAAGTCTTTTGCTTCCAAAAAGAAGACTGTCATTTACCGGCTGTGCCAATTATAAAACAAATTATGGTTTTTGCTCCAAAATAAAAAAAAAATCAATTCCATATATTTGATTTTAGCTTTTATTATTATTTTCTTTTGAGCAAAGTCTAAGTTTATGAATCATTTGAGAATTATATGTGCATCGAATGAAAATTAATTACAATAACAATTAAAGCTAGGATTGATTTAATAAAATGCAATTACAAGAATAAGGTAAGGCAGTTCATAAATATAATCATTGAAATTAACAGTTTGTAAAATGATGATAACAAGGTTTTTTTGAAATACATAATTCACACTAGGATAAATTTAATATAATGCATTTAGGTAAAGCGGTTCAAATAATGATGATAACAAGGTGTTTAATAGTAAATAAAGTAATAATAAAGCATTTTCTTATAACAATATGAATAATGGTAAATAAAGTAATAAATAAATAAAAGGCTCTGAAGTAACTCGTGCGGCTAATAATAAGAATGCACTTAAAGTCAACCAAGTTTGGCATCAGAAGGTAATTGTAGAAATTCCTAAGAAAACTATGGACGCTATACTTTGCCAGAGATACCAAGGTTTTGGTCATACAAAATTTATTGTATGAGGCCATACATCTGTAGTAAGTGTGCTCAGGATCATCAAACTGCCCGATGCCAGGAAACTTCAGATGACAATCAATGCTGAAGCAACTGCAGCGGAAACCATGCGGCATGGAATAGGGGCTGCCGTGCCAAAATGGATGAACGTAGTCCTTAAATCAATATGGCTGGAAGAGAGAGACGCCCTGCCAATAACCAGAATAATAGGCAACAATTTGTTCCGCCATCCATTTTACGTGGGTGAATTTCATTTTCTGACTCACTTCGCACAGGGCTTCAAATAGGCAATCCATCTTAAACCATCGTAAACAAGCAAAACAAATATGTTTTTTCTACTGAAACTCCTACACCACAAAAACAGGCTAAGTTTCGACTACAAATGGACCAATGCTTGCCCCCAAGCTCTCGGCTTGAGGCGGCCACTGAAGCTCTCACGGCTAAAGTTGATTCCTTTGAAGCAGGGTTTAAAGCACTCAAAGAGACAACCCAGTATCTAAAGCCTGTCTCTCCTGAAATATTAACAATGATACCCCGAACTCATAGCCTCGGATTGTGGAATGCCCGTGGCATTTCAAACATGTTAAGGAGCTTAAGCAGTTTGTTACCGATCATAAGATAGATGTGATACTCTTCACTGAGACATGGCTGCACACGTGTATTCAGATCTTTATACATGGCTACAATGTTCACAAGGCAGATCACCCCAGCAATAGGCCAAGATGAGGAGCAGCTGTGCTTATTAAGCTGAAAATCTGTTATTCTGTACACGAACCGTTGAGGACGACAAAATTAGAAATGGAGCAGATTGTAACTAGTAGAGGTGAGTAAATAGTCTCTGCATTATACCTCCCTCCACATCTTAGTTGGTCAACAGTAGACTTTAAAGAGCTTTTTGCAAGTCTTGGAAGAATGTATATAATATTATATGTGGAGATTTCAACGCCAAAAGCAGATTCTGGGGTAGCTTTAGAGCGGATAAAAGGGGTAGCTGTCTCCAGGAAGTATTGCAAAACTCAATAGCTGAAATCGTGGCTACTAGCCATGAGACTCACTTCCCGTATGCCCAATGAATTACATCCAACGCTATTGATTTTTTCGAGTTATCTATCAGGACTGAGTATCAGCTCTCCTCGGATCATCTTCCTCTCGGATTATCTTCCTCTTGCGGTTGTTTTTGACTTGTAGGAATCTTTTAATGTAATCCTGAAAATCCTGATACCTGTAGACATTGATGACGCGCGCTGAATTTTCCTTAATAAAGTGCTCTCTGCAGCTCTCACTGCGGCCCCCTTAAATCCATCACATGATCCACGAGTGTGTACTGGACTTCCCCCAGCTATTGAGGCACTGCTGCTTATTAAGAGGAGACTTAAGAGACAGTTTTGTCGCACCCAAGACAGGACAGGGTCTTTCGTACAGTGTCGAATAGAGTGAAGGAAATGCTGGCGCTCCACGAACAGAATGAAAATGACCGTTTTTTGACAAATATCACCCCTGATAACACCGTAAAGTAGTCATTGTGTTAGCTTGCGAAAGGGTATAAGCAACAAGCAACCCCCAAATTTCCATTCAATAAGGATGACGGATCCTGGGCTAGATTCTTGAGGGAGCGAGCCGAGGCTTTCGCCGAGGACTTAGAAGCATGTTTTCAGCCATTCGATACTAGCTCAGGATACAGGGTTCGCCAGGTACAGATGAGGCTTGACAGTGCTGGCCAATTATGCCCCCCAGTTGCTGCCATTGCAGCAAAGGCAGTCTCGGCACACATTAAAGTGTTGAATCCTAAAAAGACTCCAGATGAAGATTGTGTGGACAACTTTACACAAAAGGCTATGCCTCTTAAAGCGATGCTATTGCTGGTCATCATTTTTAACTCGTTGCTGAAATAAGGACATGTTCCAAAACAGTGCAAAAAGGCAAGGATTTGTATGATCTTTAAAGCCGCCAAGAGCCCTTACACCCTAGATTGCTATAGTCCAATCAGCCTGATGCCCACCGTAGCAAGGTTGTTGAAACGCTGTCTGATGACGCGGATTCTGGATTTTAAAAACGTAAAGAAAATAGTACCTCCCTTTCAATTCGTGTTCTGTAAGTCCCATGGAACACTAAAGCAGCTAAATAGAGTAGTCAACTTCATTCTCGAACGATAAAGGCCTTCGACTGAGTTTGGCCCGATAGGCTGCTCAGTAAACTCAAAAGTATGTTGCCGCCGCAACTATGGTTAATAGTGAGTAGCTACCTCAATAACAGAACTTTCTGAGTGGTACTAGATTGTGTGGATTCTAGCATCAAGGCTATTTGCGCAGGTGTCTCCCAGGGTAACATTTTGGGACCGACACCTTACACTCTGTTCACGCATGACATGCGCACTGGCTCAGAACTATAGCTAGAGGATCTTGAGGATGTAATCGTTGCCACATTTACAGACGATATGGCTATCCTTGCTAGAAACAGGTACATTTACAAAGCCATGGACACCATTGAACAATACCTGCTTTGAGGTCTGGACAAGAAGATAGAACATTGGCATTAATACAAAGAAATGTTCCAATGTGACGTACACCTTACGGCTGGATGTTTGCCCGGGAATGATTTAGGCAACCAGCTGCTGGAGCACCTTTCGGGGTATATATGTGTATTTGGATAGGCGGCTAACGTTCAAGTCATATGTTATGGATATCACGAAATCGCTAGGAAAGAGAATCGGCAAAATGAGTTAACTTTTAAACAGCCAAAAAAAAAAATAAAGTCCTCATTTATAAAGCAATAATTGTTCCTGCTTGGCAATATGGCTTGCAGGTGTACGGCATAGCAGCGAAATCAAACATCCCGAAGGTCAGAGTACTGCAGGCCAAGACATTGCGTATGATCTCTGATGCCCCGTGGTTCATGGGAACGGCGGACCTTGAGAGCGACTTAGGGGTTCCTAAGATTGACGATGTTATTAATCATCAGGCCATATTGACCGGTTGAAGAATAATACAAATAAGATAGCCAGGCGTCTTTTAAAGTAAAGCAGAATGGGAGGAGTTAGGGTGCTGAGAAGGCTGAGAAGATCGCATTCTGTCGACCTCTCTAATCGATCTTATTAATCATACCATTAAATTGTTCCGTGCCACATTCTAATATTGTATTGTTGCATTGTTATTTTTTGTTATTTTTAGTTTAATTTAATAGTGGCCTTACAGTGGCTCGTATCACGAAGATTCGGTTTTTTGCTTTACAGTGCTATTTTAGCATCACGAACAGCTGTTTTTTGTTTTGATTATGTGTGGCGCGCAAAAAAAATGGAAGATGAAGACACCTGATAATAACGATAAACGTGGAAACACTGTTAAGACTGACCATACGAAAAAACCGAATCCAAACATATCAATTTTGGATAAGCATCTTTCAATCGAATCACATGTACAACAACAACCTCTCAATTTTGTCATTTTCCCTGTTGTTGTTGTCAAATGGAACTCGAATCAATAGTTGCATCTTCATAGACTTGCATCTTTGCGCAATGTAAAGCCACTATTAGTTTTTCTTGTAATAACAGAAAATTTAAACGACGATTAGCTCTCATTGCGTACGGTCGTCATTGTAACAGTTTAATTGCACCTGTTTCCAAACCATTATCGCGAGTTATAAATCAAGTTTGTGTTTAAATAAAATCTAAATAGCAACTTAAGCGACTCCAAGATACTTGCGTAGTCGGTGCTTTAGACAAAATAAAAATGCGTCGTTTAAATAAGAACGATAAAACCAACACCACTGATAGCAGCCACTTTTGTCACTTTTTTCGGCCTCTTCAAACCATCGATGTCGATGACAGTTCCACGGTAACTGACAGCGAGGGTGAGCAGCCTGCTCCGTTAAAAGAAGTACTTCCACCAATTACATCGCCAGTTGCTTCATTCTTTCTTGTTTCTAGTAACAAGTCAATTATATTGGCGACGTGAGCATAAGCTGATGATATCTGAAGTTCTGATGTCTAGAGTCCTATTGCCAGGATTGGATCATGAACAGCGGTAAAAACTTGCTGGAAGATGAGAAATTCGGGGGGGATACACATTGGCTTGTTCGTCTGCATCGTAGAGAAAGAATGTTTATGCGTGAGTAAGAGAGATAACAAAATTATTTACTGATGTGTGTTTACTTTACGAATGAACGTACGAACAAGTACTTTCAGTTCGTTTTGAATTTCAGAATGTTGCTTCATAAGATTTGCCATGTTGTAGAACTATTTTGGTTTATTTTATCTTTATTTAATAATTTGTGATTTATACGAGTATGTTAAAAAATCATTGTAAAACGTTATTTAAAATCAAGATAAGTATTTACATTTATATATTACTAGCATAGCCCGGCACGCGTTGCTGCGGCCCCGTCGTGATGTTAGTGTGGGATTTTTGTAGTCATTGTTCTTTTCTCGCTCTAATTTTGTCTACACACATTTATTAAATTTTTTTCTACTAACGAAAGCAAGCATGTTTTTGTATATTTTCTCAAATGATCGAATATTGTTGTTGTTTTCGAATGTTCTCGTTTCGATAGAGTGATATATAGTTTCACGCCATCCGTACCGTTTAACTTTAAAATATGATCAAACAGATACGCAGTTCTGTAACAATGAGCTTCTTTTATGGTAGCATAATTAACTTACAGTAAAGTCAAAATAAATGCACTTCTCATCAAAATCATTAACTGTCATTACAAAATTCGTCAACGACGACATTATTGATAATGCCCTTACACACACTCAGACTTACGCCTTAACTTATTTCTAAGTTAAGTTAAATAGTTTCTATTAACTATTCATTCTTCTCTTTTCCTGGACTTGTGCACCTTCACATTTCAATTAATAAGATCTGCATACTCATACATACACCTTAACTCATTTTTGCTTTACCACTTCATTCTCCTCTCTTGCTCTCTTGTATTCATTTCATTCGATGCTTGCTATACACATACTCACACATACACTTTAACTTATTTGTGCTGTATCAGCATTTCATTTTTCTTTCTCCCCGACTTTCCCGCCGCCTTTACGTAACAGATTTTATGCAACGCAATTTATCAAAACAGCAGCCCTTAATCATTTTCAATGATAAAAATATGATAATATATGAAGAGCCGTTAAACATTTTTTCTTGTCCTATTTTATACCTATAAATAGATTTTATTCAATGTGATGTTAAAAAAAATTGTTTCTGTTGAGAAAACCATTATTATGCATGTGTCAACTCTGACTTATGTAAGCAAATCAAAATTGATTTAATCAAGCCGATGTCGACTTTCTCATGTTAACATTAGCATTTGGAAAATCCATCGTGAGAGTGGGCAAATTCGACTTTTTGTATTAAAATCTTTATATATGTTTATACTAGCATTCCCGGCGTGGCATGCTGCGCCTCTCTCTTAGTGCTTCTTAGTCAGTGATTTTTTTTTACTAATAATTCACGGGAATAAACATATTTTAATATTCCATTCACTATATAACCGGAACTCAGTTTCGTGAGCAATTTCTGCAGTTACTCAGTTTTCCCCTAAGCGTTATATGAAAAATTGTATCTACCAATATGCTCTACGTTCATTTCTTTGCCCAGTTTTGGATGTTTTTCGGCCAATTTTTTATTTTTTTTTTTAATTTATTTTTTTATTTATTGCATCTATATTTTTATGAATAGGACTAATGATAATAATTCAACTCTTATAAACGAATACACTTGTGTCCTTCCTGAAAGGAAGAGGAAGGGGTTCACTTAGCACTACGAGCCTCTAAGTAACAGAGTTATACAGTAACACCTTGTACTCAAGTCTCAGACCAGATTAGAGTTAATTAGCCAGTGAAGACTTTGTGCCCTTAGTTTCATAAACGTCTTTTTAGCTTCTATATGTTTCCTCCAGGTGAGACGTCTGTCTAGATGAACGCCAAGATAAGTTACCTCTTGAGTTTGAGGAATTGTTGCACCATTTAGCGTTACTGGACAGCATGTCCGACGATTCAAAGTAAATGTAATGTGTTTACATTTCCCCTCATTGACTGTATTTGCAGTTAGATAACCACTCCTAGAGGATTTGAAGATGATTATCCAGCAATGTAGAAGCTTTAACGGGGCAACGGAGGCGGCTGATTATGCCAGTGTCATCGGCAAAAGTCGATGTGACAATTTGAGTACTTGTTGGAATGTCAGCAATGAATAAAACATATAATGTTGGTCCAAAAACACTGCCTTGGGGAACGCCTGCTTTTATCATAATTCATTTGTTACGAAGTTTTTCTGTCTTACTACAAACACTTGATTTGTTATGTATGATTGCAGGATTTTATGTTAACAAACGCTTGTGCTACATCAAGAAATACTGCTGAGCAATATTCTAATTGTTCAAAAGCAGTACTTATTTCCGAAGTAACTCTATTGACTTGCTCAATCGTTCCATGTTTTGCTCTGAATCCAAACTGATGGTCTGGGATTGTACAACTTGTTTGTAAATGGTAGTTGAGTTTGACCTAAAGAATCTTCTCAAATAGTTTAGAAAGACATAGAAGCAGACTTATGAGTCAATGAGAAGAAGAACTTGTCCTATCTTTCCCGGGCTTTGGAAACATTATGATAACAGATTTCTTCCATTGCATTGGAAAGTATCCAATTCGAAAGTTAGCATTGAAAAGATACGAAAGAAATGCTATTGTTGCATTTGGAAGTTCAGTTATCATTTTGGGAACAATACAATTATAACCTGCAGATTTCTTAGGATTCAGTTGAGTCTTAATAATTAATTTGATTTCCCTTGAGCTAGTTTTTAATGGAGCCATATTTCATAATTTGAGATTGTCAGGTTAGGAAGCACAAAATTGTTAGTGGGAGGATTTGGTTGGAACTCATACATCAAGTGATTGGCAAATACATGAATGCAGTTCCACAGGAGTTTTTAGTGAATTTTGGGCTTTCCAGAGTGATAATCTAGTGTTTCTAGGTGATAGATTCTCGCCCTTGTGCCTCGACCTTATCACTTTTAAGTGCTTTGACTAGTTTATTGTCGGCCAATTGATGCTTTTTTTGGTGGCATTTTTCTATTTAATATTTTACTTATTGTTTTTTTTTTTTCGCTAGTAGTAGTACTTTGCGTGGCAATTGAATCTATTTTTACTTTTTTCTTTTGGTACGAAGTTCTTTTACGCGGCTTATTGAAATTGAAAATAAAGGGTAAGTAACAAAAACCAGAACGCTATCATTTGCTATGCCAAAGATGTTATACGTTTCACGCTCCTCCGAGTTGCATCCAAAATTCCTTTCTTAGCATCACATCAGTTTGAGTGGCAATTTTATTGTACTTTATTCTATATAAGTTTCTCATTTAATTTGGGCTTGTATGGGAGGTACCTCTTCTGTTAATCCTAGGTTCATGAAATTTGCACGGTTGATGGATATATATGGATATATATATATGGATATATAATCACTTTTTAAACATCAAGAGGATTCAGAGATTCAAAGAAGACTCGAAAATGACTCATTTCTACGCTCAAAATGTGATTTCTCGGAACTACAATAATAAAATGTAGAGAAATCGCAAATTGATCATGCTGGAGATTGAAATATGATTGTTGTGGCTGTTGAATGTGTAGCAATATTTGGCGCCGCTGGTCTTTGCAATACGATATTTCTTGTGTTTCTAACGGGACTTTTTCGTCTTTCTTTTTCACAAATTCAAAGTGAAGCAATAAATAAGACAATGTCGCTGAAAAAAATGAAGAAAAACTTGTACAATTTGTAAGTATTACGAGTCTAAGTTGACATATTAATTTGCTTATTAATTAAAAAATATTTCAGAAACAATTCATTGGTAAAACGGGTGGAGAGGGATCAGCACAATTCATAAGAGGAGCCATTCGAAAGGTATTTTCTGAGGATCACAAAAAGGAAACGTCAGGATGAAACTATTAAGTCTTAATTGTTGCTTTTATGTTGCTGCTTTATATACATGTATATTTATAAATAAACTTACTTAAATACTAAAAATCAATTATATTCCTTTTAAAAAAAAGCAAATGATCAGGAATATGACTCGAAAAAGACTCATTAATGATTAGAGAAGTGAGTCATAAATGCGTCCTCAAGAAGAGTCCTGCTAGGGTACAATTTTCTCCCAACAAAAGTGTCATTTATGCTCAGAATATGATTAGAAAAGCGAATCCTCAAGAAGAGTCGCGGCTAGAGTACAATTTTCTCCCGACGAAAGTATCATTTATGCTCAGATTATGATAAGAAAAGCGAGTCCTCAAGAAGAGTCGCGGTTAAGGTACCATTTCTCCCGACAAAAGTATCATTTATGATCAGAATATGATTAGAAAAAACGAGTCCTGAAGAAGAGTCGCGGCTAGGGTACAATTTTCTCCCGACAAAAGTATCATTTATGCTCAGAAAATTTTAATCAGTCAGGCGACTCGAAAAAGACTCGAATATGATCGGAAATTACAAAAATTGTTGGCTGGGTTCACTCACGTGGAGAGTATAAATACCCAGTTGACCAAAACTTCCGAAAGTGGTATTAATTATGAGAGTTAAGCGGGTTCTGAGCGGGTCAAAAAACCAGTTTCGGATCCAAAACCGGTACGTAAATTAATCATCTGTCGCTCAGTTTTCGGCACAGAAAACTATCATTAACGGGCCGTTGACGGGTCCGTTTTCGGCCCGTTGATGGAACCGTTTTCGGTCCGTTGTCGTATACGTTATACGTTAACGTAGCCGTTTATGGGTCGTCTATGGATCCGCGACTGCTGCACTAAATGTATGCACAATAAAGAAGAATAGCGCGAACGACAGCAAAGCAAATTCCGAAAATTTTATGTTTGTGCCGTTTGCCAGTTAAACCGTTGGTTACCTCTTTTACTTATTATTGCTATTTATCTATTTGTCCGTTTCATTTCCGAAATATTTCCGCGAACGTGAACGTTTCTGAGCATGAAACGGATATTGTTGCGGAGCTGACTTTTTGTTGTTGTCTTGTCGTCTCTTTTGCCTATTTTTTCTCATACATCCGTTTTGTATGGACGAAACACTCATTTCTGAGCCCGTTTCAGATAGTTTCGACGGAAGTCCGCACGACATACGATGCTTGGTCAACTGGGTTATTTCCATGCAAACCACACCAGTAAATTAATGTTCTTATTAAAAAAAATTTTGTGTTTATTAACATATCGAACTGAAATTTGGACACTATATGTTTGTAATCTATGGCCATCAGACGTGTAAATTTCATGAACCTAGGGCTACCAGGTGGGGTACCTCCCATACAAACCCACCTTTAAATTAATATTTTTGTTAGAAAAAGTTTTTTGTTTTTTAACGTATCGAACTGAAATTTGGACAATATTAGTTTCTGATCTATATCCATCAACCAAGTAAATTTCATGCTCCTAGATTTACCAGGAGGGGTACCTCCCATACAAACCCCCTTTTAAATTTATGTTCTTATTGAAATTTTTTTTTTGTTTTTTAACATATCGAACTGAAATTTGAAAAATATAGGTTTTTGATCTATATCCATCAACCGTGTAAGTTTCATGATCCTAGGATTACCAGGAGATGTACCTCCCATATAAACCCAAATTATATGAGAAACTTATAAAGAATAAAAGTACAATAAAATGGCCACACAAACTGATGTGATGCTAAGAAAGGAAGGTTGGATGCAACTCGGAGAAGCGTGAAGAGTATTACATCTTTGGCATAGCCAATGATAGCCTTCTTTCTGTTTTTTTTTTTTGTTTATTTCTATTTGATTATGATTATGTTTTTTTTGAAAACATGATATGTATTATAAAATAGAAATACAAAATACAAACAAAAAAATACAATTTATATATATCCCTTCAAAAACTAACTTTCATAACTACTCATCTTCACATAGTATAAAGCAAAGTCGAAATTTCAAGAAGTTAGAATACTGATTACTTTTAAACCACGCAATGTATTTTGATACGGTTTTCACTGTTATTTAAATATTTCCTTAGAAAAGTTTTCATGTACATAAATAATTGATTCAATAATAAAAGTAATTATGATTATTATCATTAATTATCCATACTTGTCATTCACTAAAGACAGCAACACTTTTTTGACATTCACAAAACAGGTATTTGGATTCACTACAACATCAAACAGCTCTTTTTGGTTCACAAAACAGTTCAAAAAGTAGTTCTTTTCCCATTTACCAATACTGTAGTTTGATAATTTCACAGGTTGGCTTTGCGGACGAGTCCCGTTTTGGTCGCTTATAAAATTAATGTAGTTGTAATAGTTTTATAATTTATGGAAAAAGCATTTACTGCTACTACAATATTGCAGTTTTTCATTCTTTACACAGCAAAGTTTCTTCAAATGTGATTTTAGAATTAAATTAAAGTAATTATTATTATCATTTAAGCCATACAATAAGGTAAAGAAAACATTTGTTTACTTGCAATATAAAGAAAAAATGTCACCTACCAACGATCAAATAGGTAAAGTAAATCATTTAATTCTGTCAAAGATCAATGGACTGATTCAAACATACTACTCTATTGATCTGGAAGAGGCTGTTCATTTCCCAACAGAATTTCTTAATGCTCTACAGCCTTCTGGTTTGCGACCACATAAATTAGTTTTAAAAGTAGGGTGTCCCTATTTTATTACGGAACACGTTTACAGATAAAATCATTAAAAAAACTACATAATAGAGTGTACAATACTGACCTGATGTGGAACTGGAGAAGTCGTTTTAATGCCCCGGATTCCATTAATACTAACGAATCTACCTTTCCAATTTAGAAAATTGCAGTTTCCTATAAAATTATCTTTTCCAATGACAATTATCAAATCACAAGGGCAAACATTTAACGTTGTGGGATTAGACCTGAGCATTCAGTGTTTTTCCCATGGGCAGTTATATGTAGCTCTTTCACGCGTCACTTCTGTTCGTATTGTGTAATGACAAAAAAGCTATAAAAATTGTATACAAAGACATATTGCAAACACAAATTTGTTAAAAAATTAATTAATAAAATTTCATGCTAGCAATACCAAAGCGATATTTTTTAAATTGCACCCGTGCAAAGCAGGGCGGTTTGCTAGTCTAATATACAAATTCTTTATCAAATTATTTCATATTAGTTTTAACCGTCGTGTCATTTTGAAATTTCATTCTGCATTTGTTATTATTATTTATTTATTTATTGAAAATTAGAAAACTTAATTCTAAAATGCAATATAAAAGCTGAAGCAACTAAGGCCTTGAGCTACATTTGTTATGTATCACAACGAAGTGCGTGTGATTATATTAATTTACAGGAAATTTATACGTGTTTTGTGACTGTGACAGGTTGGTAAGAAAATACTAAAAAACCAAATACATTATCGGCATACCGTTTTTCATCAGCAAACGACAATTTGCTCTATTTTTATGTGTGTTAAAGTGAACAACGAAAATGAGCGTGTCAGTATTGTGATCTCACTCTCTCAGCATAAAGTTCCGTTACTAATGGCAATTCAGAAACAGACCACAATGAAATACAATAGATGCAATCACACAACGTGGAAACTTGGTAAAATTGTTAAATTTGCAAACTGGAAAACAAAGTGACCGTTACTCCATACAAAAATCAGAAAGAAGGCTGTCATTGGCTGTGCCAAAGATGTAATACTCTTCACGCTCCTCCCGGTTGCATCCAACCTTCCTTTCTTAGCATCACTATATTCTCTCTATTACAGTTTGGGAATCAACAAAGAACACATTTTGAGTATCAACAAAGAACACAGTTTGAGTTGCATTGTATTTTTATTGTACTTATACTCTTTATAAGTTTGTCATGTAATGTGAGTTTGTATGGGAAGTAATCTTGCTGGTAACCCTGGGATCATGAAATTTACATGGCTGATGAATACGGAACAGAAACTTATAGTGTCCAAATTTCAGTTCAATAAGTCAAAAAACAAAAAACTTTTTCTAATTAGAACTTTAATTTAAAAGGGAGTTTCCCTCCTGGTAACCCTCGGATTATGAATGCCATGGTCAACAATTCAATTCAACGTTCAAAATAAGAGGCCAAGTGCACCACATTGTGGGCTCATTGCTGCCAATGCAAAACGAAACATATAAGTTTTTACAAGAATACTTCATGGGCGTTGAGGACGCCAATCGCGTGGTCAGGAAAACGTCATTCTGCTCTGTTGGAAAAGTCCAGCTAAAAAAACAAGCGTGTTCAAATACCACAAGATTCATCCGCTGACACATTCTCAAAACAAGTGCTACTTATTGACGGTGGAGAAGTTGCTGTCTATGAAAATAATGGCTGGATAAAATTGCCCACTGATTTCTGCACAATCGTTGATTCGCAAAATGTTCTCATTCCGCATATTCCCCGATATACGTACACAATACATAATTTATGCGTGGCTAGCAGAAAGAGCCATTTTGTCACCACGAAATGTGCACGTAGACGATTTAAACTTTAAGATACAACAGTTGTTGGTATCATACGAATCGATTGATACAGTTTGGGATGCTAACAGAGTTTTTGAATTCACTGGATTTGCCAGGTATCTTCGGTTATTTTACTTCGGAATTTGAACCAATGGCACGAGATTGGTCATTAAAAACTTAATGAAGAACTTTATCGAAGCCAGTATTTTGAGTGGCAATTTCCGAGTTGAAATTGTTTTGCTGCCACGCATTCCATTAATCCCAACATTGTCACACCATGTTTTTCTCATGGACAAATATACGTGGCATGTTCTCGCGTGGGCAAACCATCTAACTTATTTATACTGGCTGAAGACGGACTAACAAAAAATATTGTTCATTTAATTGCACTACGAAATTAATACTGATTTCTTTGCATCATTTTACTATTTTACTATACTTTACGATTAAAAATATTTTACTTTTTTCACGCTATTCATTATTTCGCGATACAGGACATATCCGCTTGATCTTCATAAAAGAAAAACATTTTGGCAGATCATTATATTTACACTGTTATAGATTAGGTATATGTATTGATGAAGTTTTTTTTGTTACGTTAAGAATGGTTGGTTGGTTTCCGTGGCTGGCTCGCATAAACCACTACGAGCCACAATTAGCACTAGAGTGCCGTTTTGATACCACTTCCTCGCCGAACGCAATCAGTATTACTAAATCCAACCTGTCGAATTTAGGTATTTGAGTAAATCACCCGGACATGTGACTGAACAGTCCGAGAGATTGTCGATGAAATATTTGCCCAGAAACTTATTTCTAGTCTTTGCCAAGGCTGGGCATTGACATATTAAGTGGGTGAGTGACTCCTCTTCCTCTTCGTTTCCGCAGCTCCTACAATGGCTTCTAAACGGAATACCCAGTCTCTCCGCGTGCATCCCTACACACCAGTGACCAGTAAAAACCGCTGTGAGCCTTGCGATATCCGAGCGTCTTCTATTAATGAGTCTAAAAGACCTATTTTCGTTGTAACAGGGCCAGGTAGCACGTGCCGCTCTGCAAGATTCAAGATCTTTCCACCGTCTGTTAGCCAGCTGGCGGAAAAACAGGAAGTTGCTTCTCTTGACGACCGCCAGGGGAATCGAGACCTGTTCCGCTAACGATACATCAAGAGAAGTACCAGAACGAGCCAATTCGGAAGCCTTCTTATTCCCCTCTATGTTCCTATGGCCGGGAACCCATAAGAGAGTGATATCAGCTTGACGACTTAGCTCGGTCATCGTCGACCTGCATTCCTTAACGAGCTTTGAGTTCACAGTGGTGGATTGCAGTGCTTTGAGTGCCGCCTGACTGTCAACGAAGATAGCTATCTTACGACCTTTCATTGCGTTATTTTTGGCCAGCCGACATGCTTCCTTAATGGCAAGGACCTCCGCCTGAAAGACTGTGGCCTCGTCGGGTAGCCGGAAAGAGTGGTCCAAGCTTATTTGTAGTGAGTGCACCCCTGCTCCTACACCGCATTCCATCTTCGACCCATCCGTGAAGATTGAAATGTCAAAATCACTCTGAAAGCTGATCTCTTTCCATTCCATCCTGGTAGGAAATTTTACCTTGAAGTCGCCCTCAAAGCTATTGTGCGCCACTATATAGTCTGTTGATTTCTTGAACATAGGATTACACAGGTTTACAAGGTTTTGGACCCAAGCAGGTAAAAAACTTTTTTGAAGTAATTTTTGGTGCTGAACACGAATCAGCAATCCGTTTTTCCTGATCAGGTCAATTTTTTGAAGTTAATAATGAAGCAATAATTAGTAATTTTTGACAGAAAAATGTTGTTTTATTCCATGACACACCTAAAATTCGAAATGGAGTGCAGTAGAACTGCGACGTTTGTAATTATTTTGGTCTGTTTCGCGTATAAGAGACCAACAATAATCGCTGAGCATACCCTCATCCCAAAAACCTTGATAGTTTTTCTCGATTCTCTGTAAATCTTGGTGTAGCCTCTACAAAGGCGGGAGTAAAACACGATTTGGGTTGACCAGAGGTGTGGCAGAGACACTTTGTTCTCCTGGAGTATACTGATGACGAGTAGGCCAAACTTTTTTTCAATAATGATGCTCATTCGCGCGGCTGTCCAACAGACAAAGAAAGCAACAAAATTTCGTGAAGCCGGATTGCATGCCAATCAATAAGCCAATAACCTGAAAGAAAATCGTTTTTTCATTATGTAAAATTTTTTTCTATCGATTCAGCAGTTTTATACCTTCAGATCACCACAAATTTGCCAATCGTGTTCATCATATTTATTGTTTTTCAAAATTTCAGTCATCGTCTTGTAGTTTTCCTTCGTCCCAATGGCATGAACTAGTGGGATGGATGGATTTTTATTTCCATTGTGCAAGAGAGCAGCTTTCAAGCTGTATTTTGAGCCATCGATAAAGAGGCGCCACTCGTCAGCATTGTATGCTTGTTTCATCGCTTTAAATAATCCCGTGACGTCATTGCAAAAACACATTTCATTGGTCTTTGTGAAGAATGGCTTAAATGCATTATTCCTATCTCTGTAGATAGTCACTTTCACTTCTTTGTCAATGAGTTTCCATTGCTGTAAGCGCGATGCCAGCAGTTCTGATTTTTGTTTTGATAATTGCAGGTCTCTGATCAAATCACTCAATTCGGCTTGCGTAATTAAATGATTCTCGTCAATCAAAAATTCACTGTCACTGCTTTTCATTATTATAGAATCTGAACTTTCTAGAGTGCTTGTGCCTGAACTGGGAAAAACGGGTGGTGGATCATTCTTGTGACGTGAAACTGGTTTCGAGACTGATGAAACTTCGGGATATTTGAAACTTTTGTAATTTTTTATATTAATACCAGCTACGTTTGTCAAACAAAAGTAGCAGTCATCGATGTGGTTTTTCGGCTCTCTCCAAAGCGTTGGTGATGAAAATGGGAAATAAGTTCTTTCACCCTTGGACCATTTGTAAAGCTTAGTCCGACACGCGTTGCAAAACAATTTTGGCACCCATGGCTTTTCTGTTCCGCTCACACTAAACCCAAAGTAGTGGAAATACGCGTTTCTTAGCGATTCAGTTATGACTTTCCCGTTTTTTGAGACGATGTACCCTCCACAAACATAGCAAAAACACTTCGCGTTGACTTTGCACTTGTTTCTTGGCATTTTAATAACTTGATTTTCGATAACAAACCAAAAAAACAATTTTTGTGACACAATGAACGTAAACAAGATTCTGCCGCGATCAGCTGTTAGCCTCCGTGACAAAGCAATACTACCAACATCAAAAATCTCAGAAACCTGACCTGATGGCGGGAAACGGGCAACAGATTTGAATTCAGTGAGCGAAAATACACAGAAAAACATGTTTGCTTACCCGGGTCCAAAAATTTACCGAAATTTGTAAACCTGTGTTATTAACCGCTCCTAGTATATTGCTATGTCCATATGGTCGTTCTGCCCAGCAGCCGGTTTCTTTTAACCTTACCGCGCTGTTGCAGACCATGTTTCTGATATGGAGGTCAATTGGGAGAAGATATAGCAGTGAGTGCTGCCGTAGGGCACGTGCGCATGGCTCCTGTGATTCCTACACATGCCGACCTCTGTACCCCGCTAAGTTTGTGCACTATGTAGCTCTTTCCTAGAGCTGGCCACCAAACAATTGCCCCATATGTAAGAATCGGACGCACTATCGCTGTGTACATCCATGCTGTTATTTTAGGCCCCATCTCTTACCAAGCAATCTTCTGCAAGAGTAATAGGCCACAGAGGCTTTCCTAGCCCGTAGCTCTATATTGGATTTCCAATTGAGGAAGGGGGAAAGTCGGTATTTTGGTTTTCGTTGTGAAAAGCATCAGTTCCTTCTTGCTTCGGTTAACGTTTAGACCACATCCTGTGGCCCATTTTAACAGTCTCCCCAAAACTCCCTGCATGATGTTGCTTATCACACTAGGAAACATCCCTGATACCATGATCACAACGTCGTCCGCATAGGCGACTACCCTTGCCCCTGTCTTCTCTAAAACCTTGAGAATGTTATCTATGACTAACAGCCACAGCAGTGGAGAGATTACCCCGCCCTGTGGTGTCCCTCTACTGACAAATCTGGTTAGAGTCGAGTTTCCTAACTCTGACTGCACTGTTCTGGTTTTAAGCATGTTAACTATCCATTCCCCAATGTCTTCCTCTACGCCAATTCTAGCTAGTGAATCCTGGATAGCACGTGTACTCACGTTATCTAAGAAAGCTGCGAGAGAATATTGTTTATAGTAAATCGCCCTCTCTGTCATGCGGACAACCTCATGAAGGGCCGTTTCCGTGGATCTACCCTTGAGGTATGCGTGTTGGCAAGTCGAGATGTGAAATTTATCATTAATGGATCGAAGATGGAGCTCCAATACCCTTTCCATCGTCTTCAAGAGGAACGATGTTAGGCTGATTGATCTGAAATCTTTTGCGGACTCATGACCAATTTTCCCAACCCTTGGGATGAAGACTACCTCTCCGACTCTTCTCCAACTCATTAGTATTTAGACCAATACATGCCCTAAAAATCAACCTTAGCCACGGAACTACCTTGTCCCGTAGCTTCTGTAGCATTATCGGAAGAATTCCGTCCATGCCAGGCGATTTATAGGGCGAAAATGTATTGATTGAGTGTGTGATCTTGTCCTCTGTGGAGATCGAGTCAACGTCTCGTGAAGTTTGCCGTAACCGTACGGGTAATTCCGAGTCAGTTGTCGTAACTTTGCAGTCGGGGAAATGTATTTTGAGTAGGAGATCAAGTGTCTCAGCAGATGATTCCGCCCCTGTTCTCCGTCTTCCTTTTTCAAGAAAGAGGGATTTACCCGTTCCTTGGCCAGAACCTTTCCTAATCTTGCTGAGACAGAAGTAGACTCGATCGACTCACAAAATTCCTTCCAGACATTATTTTTGGCGTTCCTGATGGCTTTTTTGTAAGTCTTGAGACAGTCTTTGTAGACTTGCCAGTTGTTATCCATGTTACACTGATTGAAGAGCTTTCTCGTTTTCTCTCTGAGTTTCGAGAGCTCTACGTTCCACCACTGTGGGGAAACTTTTATAGCTCCTTCTATGTGGACAGGATATCTTGTACGCTTTGCTGAAAGCTTCCTCAAGATATTTAACCCTCCTTTCAATTTCGTCCTTGGAGTCAATGTTTGAGCATGTAAAAATATTCAGTTTCGATTTAGCTACCCCTGTAAAAACATCCCATTTAATGTTGCGTGGGTTTCTAAATGGAACAGAATCCGTTGTCTTCAAATTAAAATTGTAGAGTATCAAAGAAGAAGATCCGAGAAGGATCTTTTGTTGGAAACTCTCCAGTTTTCAACCTGAACCTCTGAATTTTCGGACAGAAGAGTTATATCTAGTACCTCTTCCCACCCCGGGAAGCCTTCTCTACTAGGGAATGTGAGGTTGGAGTATTTCCTCTATTGTAAACTACCAGACTGGAACTACTAATAACATTAAAAAGCAACTCACCGCTTTCGTTATCCTCGGTGCTTCCCCATAGCGTATGGCGTGCATTGGCGTCGCATCCTAGAAGTAGGGGAGTGTTGCTGGCTTTCGCACTGGCGGTCAACTGCACAACCTCATCCGGCGGCGCCTCTTTGTTGTGCGCCATGTACACCGATGCTATAAACATGGCATTCTCCTCCAGCACTTCGATTTTAACGGCTGTCAAATCACCTGTGCAGAATTGAGGACAAAGGAAAAAATTTACATTGTTTTTGACTAAAATACATGTTCTTGGCTTGGCACATAAATTAGCGTATAGTATCTTGTATTTTTTGTTCTTAAGCCCCAGAATGTCAGTGCCTCTGACCCAAAGCTCTTGGACGATGCATATGTCAACGTCCTCCTCTCCTAGGAAGACGGCAAGATTATCCGAGGCTTCTTGGAATGCTTTAGGTTAATCTGCACGACCTTCAGCATCGGTAGTTGGTTTCTTTGGGGTGCTTGTTGCTTCGTCCTGAAGCGTAAGGTCATCCATCAGCTTATTTGCAACCTGCAACTCATCTGATTCCTCTTCTGAAGACCGGAAAATTTTTAGTTTGGCGTACCTCACGCCAAACCGCATTTTGTGGTCAGTTTTCTCCAACTCCTTAACAGAATCTTCGTTTATGGAGAGGAGCAGAGACATGCTGCTCTTTTGTTGACCTTCATCTTTGATGAAGTCATTCATAGGCATGGTAGGGTTCTGCCGCTGTAGAAGCTGTAGCACCTTGCAGTGCTCCACCTTCATAGCAGGCAACCAAATGTGAGCTCTCGGCCGCCTTGGGATGTCCCGAGCTGGGATAAGCTTAAGCCTTAAGCCCTCCCAAGCATTGCTTATCTTAGCAATGCAATTGCCCAGAAACTCCAAAGACGGACGAACGTCGCACTTGATCACCCTGCAGCCGCGGAGAACCACAGAAGAGTCGAATCCTGGTGGAGATGAACACAGATCAGAGAGAAGGTGTTCCATCACCAGCTCTGTTAACCAGGGTTCAATCTCCCCCCATTTCTTCAACACCTTCTTACCGTCGTTGGTGACTTCATCAACAAGTGCCACCGTCAGCTCATCCCGAGCAACGTCGCTAAAAAGCATCTTGGCGCTTGTGGAGGGACCTTTTTCGTTGGTTGTTTTAGCAACTTTACTCTTACGAGTATTTGTAATGGTCTCATCCTGAGAGCGATTACGTTTAGTCGCTTTTATAGGTTTCACGTGAGTGGACGTGTACTCCACGTACTTGTCCACCACGGCCTGGTATTTTACCTTGTCAGCTTGGTCGAACTCATGTACCGTCCCACTCTCCTCATCTTGCTTAAGATGAAGAGGGCTTTTTGGTACAAGTTCTTCCTGACCATCGCTTCCGACTTGCCTTTCCTCGGCCTTGGTGCACTGTTACTTGCCGATTCTGTCGGTTTTGCGCTATTTCCGATAGCCACCGACGTAGTTGTTGCTGCTGTTGTTGACGCCACAGCCTGCCCGCTGTCAGCGGTGACTAGTTCCTGGCTCGAGGCCAGTAACTCGTCCTCAGAGCTCATACCTAGCTCCACTTCGTCATCTGTTAAGTTGTTTACAAATTGTTTTTTTTTTATTATTTTGGTTAATTTTTGGTCCCATGAGTGTAGGGGAGAGTAGGTCCACCGGGGCATAGCCCCCTGTACCCCGGCAAGGCTAAAGTTTAAACCGGAGGTCGCCAGGTATCCGGAGTCCACCGTTATCAGACACAATCACGCAGTGCCATTCATCCAATGAGCACGGTTGTTATACACCCAGGATTGCGGGTTTTATCGAGTTTACCTCTCTAGATCCGCCATATTCTGTAAACAGCAGGGACACCTCGAGCAGGTTGTGGCTCCTCACCACGTATGGACGGTCTTGAGCACCAAGCCCCTGGTTCTTTACCAGAAAACCTTGTCCCGTACGTTAAGAATAAAAACTTGAATTACTGTAGAAATGAAACTTAGTTCCCCCTATGATTCACACAACACCTCCCTGTTTTTTTTTTCACTAGTAGTAGTATTTTGCGTAGCAATTGAAATACTTTTGAAAAATTAGACGCATCAATTGACAAAGGCGATTTGATAGATTTTAAAATCCTGATATATTCGACAAAGGTGACTTGATTGATTTTAAAATATGTCTCGAAGGTTTGTATGCAAACTATTATCCATCAATTTCTCGACAAAAGCAAATCCGATTCGCACCAAACTTTACTGAAACACTCTCAAGGGATGCCCTTAATATTTCATCAAAATCGGTTCAGCAGTTTCGGAGTCCATTAGCGACTTGCACTCATACGTACATAGATACATTCAATTTTATATATATAAGAAAATATAGATAAATAAAATGCTGTGTGTGTGTCTTCAATGGACCCCAATCAAATTTTTGCCAGGGCTGGGCATTGACATAGAAAGTGGGTGAGTAACTCCTCTTCTCCTTCGTTTTCCCAACTTCTACAATGGCTTCTGAACGGAATATCCAGTCTCTCCGCGTGAGTCCCTACACACCAGTGACCAGTAAAAGTCGCTTTCGCCTTGCGGTATCTGAGCGTCTTCTGTTGATGAGTCCTATTTTCGTTGTAGCTAGGCCAGGTAGCACGTGCCACTTTGCAAGATTTAAGATCTTTCCAACGCCTATTTGCCAGCTGGCGGAAATACAGGAAGTTGCTCCTCGTGACGACCTCCAGTGGAATTGGGATCTGTTCCGCTAACGATAAATCAAGGGAAGCACCAAAACGAGCCAGTTCGTCAGCCTTCTCATTTCCCTCAATGTTCCTATGGCCGGAAACCCATAAGAGAGTGATATCAGCTTGACGACTGAGCTCGCTTATTTTCGACCTGCATTTCTTAATGAGTGGCGCCTGACTGTCAACGAAGATAGCTGTCTTACGACCAGCCGATATGCCTCTCTAATGGCTAGGACCTCTGCCTGAAAGGCTGTGGTCTCGTCTGGTAATCGGAAAGAAAGTTCGAAGCTTATTTGTAGAGAATGCACCCCTGCACCAACACCACATTCCATATGGTCGTTCTGCCCAGCAGCCGGTCTCTTTTAACCTTACCGCGCTGTTGCAGGCCATGTTTTTTATATGGAGGTCAATTGGGAGAAGATATAGCAGTACATTTAGTGCTGCCGTGGGACACGTGCGCATGGCTCCCGTGATTCCTACACATGCCGACCTCTGAACAACGCTCAGTTTGTGGACTACATAGCTCTTTCCTAGAGCTGGCCACCAAACAATTGCACCGTACTATATGTAAGTATCGGACGTACTATCGCTGTGTACATAGGCCCCATCTCTTGCAAAGCAATCTCTTGCAAGAGTAAAAGGCCACAGAGGCTTTCCTAGCCCGTAGCTCTATATTGGATTTCCAATTGAGTTTAGCGTCCAGCATAACACCCAGGTACTTGTCTTTATTAGAAAGTTCCGAAGAGGAAGGGGGAAAGCCGGTATTTTTGTCTTCATTGTAAAAAGCACCAGTTCTGTCTTGCTCGGGATAACGTTTAGACCGCACCCTGTGGCTTACTGCAACAGTTTCCGAGAGCTTCCTGCATGATGTTCCTTATCACACTAGGAAACATCCCTGATACCATGCTCACATCGTCGTCCGCTTACGGGTCTACCCTTGCCCCCGTCTCTTCTCAGACATTGAGGATATTGTCTTTGACTAACAGCCACAGCAGTGGAGTTATTACCCCACCCCGTTCTGTGGAGTCCTTCTACTGACATATCTAGTTAAAGTCAAGTTTCCTAGCTCTGACTGTACTGTTCTAGTTTTCAGCATATTTACTATCCACTTCCCAATGTCTTCTTCTACGCCAATCCTAGCTGGAGAATCCTGGATAACACTTATACTAACATTATTTAAAGCAGCCTTTATATCTAAGAAGGCTGCGAGAGAGTATTGCTTATAGTAGATCGCCCTCTCTGCCGTACGGACTACCTCATGCAGAGCCGTTTTCGTGGACCTGCCATTGAGGTACGCGTGTTGGCAAGTCGAGATGGGAAATTTGTAAATAATGGATCGAAGATGGAGCTCCAATACCCTTAGCATCGTCTTCAAGAGGAACGATGTTAGGCTGATTGGCCTGAATTCTTTTGCGGACATATTACAAATCTTCCCAGCCTTTGTTGTGAAGACTACCTTGACTCTTTTCCAACTCATTGGTATATGGTTTAGACGGATACATGCCCTAAAAATCAACCTTAGCCAAGGGACTACCTTGTCCTGTAGCTTCTGTAGTACTATCGGAAGTGTTCTATCACTGCCAGGCGATTTATAGGGCGAAAACGTATTACTTCAGTGCGTGATCTTGTGGTCTGTAAAGATCGAATCAACTTCTGTGAAGATTGCCGTAACAGTACGGGTACTTCTGAATCGGTAGTCACATCTTTACAGCCAGGGAAGTGTGTTTTAAGTAGGAGGTCAAGTGTCTCAGCAGATGATTCTGTCCATGTTCCATCTTCCTTTTTCAGCGAAGAAGGGTTTATACGTTCCTTGGACAAAAACTTTCCTAGTCTTGCTGAGACAGACGTAGACTCGATCGACTCACAAAATTCCTTCCAGACATTATTTTTCGCGTTCCTGATGGCTTTTTTGTAAGTCTTGGGACCAGTACTGGTTAAAGAGCTTTCTCGTTTTCTCTCTGAGCTTCGAGAGCTCTTCGTTCTACCACTATGGGAAACTTGTATGGCTCCTTCTATGTGGACAGGATATCTTGTACGCTTTGCCGAAAGCTTCCTCAAGATATTTAACCCTCTTTTCAATTTCGTCCCCCGAGTCAATATTCGAGTTTGTAAAAGTGTTCAGTAGAGAGTCCCAGGCTACAAGGTTAATTTTTTTTTTTATTTGAGATACGCATACCATCTAATTTTATGCCTTTTGACATAAATAACTGAAATAATAAATATTATAACGATCGAATGACGATAACCCGTGCCGACTTGACGTCAAACATTGAACATATGAGTTAGTTTGGAAGCCATATAGGATTTTTTGAACTCATTGTTTATATAGCAAATAAAAATCGTTTTTATCTGTATATCATATTAATTAAATATTCATCATTTTAAAGGATACTATTTATTAAATTATTTTTTAAAAGTTTGCTTTTTACGGTCAGGATATATCTCTCTATGTTCTTGTACGGAACGTAATAAAAATTGCTTTTGTTCCTCTTGAACAGTGATTAATCCATGAAAGTCTTGCATTAACTTAACTGCTCTTTAAGCCGCATGGTTAACTGCTCTCAGTGCCTGCATCTTCCTTTTGGCGTCTTTAAACAAAGCATTATTTGACCATAACGGAGGAGACTCGTTAAGACATCTGACATCAATTTTGAGTCGGTTGAACAATGACTTGCTTTTGACTGACATAAAGTCATCGATGTCTTTCTCTGAAATAAAAAAAAAAAGAAAAGAAAATAGTAAGAGAAAACTCGAAACAGTAATATTTTAACTTGCCGTAAAGTGGGCCACAAATTTCTTCTTTCGATGGGATGTTTCGATTACCGTTGCAAAAATCCGAAAAACCCACCCCACCAATTTCACTTTTCAGAATAGCGCTTCTCGGCGTTTTCAGTGATACATTTTTGCAAAGTCAATATTTATTTTTGCAAAGTTATTATCAAAGTGATTGTGATGGATATATTGATTATTGAATCCAGGTATGTATCTTCATTTGTTATGTAGTACTCACCAATTTTAAAACTGTTTTGTATATATTAGAATTTTTATAAAAGACCACGTTTTTTGAGATAGATTTTTGTAAATTAAAGATTTTAAAGAGGTTTATTACCATTTTCCCTGTTCGTGCCTGTAATATGTTATATGTAATTAGCCGCCTGTTAACGAAAACTAGTTAATCAAAGACTTATAGGGAATACCTAAAAAAATGACGTTATTAAGACATTATTTTTAAAGTAAGTTTTTCTTTGTCGTAGGTTCATCTAGCGCCTCTGGTGTGAGATTAGTGACGCGAAGATATTTATTTGACCTGATGCAAGGTCAAAATTTACCTACCTTGGATAAAAAATTAGATTTTCTCGAGTGTTCTAAAGTTTCTGAAAAAAGTAAAAAAGCTTTGAAGCATAAATATTCCTATTTTAAATCACAAATTAAACAAAGATGGTCAGGAGCAGGAAAAACCAAAGAAGTATTCCTGAAAAATAATCATTCGAGCTTAGAAGGGACCATTGAAATACCAAGGTCGTCCATGTAAATCGTTTTCTGAACCAAGTGATCGAAGCAAGAGAAGGAAGACAGGAAATACGTAGTAGTAGTGATGAAACCATTCCTCCACTCACCCGCTTTGAAGCTCTCAAATGTTTGTTGAGGCTGATCTCACAAGGCGACCATACGAAATAGTAAGGGGAACAAACAAAGGCCAATATCCCTGTTATGATCTTTTATTGAAAGCTAAACAAGAATGCTATCCACCTAAAATGGCTATGAAAATTACGGCTACCTGCGCGGAAACGGACCTTCAAAGTCTAATGGATCATACAGTAACCCGTTTATCGATTTACCTAAAAGAGTTGTTAATTACTCTTAATAAAACCGAAAGAGACTCATTAAATATTATTTGCAAATGGGGATGTGATGGCTCACAACAACAGAGGTTTAAACAAAAATTTGTAGATGATTTCGACTCTGATGCAAATATATTCTTAAGTTCTTTTGTTTCCTTGCAAGTGGTTTGTGGAAAGGATTATAAAAAGATTGTTTGGCGAAATCCCACACCTTTTTCGCCACGCTTTTGTCGGCCGATTCGGTTTAGGTTCGTGAAAGAAACCACTGATATAACCAAGGACGAAATAACATTTGTGGAAAATGCTACCAAAGCTTTTATTCGACCGAAGTATTTATAAATGAGAATATTTTTAAATTTAATCATATTATGCAGATGCCCATGGTTGATGGAAAAGTGTGTAACGCGGCAACGAACACAACCTCAACAAGTCAGTGGTACATATGTGGAACTTCAATGATTTGAGTAACATAAATATTGTATGTCCTGAAGCATTAGAATTTGGAATTTCTGTATTACACGCCAGGATAAGGCTGTTTGAAAGCATTTTACACCTGGCATATAAATTGCCAGTAAAAAAATATAGAGATAGAAAGACACCTGAAGAAAAAATATTAGAAGAATAGAGAAAAAAACAATACATGAACGATTCCGACTAGAAACTAGACTATTGGTAGACATTTCTAAAGCCAACTTTGGCAACACAAGTGATGGAAATACTAGTAGGCGGTTTTTCGAAAACACTTATTTGGCATCTGACATTACAGGAGTAGACCATGAAGTAATATATAGAGATTCAAAGTTATTTTAGAAGCCATTTCCAGTGGCTTCAAAATTGATACTGCCAAATACGATGCATATGCCTTAGAAAGTGCAAAGTTATATATAAAGTTATATGCATGGCATCCTATGACCCCTACTATGCACAAGATTTTATTACACGGAGCCAGCATAATTGAAAATGCATTGTTGCCAATAGGACAGCTATCCGAAGAAGCAGCAGAAGCGCGCAACAAACATTTCCGGTCGTACCGACAAATTTTTGCTAGAAAGTTTTCAAGGGAAGAGTGCAATCGCGACATCTATCAAAGGTTGTTATTAACTTCAGACCCACTCTTAAGCTGCATGAAATTGATTAAGAAAAAATCACATAAATCATTTTTAAAAGAAACCATAAATATGCTCATTCCTGCTGAGCCAGATGATAGTGGTGAGCAGCACGACTCGGACTCGGAGGCAGAAGAAACATCTTTTATTTAAAATAAGTTTTCGTGTAAATTATTTATGTAACTCTGAATTTGATAATAAATGATGTAATATTATATGTTAAGTGTTTTTATTCTTTATTTTATAAGCCTTATCATCTAAAAGATTAAGTCAGCTTTTGTAATATTATAGTTAAAGTAAACCCATTGTAAATAAATGACCTATTTAATAGTAACCAAAACTTTATTTTTTTTTTACCTACCAATAAAAGTAAAGGTCGTAAATTAATGTATTTTAATAGAAAACAATTATATTTAATTATGCTTTCCATTTAAAATGTATCCTATTGAAAAAATCTTTTTGGCCGCCTAATTATGCAAAATCTACCTATGTGCGCTTGTTATCAATGGAAAAGACTGCGCGTAGGCTCCTTAGATGTTCATCATCGGCGCGCCGCTAAAGAAGTTTTCACTTCAAAAAAAAAATATGTAAGACCGCTTTTACATTATCGAACTTTGCGGCAGAATTCTCTCATCCGACTTTTACTTGTATGAAAAAAAGCGGGGGTTGGATATGTAGCCTTGTCCAATGTACCACGCTCAAAAATTTCGTAGCCTTTTTTTTCGTTGTGTTCTTTTCACCTCTTTCGATGTATGTTCATTTCGTTTAGCGTTCGTAGTGTGAGGATGCATGCGAATGCATGAGAAATGAAAAATAGCGCTGAATGTGTATAAATTTGCGTTGCTGTGTCGTTATTACTTATAAATACAACTAGGTTATAATTTATAACTATAATCTTGGTTCTAATTAATGAAAAATAAATAAATGCTCCGGTCTAACAAAGAAAACAATTTTTGTTTTTGAAAATTAGCTTCCACTCTGTAGCAATCCATCAATTTAAACATAATTTCATCGTCATTACTCTCACTCTCATTCATGTGCAGAATTAATTTTACACACTCTAAAATGCCTTTTCAAAACTCATTTCGAATCTAAATAAAATGAACAGAAAGTAGGAGTTTCTAAGGTTTTATACTTTCGTACAATGTGGATCTTTAGATGAATAGAGGCGTGGTAATAAATTTAAACAAGACCAACAAATATAACACACACAATACTCTCTTCTAGAAACTCTTAATTGCTGAGTTGGGATTTCTTTAAATGTAGTAGGAGTCTAAAATCCAATTGAGCCTAGAAGTAAATTTTTAGGCTATCATAGAATATATTGTAATCATAGATCATAATTTATAATTATAATAGTTCATATTAATAAAAAATTAATAAATGATCCGGTCTAACAAAGAAAACAATTTTTGTTTTAGAAGATTTATTTTTTTACATACTCTTCTGCTTGGGTGATACATTCATTCCAAACAGAGATGTAAACAATGTGCTTTGCGATGTAACACACAACAGCATACGAAAAGAAAAATGAAGAGAAATGAGAAAAAGTTTGTTTGTTACGACAGTCGCACTATGAAGAAGCAAGCAAGACACCATAAGACAACAAAGAAGAATCAACGATAAGTCCAAACATCAAGTATGATAATGTAAATTAGGTCTTAGCACTAACGAGCCTTTGATGTGAAAAACGTTGATTTAGGTAGCTAAATGAATTAATGAATGTTTGATATATACACCTCTCTTGCTAATATGCATTATGTCAAAGACTATAACAAGTATACAGGTGTGTCGTGGAAATCTCTTTAGCCTCAATTTCAACGCAATTCCAATTCACTGTGTCACAGAAATCTCCAACTGGCGATTTAAAATCACCCGTTTGGTTGAATAAAGTTATTAAATTTAAAAAACTACCAACAATTGTAGTTAATTGTTTTCCACTGTAATCTGCATTTAAAAAATTCAACATTCAACAAAAAGAAAGAAGCAGCAAAATAACATGCAATGCTGGACATACCATATTGCTCGCATATAATTTTGGTCATTTTCGAAGATTCGAATTTGTTTGTAATTCAATTTGTTGATATGATAAAGTAAAGTACAAATGTTATTAATAAATGTGTGACTTTTTAAATTCGGTTTAAAAATGTGTAGAATGTAATTAGTTTAACTAAAAATTTAGAATGTAATTAGATTAACTAAAATTTTTAATAATAGCATTGGTGAAAGGTGGCATGTCTGCATTTTGTGTTCGTGCTTGTGAATGTAAGAAAACAAAACGAGGAAAATTAAACAAAAGAAGTGAACGGAAAAAATGTAAGTACAATTATTTGATTAAATATACGTAAGTAAAATTGCATTTACAATTGCAACGAAGCAAATAACAAATAATTCTTACGTGGCGTCTGAATGTGACAGAGTGTTTGATAAACATCTAAGGCACCTACGCGCAGTCTTTTCCATTGATAACAGGCGTTTGCTTTCTATCTCAAGCGCAATAACCCTTGCAAGTGGCATTGTTCTTTGTATAATTTATGGTTTTTGGAATTATTTTGTGTTTGTTACACGAAACGCAAATAAAAAGCGGCCAGCTCTTCATTCGAACATCTATGTTCGAAGAATAAAATCACGTGTTGTTCTATGACACCGATGATTTATTTTGTCGAGTTCGAAAAAACCGTGGCAAAACCGTTGGCGAAATTTTACTTTGACATACAATTTGTAGTTGGGTGAAAAAATAGAAAGAGAGCGGTGTATTTGTCCAGTCTATATTTTTTTTATAGTCTTTGATTATGTATTGAAAACAAGAAATATGAAAATTAATAAACCATTGAAGAGGCAAATAAAGTGTGTGTGTGCACACGCTGTTAAATAACATAACATTGACACTTTCTCTGTTGTTAACTTTGAATATTTTCTATTCTAATTCTACTGTTTATTAGTAGATCTGCATTTGATCTCCTCATTCCTTTATGTATATTTATTAAAAAAAAAAACTACAATATTCCCAGACTGAGGGGTTTGACCTCACTCTCCCATTACATTCGAGAACGGCATCAGCTGAAAAACCGCAAGTATTTTGTGATATTCAGCAAATAAAAAATACATAAGATCCTTTATACATAACACATTACATAAAACATATATACATTAGGGATGGGTATCGATTAATCGATAAGTCGATGTCATCTGGGTTCGATTAATCGGAGAATCGATTTTTCTGCTTCATAACACCAATGCACCCAGTTCATTTTTTAAAGTCTTTGTTGAACACTGTAGTTAGAAAGAGAATCATAGACACACAAAAAAAGAACGCCAAAACATAAATCAGAAATTGGTGATATTGTGCATTTTGAATTATGTGTAAGTTTCTGCAAAATTTTGTAAAATTGGATACTTAAGGCGTTGTGAACATAGTTTCTTTGACAAAAAGCGTGGTTTGGGAACTTTTTGAGAAAGTGTGGGATAACAATGCTAAGTGTCGACATTGTGGAGTGAAAATAAAAACATGTGGGAACACGACTAACTTAAGAAACCATATTGAGCACAAGCAACCCAAAATTGGTCTGAAGAGACCAGCACAGCCGGAGACTTCTGAAAGCAAAAAAAAAAAAAACTATCTGCCAGTTCTTCGTCAATTGCAGAGAAAGTGAGTCAACCTCTGATTAACACGGCTTTGGACAACGTGGCTTGTTACAAAGAGGGAGGGTTTTTGGAACACAAGATCATTCAAAGCATTGTTTACATGATTTGCAAGGACATGCAACCTTTGTCAGTAGTTGAGCAAACAGGATTTCGGAAGGTTCTCAAGACGACTGCCCCACTGTTCACCATGTCGACTCGCAAAACAATCCGCAATACTATTATTGAAACATACGATCTTGTATCCCGTTCGTTTAAATCTGAGTTAAAATCTGTTGAGAGGTATTGTCTCATGGACCGATTCGCAAAATCGGAGCTTTCCAAGTTTGACAGTACATTATCTTGACGTTGAGAAGGGTTGTATTATTAAAGGTACAATTGGAATTTTCCATCTCACCGAAAAGCATACTTCTGACTACATTGTGCAGAACTTGAAAATAATTTTTGAAGAATGGGAACTTGAAACTGAAAAAACTCTTGCCATCATCTCTGACAATGCAACAAACATGACGAAGGCAATAGGTATAATGTTTGGTAAAAGTAAACACATCCCTTGTTTCGCCCATGCCCTGAATCATCTCGCCACAAAAGCCATCAGTGACGTGCAAGAATTGAGTGATATTTTGAAATAAGTCAAAGCCACCCTTAAATGGTTCCATCATGTGATTCTGCATGTGATGAATTGAAAAAAAAATTCAGCCAAAACAGTGATCCAGGATCTTCCTACCAGGCGGAACTCCACGCATGATATGATCTCAAGATTCATAGAGCTGCGATCGTTCATAAACGAAATCGTCAAGATGAATACTACTGATCCACCAATGCTCTCTGCAGTCTGAACATCTTGCAAGAAGTGTGCGAAATTCTGGAACCGTTAGCAACAGCTACCAATGGCATAAACTCTGAACAATATCTCACTAGCAGTATGGCAATTCCAGTGGCAGCAATACTTAAGGAATCAGTTGAGAATTTGAAACCAAAACACCAAATTAGGAAGGCATTGCGATGCTCAGTGTTGCCTCAACAAAAAAAAACGATTTGGTTTAATAGAACAGTGTTCGCTTTTAGCACTATCCTGTATCCTAGATCCGAGGTTCAAGAAGATGTACTTCAAGGATGAGTCCAGTGTTGCCAGTACCATAAATAGTGTTTCAAAACAAATACGGAAAAATGAAGCTCGATCACCTACTCGTTCCGATACCTCTTCAGACTCGGAATTGTCGATCTCAGATGAAGCATCTTCGTCTTTGTTTAAAAAGCACAACAAAAGTGTTCAGAAGATGTGGACCAAAAGTCGTGTGACACCCCGAGCCATAGACGAACAGGGCGGTATAAATGAAGCGTTCAGTCTGTATTTGAGGGCACCACAGGAAAGAATACAACAAAATCCTGTATTATATTGGAAGCAGATGGCTGAGACGTTCCCTGCAGTTTCGAAGGTCGCCTTGAGATACGTCCTTGCTGTAGTAACATCAGTGCCTACAGAGAGACTTTTTTCTGAAGCAGGACAAATATTGAGAGAGCAAAGAAGCCGTCTGTCTGCCAACATGGGCAATAAGCTTTTGTTTCTAAAAGATATTGATGACAAGTATTGTTTTTAACTTTTTATAATTTATTTATTAAATGATTATTTTCGTTGTAATAAAGAAGGACTGTTTTTTACTTGGAGTTTGCTGTTTTTAACTTCCAAAATGTACCCCAATTTTTTCCCGACCATTTTTGACATTGACGATTAATAGATTCTTTGAGCAACGATTAATCGGTATATCGATTAGTTAGCCAAAAATAATAATCGATGTCATTAATCGATATTTTGTTGATCGATACCCATCCCTAATATACATACAAACAGCTAAGAAAGCTTTTACCTTGTTTTTTGATTCCGCTATATTCGCTACATTCTTTTGATTAGGAACCATTGTTATGTGCATTGCTTTACTTAGTTATCTTTGAATTTTCTTTTCATCGTTGTTTATAAAGAGAATTGTGCACAGCTATCGATATCTAATACATTCGTTAATTCTCTTTAAAATTTTGAATAATTATCATCAATTTCAATCATTATTATTCGTTTTGTTTTGCTTATCATCATTTGGGTAGAGTATTAATTGTAATAACAGCTGTTGATATTGAGAACATTCGTAACATTTTTTTGCAATTTGGATCATTATTTAGTCATTTCTTATTATTATTATTCAAATTCATACTATTAAAAATAAAACAAAACAAAACAACAACAATTAAGCATGGGCCCTATAACTGTAGCGCAGCAACTGACTACTTTAAAACAACAAAGAGCTAGAATGAAGAAAAACATAACTAGCATAAAAGAAAGAATAGAAGCAAAACAAGAACAACAGGACCTAGATACACTTGAATGTCACATGCAAATTAGAGAGTCGTACTTTTCGAAAAATTGTATTATATGACCAACTTTGAGAAGTTGGAACCAGTTGATGATCAACGAGGTGGAAACGAAGATGCTTTTGTGGCAGCGAAGTCATTAATTAGAAGGCTGATACACGGAAAGAAAAGGAAAAAGTTGGTGGAAACAACGTTTTTAAATTCAACTACATGTGTGAGAAGTCATAATCGTTTACCGGCATTAAAGTTGCGTAAATTCGATGGCAAATATGGTGACTACATAAAGTTTATTACGGCCTTTAACACAATGGTGCATGACGACTCATCTATAGCAGCAGTAGGCAAGTTTAATTATTTATTGAGTTGTTTGTCGGGTGCCGTGTTGAATGTTGTTACACCATTTCAAGTATCCGAGGAGAATTATCTCAACTGAAAAAAAGGTACGACAAAAAGGTTCTAATTTTCAAAGAGCATGTATCCGAGCTTTTTGATATCTCAGATATGAAAAAGTCAGACCCTGCATCTCTTCGCTTGATTCTAGGTACGGTAGCAGCGCTGCATGGATCGTTGTTATCTTTAGGGAATATAATATTTATTTTAAATGACATAATAATCCATCTTGTGCTGTCAAAGGTAGATGCAGAGGCAAAACAGTCATATGATCGAGTTCAAGAATATGTAAATTGCCTACATGGTATGACCATACTCTTATATGCAATTTACACCAAAGCACATCAACATCAACATTGAAGTGCCTAGTGATACATATCAGATTCGACAACAACCACAAGGAAAATGACGTGGTTGTTGTTGTAGAATGTGATGGGGATCAATAGTCGCATCAAGAACTGATGTGCCTTGATATGAAAATTAATAATGGTCACTCTAGACATTTTCTGACAGTGTCAAGTTTTTCATAGTGCTTCCAAGTTTTTTTGTGTTTTTCTGCCTGTGGCATCAAAAACAGCAGCTGATGGCAGAAAACGTTGTTAAGTAAACCATAAAGTGTCAATTTTTTTAAAAGAATTTAATAAAATAAGTATCAGGAATGGAAAATGGAATTGCAAGAACTATTTGCATATGTTGCAAAATGTTCTAAATCATGTATTTTTCACAAACTTTTAGTTTTTATTTAACCAACGTGCTCGCAAGTTCCACGTGTGTATAACCAATACAAAACAACAGCTGTTCGTGATGCAAAATATCCGGTGTGAACGAAAAACCCATTCAACGTGATGTACTTTGGTATAAATTGCATATTAGCCGTCATTGTCAGTTTTTAGAAAAGAATATAAAAAGAATATTTCAGGATAAACCACATCAGAAAGATAAGTCAACGCAAAATAAAATGGCTTTTATTATCGTGTAAGATGTGTTACCGTTGGTTTGTGAATCTAACCCTGTGTCGATGGCAGATGGGAAGGATATAAAAGGAGCAAAGTCGTTGAAGAGGTCGAAGTCGTTGAAGAACGTTGAAGCTGTCCGTTTGAAGTTGTATTACAGAAGCTGTTTCGAGTGTTATTTCTTCCTAATTTTGTGTTTTATTATTGCATTACTTTTATAATACCAGACACTTATTATACCGAATATAATACATTTACATTAAAACTATTAAATTAAAGAACATCATCTTTACACACAGAGTGGTTGTCCAAAGTGTTTAACGAATAATCATAGTCTCGCACAGTGTCCATCATTCATAGCACTTTCAATTCAAGATAGATATTCATTTGTAAAACAAACGTCTCTTTGCTTGAACTGCTTGCAAAATTGTCACGTAGCCAACAAATGTATGACAAAGTATACATGTCGCATTTGTCAAGGCTTGCATCACACTACATTGCTTCGCGTCGTACCAGAAGAGCAAGTCCACGGTCAAGCACATTCATTTAGACAACAAGACGAGCCCACCCAAGCAGTTTTAATGATTTCACGTTACTCACAGCGAGCGTTAATCTGACGGCAATGGTTTTAATTAAATATAAATTTGGTATATTTCTGCAGGCTAGCGAACTTCTTGACTCTGGCTCAGAAATTAATTTCATAACGGAAGAATTAGCGAAACGATTACAACTTCAATTCCATCGGCAGATCGGAACAAATGAAATTTTCTGTGGAAACAACTATACGATCTCAATTGGCAGTCAAAGCATGGCAATTAAAATTTGTAGTAACAAACAAAATTTCATTGAAGCCTGTGCGTTTTATTAACACTTTAAACTGGGTGATACCTCGAGGCATCGACTTAGCGGATCCCTTTTCATTTATTAGCAGATGGTAAAATCTCTCTTGGTCCTGGCCTGCCATGTCTCATACACAGCATTAGATTGGATTATAGGTACAAAGATTAACGATACTTCCATTTCAAGTATCTTTAAATGCAACATAGCACGCTCTTGTGAATTGCAGAAGACACTTTCAAAGTTTTGGCATATTGAAGAATTTGATATGCCACATACAGACAACCAAAAGGAGCAGAAGTGTGAAAGGCACTATCAGACATACACATGATTTCTTCCGTCAGGGCGTGTTCAAGTGAGTTTGCCACCTAGTGAATTTGGTACATCGATCGACATTGCTAAGCAGCGATTTATGCAGATTGAACGTCGTTTAGAACGCCAGCCTTTGTTAAGGGAATTATATGTCAACTTCATGAATGAATATATAGCACTAAATCAAATCAAGCAGTTAATGACACAATTTGACGACATGGTACCGAATTACGTAATTCCACATCATGGTGTGCTTCGGCCTTCATGATGTGTTTAACGCATCATGCAAGACGACGTCAAATCTTTCGCTCAATGAGATATTGATTGAACAAAATTAGATTTTGACATTGCTTTCTTTTCGTTTGCTTCGTCACGCACTCGACATAACAAAAACGTATAGACAGTTTGAAATTTCTCCACACGGCACCAATCTTCTAATGAACCGTTGCAACTATTTTAGCTAAATACTGTCACATACGGCATGTCATGCGCTCCATTTTTAGCGATTCGGAGCCTTAAATACATTGCAGATCATTACGCAGAACAATTACCAGTTAGAGCAGCAATACTCAAGGAAGACATGTACGTTGATCTTCTCACAGGAGCAGATAATGTCCAAGAATTGCAGCTAAAGGCATCACAGATGATGAGTATTCTTTCCAAAGCAGGATTAGAGCTCGCAAAATGGAACAATATTAACATTGAAAGTGAAGTTTCACTTTAAAGTCGATAGCAATGATATTTGTTATATCTCTGGTAATATCATGGCAGCCGAAGCGGGATGTTATCTGCTTTCGGTATGACCTACAACATCCATTATAACGAAACGTAATATTATATTACTTGTTTCACGTTCGTATGATTTGTTAGGGATTGTGTCTTCTGTCATCATCCGCTGCAAAATATTCATACAGGAGCTTTGGATGCATCGTTTAAGCTGGGACAAGTCACTTCTAGTTGAATTACAAGCTCAGTGGTGGCAAATCGAGCCAGATTTACAAAATCTTAATACTATTAAGGTTCCACTGATATTCAAGGAACGATCAGGACAATGTTAATAATAGCAAAGTCAAAGGTGGCTCCTATTAAGGCAATTTCACTACCACGTCTAGAATTATGCGCAGCGTTTTGTGGCACAAGATCGAACATAAATTAATTAATGACATCTTTTTCTGGATAGATTCAAAGATTGTTTTGTACTGGCTGCAAATGCACTCATCAAAATTAAATTGTTTTGTGGCAAACCGTATTTTGGAGATGCATACGAGGACATCAGATGTCAGTTGGCGGCACGTCCCTAGCAAGGATGTAATATCACGTGGATTTCAACCATCACTGCAAACAATTGCAATAGAGCCTGAATCGATATTGAACTCTCGACCGATTGCACCTGCTTTTGATGACCGCAATGATGGAGAGGCACTGACAACAGCACATTGATAATCGGAGCTTCTCTGCTGTCGCTACCTGAGCCGGCAGTTGATGACAGCAGACCTTCATATCTGAATCGTTGGCAGCGCGTCGCATATATCAAACAACACTTTTGGGATCTGTGGAGGCGTGACTATTTGCATACATTGCAAGAGCGCTCTAAATGGCTTGAACCTGAGGTTAACGTCAAGTCGGGCCAAATTGTTTTAATTAATGAAGATAACACACCACCCCAACATTGGTACCTTGGGCGCATAGCCGACATGCATGCAGGCACTGATGGATGAGTTCGAGTAGCTGACGTAAAAATGAAAAATGGAGTTATACGACGGCCTCTCTGTAAGATTGCTCCGCATCCACAACAAAATGAATATTGAACGTAAACGGGATCGTTCAATGGGCGGAGTATGTTGGAGGAGGAATATGGTTACTCTTTTTGTAGGAAAAGCTTTTCTTCATTTGTACTTCTTTTGTATAGCTTTTTTGTAACATGCATTTGTGAGAAAAGACACTTGATGAGTAAATATGAGACGAACAGATGTTCTTCTTTACCTAAAACAACTAGTGTTTTATTCTTAGTTTTCGATTATCTTGTCAAACAGAGGGCTTGAACACACTCTGTTGTTTTGTGTTATCGACCGAACCGGCACTTTACACACTATGCCATTGAGGTACTTATGTTTGTAGCAGAAAATTGAATTATTTTTAAACAGTTGTTTACACCGTTTTTGGAACGAAGTTCTTTTACGCGGCTTACTCAAATTTCAAAAGAAGGTATAAAACGAAAAATAGTAACGCGGTGTGACTTTTTTGTGAGTGTATGCGTGCATTTTTGTGTTTGTTTGCGTGCATTATTGATAGTTTTATGTGCGCTTGAAGAGAATAAAAATGTTTGTTGTCTCTATCGCTGCCATATTATCTATACTTATAATAAAATCGTTGACCTTATAATTTTTTTTTTGCACGTATCAATTCAAGCGCACTCATTCCATTCAAAATCAAATTACTGAAACACAAGAACACAACATCGTAGACATAATTTCATAAAAAAAAATTGACCCACAAAATATGAATTAATTTATAATGCAAAAAATTTAAAAAACGCGTTTTTTCTAACAAATGTCATAACAAACCATACAATAACTGTCTTTACGAAATTCGTAAACGACGCCATCATTGAAAATGCCCTTACATACACACATACGCCTTAACTTATTTCTAAGTTAAGTTAAGTTAAATAGTTTCTATTAACTATTTCATTTTTTTCTCTTCCTCAACTTGTGCGCCTTCACATTTCAATTAATAAGATCTGCACACTCATACATACACCCTTACTTATTATATTTATTTCATTGACCCATATCTCTTTGCTAACACATGCACCTCAACTTATTTCTCCTCTCTTGTATTCCTTTCCTTCGATGCTTGTCAATACACATATTCACACATATACCTTCACTTATTTCTGCTTTACCAGCTCTTCATTCTCCCCTCTTTCACTCTTGTATTCATTTCATTCGATGCTTGAATAATTGAGAACCGTCGCCCAATGATTGCACCTCCCATGTCCTGCGTAAATGACTTAAAAAGTATGGGAATATTATTTTTAACATTACAATATCTGTCTGGCCCTGTTGAAGTTAAAATGAAGTCATCAGAAATAAATTTACTATTCAAAATGAGTGCAATTTTTTCAGTAGTGGGGACAAAGAAACTCTCTTCAGCAATCGCCCTATGAATTTGTTGTAGAATTTTTGACGGTTTCCTGACAACCTTCTTCACCCTTTGCTTTAATTATTGTTTTTGGACTGAACCCCTAACAAATTGAAACAAGGAATTGAAAAATAGTATCATTTAAAATTTCACTTTTTATTGTAATTATACTCTTCACGGAAGTGAATAGTAACATACATATATGACAAAAATAACACTAGTCGACAAAAAAACACTTTTTGTTTGTAACAAGAATCATTTTAGTGGTTCTTTGCTAATTCGAAGCCGCTGATTTTTAATCTGCCCTTTGTTTTCTTGTATGAGGTCTAGTTTTTGAGATACATCTACTTATTTTTTATACCTTCACATACAGTTTGTTTACATAATTACACTTCTACAAATGTTGTTTATGTCAGGGACCGAAAATAGTAGTCGATTTTTAACTAAAAAAATCATTAAGTTGGAATCGTCGTACATATCTAAGAGCAAAATATTAAGTTTTAAAATAGACTATCCAAATATCGCATAAATTTATATTTTCCATTTATATTTATAAAAATTAATAATAACAATTATTATTATTATTATTTATTTTATTTTATTAATCATTAATAATAATTTTTTTTCGATTTATATTTTTATTAATCAATAATAATAGTTATTTTCGAATTTTATTCTTATTAGTCAAAATTTAGAATTATTTTTAATTTTTATTTTTAAAAATTACAAATAATTTTTATACTCTTCACTCAAATATAAAAATCATTCGTGATTTTTCTGTTATAAATTAAAAATAATAATTAATATGAAAATAAAAAGAAAAATATTCTTTCGTTAATTATAAATAAATAACGTATATTGACTTTGGCTGTTACTAATTTAAATAGAATAACCGTTATTCCTTATGATTAATGGTGATGGTAAGAGTAAAGTATGATAAAGATGGTAAAGCTGAGTTTTGACAGTTGTCAAACAATGTGTAACTTATTTTTGCAATACACTGCAAAAGATTTTTTTCTTGTTTACGAAGTAAAACGCACATCGAATCTAACATATTAAATCAAATATTTTTATAACGATCAAAATTTACTATCTATTTATTAATAAAATTATAACACAGTAATTATTTGTTTACTTAATCCTGAACCTGACGATCACAAATAAAACATTTGTAGTACTTTTTAGATTTTTTTTTTTTTTTTTTTTTATTACATATGTACATATATAGGAAAACATTAACAGCAGAATCCGCCTTAAAATATTGGTTTGATTTAGTGAACAGTGATGAGTCCGTCACAGACGCTTATGGTAATGCTATAATATTATCATGAGTATTTTATTTTCATACTCTCCTTGTGAGGAGATCATTAGGGTGTAATCTTTTAAGACGCCTGAGTGGTGCATTTAACCTTAGTGAGGCTACCAGTGGGTTTGGATGATGAATGAGTTTTATTATAATTATTGAACACATAAAGCACTACAATAAACGATCTAATATTAAAACAAACACATAATTAATATTTACATATATAATATATTGGATTTCAGGAAATATTCTTGATTTATCTAATCTATACTATACAATATAATAAAGAGGTAATGTTTGTTTGTGATCGTCAATGGCGCTCCCCGGTTTCATTGCTGTTCGTCAACTTCAAGAAAGCATTCGACACACTTTTGCGTAACTCCATCTGGCTGGCCCTGACTAGAAAAGGACTCCCTGAAGCTAATCCGACTCATAATAGCGCTGTACGAGAACCCTGAGCTGGCGGTTTTTCACAATGGCTGCATCAGTGACTCGTTCACCACCAACACTGGTGTACGGCAAGACTGCCCTCTATCCCCCTCCTCTTCGCCATCGTGCTGGATGACGTCATGAACAGCCTCACCCAGCATAAGAAAACTGGCATTATGTGGAATCTCACACGGCATCTTGAGAACTTGGACTTTGCCGATGACATTTGTCTCCTCTCACACAAATTCTCCGATATGTAAGCAAAGGCGAACAACTTAGTTGCGCTGGAATGCACCGTCGGACTAGAGATAAATATTGCAAAGACTAAAGCCAGGAGAGTCAATCACTCCAGTAGAAGCCTTATAATGATTGACGACTGTGCGATTGATTTCGTAGAAAGCTTCTGTTATCTCTGTTGCACAATATCAACAGATGGAGGAGCTGAAGCGGATGCTAACTGCAGGTTGAGCAAAGCAAGGGCAGGATTTGGCCGATTAAAGTCGATATGGGCGAATTCCCAAATCTCCAGCCGCACGAAATTGCGAATATTCTCCGCATGCGTGAAATCGACGCTACTATACAGAACGAAACATGGCTGGCCCAAACTCCATCACGCAGAGCCTTCAAGCTTTCGTTAACAAGTGTGTAAGGATCATATGCTGAATATTCTAGCCTAGCACTATTTCCAACGAGGCACTATGGCGTCTAACAAATGAGGATCCTATACTGAAACACAATAAGCGTAGGAAGTGGCGCTGGATTGGCCAAACGCTAAGAAGGCCGCCAGAAAGTATCACGAGAATGTCGCTCGAATGGAACCCGCAAGGCAGCAGAAGCCGCGGCCGGCCAAAGAACACTTGGTGAAGATCAACCTTGCGGGAACTAGCTGATGTTAACACCACATGGGATGGCTATAAAACAGCACCCCAGAATCTTGTGCGATGGAGAAGCCTTGTGGAGACCCTATGATCCAACTAGGAGTTATATAAAAAAAAAAAAAATTATACGGGTAATCTTAGAAACTAATTTCCGATTTTAAAAATTCTTTCACCAGTAGCATGCTACGTTGTCACTGAATGTCAAAGGATACTTACTTTTTTGATTTATTAAAAATTCTAGTACAGTTTTTTTAGATTGAAGATTTCTAAATTTTTTCCACAGCACAGAAACGCTTGTACATTTTCATGTTGTGCTTCTTCTTGAATTTTGTGTTGTTTTTGTTATTGTTGTATATTTTCCTCTCTGAGTAGGCGCAAGAGTATTGCGCTCTTCGTTATCTTCTTTTTGTATGCGTTGGTCACTGAGACCCAATAGAGAGACTGTGTGTTTCGTTGTTCGTGCTTTGATTGCTTTTGCAAATAAAGTTAAGGTGTATGTGTGTGTACGCACATGAGTATTGCCAAAGTCCATTATCTACAAAGGTTGGACAATTCCCTCAAGTAATTGTGTTCGCTCTCAAAATTGTAACATTAACAATTAAATTTTTTTGAGCGAGGGTGTAGCACAGCGTGCCGGGCATTCAAGTAGGATAAAAATCCAAGCTCCAGAATCGCATGGTCCAACATTTTCTGCTGCAGATCTGTTATTTTACGACAGCCATGAACACAGCTGTTTATACTCTTCACGGGAGTGAATAGTATTGTAAGTTTGTCATGACCACATAAAGTATGTATATTTGTGAACAGCTCGATGAGTCGTGTTTGAACTGACATTTGGACAATATAAGTTTCTGGTCTATATCCATCAACCGTGTAAATTTCATGATCCTAGGATTGCCAGGAAATGTACCTCCCATATAAAAAGAAAGAAGAAGACTTTCTTTTTGCTACCTGTATTGTATTGCTTTGCTTACAATTCGCGAGGTCATTTGCGTGCTGTTATTTGATTGAATTGTTTTCCATTCTTCACTTCTTCTTTCCTCTCTACGATGCAGGTGACTCTCGTCACACAACAACAAAACGAGATTTTTCGCGCGGACCTTTTTTTCGGGACATTTGCCATTTATGTTGCGTGAGATTGAGCAAAGGGTCCCAAAATAAATGTTCTTTTGTTAACTATTATTTTGTTGTTTTACTTTTTTATCACTATAAAAATGGTTGACAACATACCGAAAATAATGAAAATTAAGTATAACGGACGGAGAGAAACCGAAAATATTGAAAAATAAGTTTACCGGGTTCTCTCCGAGCGGTCCACTTTGAAAATAATTGATACCAGTTATTTGCGAACTATGGAATCTACAGACAACGAAAGCGACAGCGATGGTGATTCCAGCATTTAAAATTATCATATCAAATAAATACTATTAAAATACATATATATATCAAATAAATACTCTCCAAATTATTTAGGAGTTTTTTATTCACACTCAATCGTAAAATTTTGCAGATCGTTGTCAATAATACCGTCGTTCACGATTTATCGCAAGACTGTACATTTTTTACACCCCATTCCCTTAGATATTGAGTATACGTACTGAACAAATGCTTTAGAACCATTTAAATGCTTGTTTTAGTGACAATATCCAATGGGATATTCTGATTAAAGATACCTATAGCTAGTCAATTGAAAAAAAAAGTTAGAAATTAAAGCAAGCATTGTCGATAAAAAATTTATTGAATAATACATAAGACGTCCATATAATTACAAATAATCAATTTTTTTTATTTTGACAGTTTTTATTAATACATTTGCACAACAAAATACCTTTCAGTTCTATTTTTTTGCAAGAACAAGCCTTTGTGTGTCAATTTGATGTAAATTTACAGGGTTGAATCGACATTTCTGGCAACGGTCGTTTCGTCAGTTGCCGTGGGTACAATTTGCCATCTTTTTCTCATAGCTTAATAAGGTTGTAGTAGAGTTTGGTTACCATTTATGCGTACATATGTTTGTGGTGAAGCTATTAACAAATGTAAATGTAGAGCTCCTGATGTGCAAATTACTTTTAATAAATTTAAGCTGAAGCCGATATTTTGAGAAAATAAATTATTACGAAGTTCAGCTGCCGTTAATTTTTATTTGAGAAAAGATAGGTAAAAATTCTCCTAAAAGTTCGATAATTAGGTATTAATTGTTATTATTATTCTTCCAATATATTGTATTTTTTTTCCAATTTGCAATAAACTTCTGAATTCAAGCAAAACAATTATAAACAACAGTTATTCTTCTGTTTCTGGTGTATGGTACAACACTCGAAGAAATAGAAGCTAAGTAGGAGCAGTTGCAGTCAAAACAGTTCAATATGTGACAGCGCGGCTTTAGCCATATGATTAGGTCGTGCTGCCAATTCATAACAATAGTTGTAAAACTTGTAAATAGACTTGTCGCCAATATGTATATTCTTCACGGAGTGAAGAGATTTATAAGTTTGTCATGAAGTTTGTAACACACAGAAGGAGACATCACAGACCAAATAAAGTATATATATTTTTGATCAGCTCAAGAAGACGAGTTGATTTAGCCATGTCCGACTGTCCGTCTGTTCGCAAAACTAGTCCCACAGTTTTTGAGCTACAGAGCTGAAATTTTGCACATAGGTTTCTGTTTGAGTCATTGCCGAAACAAGGATGAGGTCATTATACCGAGCATTAGCTGTACTGGAAGGATACCGATTTGATCACTTTCTTCATAGCATTAGTTTTTTTAGTCTGGTAATAAATCCGCTTTTCGAACCAGTCCAGGCTTTTGCTCCGTCAATACAAGTAGCTAGGCATTTTTTCGCCCAATCGACATGGAAGTCTTCTGTAGCTTCAAGAAACATGTTATATAAGCACTTACCTGTTGTATTTGTGGGAAGAGCTTTACCGAACAAAATTTCTTCCCTTAATCGCCCATTGGAATCAAAACGCACAAAAGTTACACCTGCGCGCAACACGCAATATCCGTAGATTCATAAAACTGCAAGGATTCAAAAGTACTCTCTTTTATTTTTTCTATAACTTAAACATGGACGTCAGTTGCCATATCACTTATGCCGCGTTGAATGCTACTGTTAGAAAGAGGTAGTATTTTGAGCTTTTCAACCTCTTGTTTGTCAAACATAATTTCTACTACATCTAAAGCCGCAGGTAAAATTAAATTTTCGGCAATAATATAAGGTTTTCCTGCTTTAGCCATACGAAAAGCTACTCGAAAGTAGCTAGCAACGCTTTTTTATTTAGATTGGACATTTGTACTACACCAGTTTATTGAAGTTGAAGGACCTTGAATTTTCCCTCAAAAAAATCCAACGGTCTATTTTTTTCACTTGATAAATTTTCGGAACAAATAAAGCACTGCGGTTTGTTTTCAATCACAGTGAATCCGAATTTTAAATAATTGTCGTCATAATGAGGTTTTTTCTTTGGTTTCGCCTCATTACTCTCACTAGCGCTACAACTAGAAGTTGACGGTTATGTTGCTCTTTTTAGAAATTTATCCATTTCTAATAATTATAACAACAGATCACTTCCATAAATTCAAATAAAGTGCAAAGAATTACACCACTCGGTAGCTACAGGATCAAAGAATTGGTTACTTTCTGGAAGGGTAGTTTAACATTGCGGTGGGCGGTGTGGGAAGCATCGCAATTTTGCCTTTTTTTGCTGTAAAAATTTTCGTCCAATTTGTTGTTTTTGCTTTTGTTGTTGTTTTGTGTGTATTTTGTTTTTGTTCTATGTATATTTTTTTTTGCTACTGATTTACACACATTACCTTTTGTTATTGCTGTTTGCTTTATGTTTTTTTCTTGTTGTTTTACTTTTTGTTGATCATTATCATCATCATGTTTACAAAACTTAATCATTTCATTTTTACTTACTTATATTTGTAGTTTGAAATTAAGTGAGTAGGTCTGCATTTAGACCATAGGCGAAGCGACAGCGAAAACTTTTTTTGTTGGTAAGAGAAGCGAGGCATTGGAAGCTGTGATGTTCTGAAAACGTCGTCATGAAAGTTTCTGCTGACGTTTATTTTTGTTCTCTTTCGCCTCATTCGTTTTTTTTTTTGCATTGCGTAGAGTAAGGATGCATGCGACATGTAGAATATAGTAACCAATAGGAGCGGAAGGTGAAGAAATTTGCTCTGCGACAGAACGCACAGCTGCATAAAAAACACAAACAGAGAGGAAGTACCAAAAATTTGAAAAACACAAACCAAAATCATCAAAGAAGAATTGACGATAATATGACGTTAGTCTAAATGCAGTCTAGGTAATTGAGTTCTCATCTCTCATTCACACAGAAGGAGACATCGGACCCCATAAAGTATATACATACATTCTTGATCAGATCGACAATATGAGTTTATTTAGCCATATATCGCAATACATAAGCTTCACTGATGGTTGGTGGTGTCTGTCTTGTTAAAGTAAATGTTAATAGTATCTTCAAATTCATGCTCGGGTGTGTTTACATCTATCCGGGCACAGCGTTACAGAAATTAAGCCTAGTATGTTACCAGCTCTAATGAAATATTATAAAAACAAAACTATACCTGAATACGAATCAGATCTCACTACACCAATCATGATACTCGGAGACCTTAGTATTAATGGCACACAAGATTGTTCATTGCCGGACAATAGCTGTTTTGATTTAACGTTTACATGATATTTCGATGAATCCTGCATGCCATTTGTATTTTTTTTTATCACAGGCCAATTATTAATAAAATTATAACACAGTAATTATTTGTTTACTTCATACTGAACCTGACGAAAGGACTATGTAGCTATCACAAATAAAACATGAACACCCGAAGTACTTCTTAGAGTTCAAAAATGATTAAAACACACATAGACGTATCCACGCAAAACAGACGGCCACAACCACTTCTTTTTAAATCTCTTTTAAAAATGTGTAGAACGTGAGTAGCTTAACAAAAAGTTTTAATCATATCATTGTTGAAAGGTGGCATACGATGTTTATTCAAAAAATATCGCAATTTTGAATTTACGCGCAAAACAGCTGTCACAAATTAATTAAATACTAGAAGAACCCACGGTTGACACAATCGACCGCATTCTAGAAAAAGTGCTAATAACTTCTCTATAATCAATGTTCTTTATATATTATGTGATAAATGGCCCTGATCTGATGTCTCAGAAATGTAAAATCGCAATCCACTGAATGATCGAACTCTACTGGTGGCAAAATACAATTGTCCGTGACTAAACACAGGCTGCCTCAACAAAATTCCAAATCTTTGAAACGTTGACCTTGGGATTCATTTATAGTCATCGCAAAAACTGGAATAACTGCAAATTGAGTTCTTTGAAATTTGAACGGTAAAGGAGTTCCCGAATAAGTCAAATGAATACGGGGAGTTAAAATTCAAATATTACGCGCTACACCTCGCAATCTATTGAGTTTCAGTGCATTCGTTTCACGTGCATGTGAGTTCCGTTAACTAATCTTTTCCTGTATTTAAATTCCGTATTAGTAATATAATACAGTTTTCTTTCAAAATCAATTTAAGGGGAGGCAGACCACTAACTGATACAGTATTTAAAAACTCAATAGGAAACTGACAATTTTATCAAAGCTGTAGTAAGCCTGTTCCTCTCCAGGCATTCGTTTTAATACTTCTAAATTAATAAACGACAATCATCATTTTTTGGAACCAGAATCATTGAATTCAACATGTCAGTAGATAAAATAGTTTCGGGAATATTTCCAAATATATCATTGATGATGTATACAGGTTCACAAATTAAATTATTCGGTATTTCAACGATATCCGAACCGAACTGAGGAAATGCTTACCAAGTTATATAAGAAACTATTCAATTCAAAGAATGCTAATAATTTGGTTCTTGGAGGATTAGCTACGGCCTCTTCTACATTTCCTTCTCTAAAGTAAGTATTTTGCCTTCTAGGCAGGTGGCAATCAAGCCGAACAATTGTATGAGACTGATAATGCATTGGGAATTCAAATATCCTCCAAGCAACATCAGTGAAACAAACAAATTTTGGATCTCATCTATCACGATTTCTTTCGGCCCAATATTCCTAACACCAAATTCTAAAGTCGCACAATTATACCCTTTATAAACATACTTGTAAATGTATTTGACACTCTTAGCAGCCGTGCAAACTTCAACATTCAAATGACAATTGAACTTAGCTAAAATATACGGATTGTATGGGACCACAAATCTATTATCAACACTATGCGCACGAACATCAACAGAAACACCATAATCACGACGTCAATATACTGGATAACCATTCACACTATCATGAGTACGTTCTGAGAAATCTTTAGGACAATTTTTAAACCATTTTCCTTCTCGCATGCACATTGAATTGGGATTAAGAGCAACACAGAGACCATGAGTCATATGAGTTTTTTATTAAGTTATGTAATTTTGGATCAGTATGAGGGTCAGGAATTTCACCAGAATCAATTTTATCAATACTTTCAATACTATCAACTCTATCATCATTTTCCAAAGTCAACAAAATATGTGCATGAGGGAGACCACGTTTTTGAAATTCAATTGTGTAAATAATAGCAACAACTTTGCAAAATATATGTGGTTTTTAACTATCAAGTTGATCAGTTCATTTAATTTAATTTTGAAAACGCGAACAACAATATCAGGTCGAAAGTGAGCCTTAGCTAATGTTTCGATAATTTCGGGCCAATTTGGATTGCATGTCATAGTTATGATTAAAGAAGGTTTTCCCTTTCACTGTACAATACACATAGCATCTAAGTAATTCTGGAACATATTTCGGGGAGAACCTATGAATGTGGAAGGCAAAATTACTTAATGACCAACTCTAGAATCGTTACCATTTGGATTTTGATTTATAAAATCACTTAAGTTATTATAAAGGTTAGCACGTAGAGCAGCCTGATTTTGTTTAATGAAATGTAATCTGGTTCTTTCAATTCGAACGTACATATCAACGATCCTCTGATGAAATAATTTTTGGGAAAAATGCAGAAGACTTAAATCATCACGAATGGCAAGACGGTAACATGTATACTGTAACATAGTAACTTTGTTTCGAGGAGCATGAGAATTAGAAGTAGAAGCAATGTTATGTGACATATTAACATACCAACCGGTATCACCATTAGGAAACAACAAAGAATATGCCAACGGATCTACTGAAGAGTCCAAAACAGAAACATTATGAAGTTCTTGTGAAAATTTCGAAAAAAAACAACCATACCTCTCTCAAAAGACGTTTCGTCGTCATCGCTTCTAAAAATCAGTCTGAATAGCATCGTTATATCTAAGAAGATCACACTCTTTATTGACGGTGACAATATTCAGCCATTGACTTAAAAGAACGTACAAACACATTTACACGATCTAACTCAATAGCTAATTTGTTATTATTAATATTTTCTTTTTTCACTTTTCTCACTTACACATTCTGTTATCTACATTTGTCGAGAGCGGTCACAGTGTTTAATCAGAGCTCCAATAATTTCTCTTGTGTCTACAAGTTCTTATCTTTGCATGCTAACGGGAATTTCTTTTGTTCTCGTAGCATCAGGATTATCTGTCTAAATTCTGTTCTGCGTTTGCCTTTCATAGAGCAAGTATGTTCATATGAAACAACGGCTTTACAAGTTTTTGTTTGTAAGTAAATATAATTTAATTTGTTGTCATCAAATTAAAAATCCCGTACAGGGAACGCACATATGGCGGTTTGTGCCTTGTGTTTGCGTTATATTGAATAAAAAGAAGAATCGTGTGTGACTTTGAACAATCATTTGTTGCTGCACGCATTGAGATTCTTAATTGAGGTGCCTTTTCGCCATGTGCGATTAGATGGGCCAAGCCAGTAAAGGCGTGATTTCTTGGCAATCGCCCGAAAAATGAGTAATTCAGCGTACCAAGCGTAAATGGAGCTCACCTAAACCCCCCAGAATGTCAAAAAAAAACGAAGCATAGTATGCCCATGAGCTCCTCTATTGATGACTCAACCTCCGAATCAGACACTGAGGGTTCGTCGGTTTAAAAGCCGAGAGACACTAATAAGGCACGCAAAGTGACGGTAATCACTTTACGTAAACAACGGAAGGTCAAAACCAAGTATGTACAGTCAAGAAATGTCAACTTTCCAGAAACGCCCCCGAAGGAACGATGGGTGCATCTGAAACTCCCCCCGAAACTGAGCAGCAACCCAAGTCAAAACCAAAATAGTCTTTGAACTTATTGGTACAGACAATTTCTCCTACAAAGCTTCTCGGGACCAACAAGTATGAATTATGACCAAGGAAGCAGAACACTATAGGCTAGTTGTCGTTTTTGAAAAGAGTGAGCTGCTATTTCATTCATACCAACTCAAAGAAGAGAGGACATGCAGGGCCGTCATAAAAAATTTGGCATCCTTGGGGACACGGTAAATGCCAAAAACCGAAACACAAAGCTCCCCATGTCAATCTTCTTTGTAGACCTTGAGCCAGCCAAAAACAATAAAAACATTTTTGATGTAAAACGATTGTGCAATGCTGTGGTGGTAGTAGAGCCACCAAGAAAGTTCAACGAACTGGTTCAATGTCACCGCTGTCAGGAATTTGGGCACACGAAACGTTTCTGCTATAAGCCCTACCGGTGTGTAAAATGTGGCGAGCTTCATAAATGCACAGATTGCGACAAGCCTAAGCAAGCACCAGCTAAATGTGTACACTGTGGTGACTGTCACACAGCTTCTTACAAGGATGCCGAATCGACCAAGCCACAGTAGATAATATATTCACTAAATAATTGATTCAATAATAAAAGTAATTATGATTATTATCAATAATTATCCATATTTGTCATTCACTAAAGACAGCAACACTTTTTGTGACATTCACTAATTCACTACAACATCAAACAGCTCTTTTTGGTTCACAAAACAGTTCAAAAAGTAGTTCTTTTCCCATTTACCAATACTGTATTTTGATAATTTCACAGGTTGGCTTTGCGGACGAGTCCCGTTTTGTTCGCTTATAAAATTAACGTAGTTGTAATAGTGTTATAATTAATGAAAAAAGCATTTACTGCTACTACAATATTGCAGCTTTTCATTCTTTACACAGCAAAGTTTCTTCAAATGTGATTTTAGAATTAAATTAAAGTAATTATTATCATTTAAGCCATACAATAAGGTAAAGAAAACATTTTTTTACTTCCAATATAAGGAAAAAATGTCACCTACCAACGATCAAATAGGTAAAGTAAATCATTTAACTCTGTCAAAGATCAATGGACTGACTCAAACATACTACTCTGTAGACAATGCTATTGATCTGGAAGAGGCTGTTCATTTCCCAACAGAATTTCTTAATTCTCTACAGCCTTCTGGTTTGCGACCACATAAATTAGTTTTAAAAGTAGGGTGTCCCTATTTTATTACGGAACCTTAATCCACCAAAATTGTGCAATGGTACACGTCTACAGATAAAATCATTAAAAAAAACTACACAATAGAGTATGCAATACTGACCGGATGTGGAACTGGAGAAGTCGTTTTAATTCCCCGGATTCCATTAATACTAACGAATCTAACTTTCTAATTTAGAAAATTGCAGTTTCCTACAAAATTGTCATTTTCAATGACAATTATCAAATCACAAGGTCAAACATTTAACGTTGTGGGATTAGACCTGAGCATTCAGTGTTTTTCCCATGGGCAGTAGCTCTTTTACGCGTCATTTCTGTTCGTATTGTGTAATGACAAAAAAGCTGTAAAAATTGCATATTGTAAACAAAAATTTGTTAAAAAATTAATTAATAAAATTTCATGCTATCAATACCAATGCGATATTTTTTTAATTGCACCCGTGCAAAGCAGGGTTTAAAGAATAAATGTTCATTAAAATTGCCACCCAAACTGATGTGATTCTAAGAAAGGAAGGTTGGATGTAACCCGGAGGAGCGTGAAGAGTATTACATCTTTGGCATAGCCAATGATAGCCTTCTTTCTGGTTTTTTTTTGGGTTACTTGTCAGACTTGCCTCATCTAAAGCTGCATTTAAAAACGGATTTATTATCCACCTTTGGCCAGTGTTTTCTGATAGTTCTTGCATCGAGAAATACTGACATAATTCTTCTTTGAAATTCTGCAATACCATTTCCATACCAGGTACATATGCTTTGATGTTTATCTTAGAATTGATTGAAATTAATCGAAGTTGTTTTGTTCTATAGATGATAACCATATTATATATTTCTTTTAAAACCATTGATTTTATCCTTAGCGGTAATGACATTTTTATCCCGACCTTGCAGGCTTCTATTTAAGGCATTTAAATGGTTAAATAAGTCAGAAAGGAAAGCCGGTTTTAAAAGAAATTTCGAGTCACAAATAAATTTCGAATATTCTGACCTCACCTGCGGTAAACACACCAGAAGTTCAGCTCGAAGTTCGCAAACTCTTGTCAGTACTTTGCCTTTCGATAACCACCTAACCTCTGTGTGGTAAAGTAAATTTTGGTGGAATGAATCCATATCTTCACAAATGATTCGAAATATTCTATCTGTGTTCCCTTAATAGAATTTACTATTTTTATAATTATATTGAGAACTTCATTATATTTTTGCCGCAAGAGCTTGGCGATGAAGGAAGCAATGTACCTAATAAACACTTGGCATTCGTTTTTTTAGTCTGGCTTTTCGAACTACTCATGGCTTTTTCTCCGTCACTACAAATAGCTGTGCATTTCTTCGCGCAATTGACATGGAAGTCTTCTGTAGTTTCAAGAAACATGTTATATAAGCACTGACCTGTTGTATTTTTGGGAAAAACAAAATTTCTTCCATCAATCCCTTATTGGATTCAAAACGTACAAAAGCTACAAACTGCGGGCAACCCGCAATATCCGTAAATTCATCAAACTACAAAGAAACAAAAGCAGGGGAGGGTTAGGGTCGTAAAATATTTTTACACACTAAGGGGGTCACGACAGCAAAAAGATTGAGAACCCCTATAAAAATAATTGTCTGCTGGTGTTCTTATGTCTTGTTGATCAAGCAAATGAACGACAAATCACTCCATTGTACTTTGTTTGTATTTAAAATTTGTGTGGGTGGAGATTGATGGTGGAGTGAACTTTCTCCAATTTTTGGCATTTGTTTTTAATTGACAGGGTCACATTTTTGTTATACAGGAAGCCTTCGGATATATCTATAAGATAAGTTTCGTTTATGGGTAAAGGTATTATATGGGATAGTGTACTTTAATATTGAAGACTATACATAGTTTGTTTTTAAAATGGTATGCTTGCATTATCTTCAGAGACTATTTTCATTTCTTCATCTTTCAATATTTGATAAATACTTTTAATTTGTTCGCTATTTAAAATAAACTACGGGAACCCGTGGCCGACACAATCGACCGCATTCTACTATTATGTGATAAATGCCCCTGATCTGATGTCTCAGAAATGTAAAATCGCAATCCACTGAATGATCGAACTCTACTGGCGGCAACATACAATTGTCCGTGACTAAACACAGGCTGTTTCAACAAAATTCCAACTTTTTGAAACGTTTGACCTTGGGATTTATTTATAGCCATCGCAAAAGTTGGAACGACTGGAAATTGAGTTCTTTGAAATTTGAACGGAAAAAGAGTTCCCGAATAAGTCAAATGAATACGGGGAATTAAAATTCAAATATTACGCGCTACACCTCGCAATCTATTGAGTTTCAGTGCATTCGTTTCACGTGCATGTGAGTTCCGTTAACTAATGCTATTCCTGTATTTAAATTCCGTATTAATAATACAATACAGTTTTCCTTTAAAATCAATTTATGGGGAGGAAGACCACTAACTGATACAGTATACAAAAACTCAATAGGAAAATTATTATGTTCACTTGCATCATCAATGACAATTTTATCAAAGCTGTAGTAAGCATGCTCCTCTCCAGGCATTTTTTTAAGACTTCTAAATTTATAAACGAACAATCATTATTTTTTGGAACCAGAATAACTGAATTCATATATAAAATAGTTTCCGGAATAATTCCAAATGTATCATTGATGATGTATACAGGTTCACAAATTAAATTATTCGCTATTTTAACGATATCCGAACCGAAGTGAGGAAATGCTTCCATTTCACCGTTACTGAAACAAGCTGAACTGAACAAATTAAATTTCATGAGAAAGGGGCCTCATATTTCGAGTTAAAGTGGAATGATAAAAGTTTCGGATCTCAGACCACGATGTAATACAATTTTCTATGAGAGTAACACGTGAACCATGAGGAACCACTGGCTGGATTTGTCTAAAATCACCGCATAACAAAATTGTTTTCCCCCAAATAATTTGTCACTATTCTCTTCCGAAATTAAGTCTCTCAGTTATCTATAAATTAATGTAATAGCATAAAGAGGACTCATAGAAATTTCGTCGATTATAATCAGTGACGCAGAATTGAGGAATCTTCCTTGACTACTGTTAGGACTGATATTTGAAACTGAATTGTCCAATAATGGAATTGGTAATTTGAACACATTGTGTAAGGTCCTGCCACTGATCTAGAGAGTAGAAGCGATACTACTGAAAGCTGTGGGTATACAACGAAGATTTAATGAATTTAATTTACGAATAATTGATGTTTGGGCATAAGTTTTCCCACAACCTGCGTGAGCCGTAAAAAAAATACATTGCTACTAGTTTCATAATTCAAAACATCTCGAATAGTTAAAGTAGCCATAATGCAAATTCTTTTTTTTATCACTTTCTCATAATGTTAAAAGTGATATATAAGTATATTAACTTATATATTGTATATATACATAATATTTTGCACATGAAGAAAAAGAATGCAGAAGAGAGAGGCACACAAACCTCTCTAATCTCCCATTCTATTGCATCCACAATATCAACGGGAATAGAGCAGAAGAGTGAGGCACACAAACACACAAACCTCTATAATCTACTGCGCACATACACGCACACATCAACGGCTATCTGTTGTACTTGTTGTTATAAACCGGTTTTTTTAAACACATTTTTACGCCTAAACCTCTGGACCTTTTGGCGTTGGGCAAAAATTTAGTACAAATTTTGAGTGAGAAAATACTGATCGTTAAGTTTTTCGGATTCTGCATCTCATTTTCACAGAATGTGTATTTCTATTCCCATACCCCCAAGAAATAATAATATTTGTGGAAAATCCAGGGGAAAAGTCTCAATAAATAGATTACATTTCCACACCAACAACATGCAGCTTGTGTGCATTAAAAATGTTTAGAACAACAATATGCAAGCAAACAGATTGTATGTTGTACAAAAAGAGCGAATATACGAAGAGAAAAGAACGAAAAACACACAGAAGCTCGCAGTTGATCTACAAAAACAAAATCAACATACAGACGGATAGACAGACGGACAGAATGAAAGGCAGACATAGCTAAATTAACTGGACAGAGTATTTTTAATGCAAATGCTGTTTTGTTGTATTTGTTTTGATGGTATCTCTCTCTCTGTCTGTTTTTAAGAAGTTTCACATCTGCGATGGCACACATGCAATTTGATAATTTTTTTAAAGTTCACATATAATGAAAATTACGTTTCAATTGGTATTCTTTTTGTCAAAATAAGTTCAGTGGCTTAAGCAGGAAAGTACTCACAATTTCAGTATTTGCCGTTAAATTATATAGATTTAGAAGAATAATACAATATGTGGTATTAAACACGCAATGTTCTTCTTTCCTAGTGGACCAAGCAGCGATTGTTGAGCGGACGAGCGGAGAAACGAGCGTTTTGCGGACAAAATACGGACGTTGCTTGAACAGAACTCAAACTTAGCTGTAAATTAAAATATATCCAGAGAATATGCAAAAACTCGCAGTCAAACGTTTGTCGCGACAGTTTGTGTTTTTACGATAAGCATTGCCGGTTCAAAGCAAAAAGCAAAAAGTTTATTACTTTATAAACTAACGGTATAAGTCTATTTACAGACTTCTTATCTCACTTCTTCGGCTGTTATTACGTGTATTTAATAAACTCTTGTTATTTAATTGATTTTTGTTCTTAAATATGGGTGATCATTTGGATCCCCGCATTATGGAACCCAATATAAGATCTGAAATAGTTGCTAGCGATCGATCTGCTGGTAGTTTAATTCAGCCTGTCTGGCACTCATCCCAAGCTTCTAGATATGCTTACACCGTGCGAAATTCACGTGTCATAAAATCACGAAAACGCAGCAACGCTGATAAGGTTTTACACAAAGTCAAGGTTGTTTTCAAAAATGAAAACTCTGCCTGTCTCGGAGACCGCTCCATCTACATACATCTGCAAAACAATGCAAAAATAATGATTCTGCTCCTACTACTGTTGAGTATTCTATATAAAAATTCGTTTGCCTTACTTGATATGGATTGTGAAGAAGCTACTCCAGGTACAAGTAGCGATATTCTACCAGATATCCAGATTATTGATTCACCAACTTCATCTACGGAACATGAATCTACCCCTATGTCAAGTACCAACTCTTCTAGAAAGCCTAAGCCACCACCAATCATTGCCGATGGTATCACTAACATCAACGGTTTTCGTTTTTCACTTAATAAAGTCAGCTCTTACTACATTAAAGTTTGCTTTAATCATACAATTCGCTTCATGACTCTTAACTCTGATGCATATCGTGAAACCATAAAATTTTTGTTAAAATGTAATGTTGACCATCATTCTTACCAGCTTAAACAGGAAAGAGCATACAGGGTGGTGCTAATAGGTCTTCACCACACTACTTTAACAGATGAAATCAAGAGTCAGCTCCAGAATGCAGGACATTCTGTTAGAAATGTTTTCAATACTTTAAGTCAATCCGACAAGAAGCCACTAAATTTGTTCTTTGTGGAGCTTAATCCCAAGGAAACAATAAAGCAGTGTTTGATATCACACGGCTCTGTGTCCCAATAGTAAAAGTCGAGCCACCACATCAACGTGCTTCTCCACCTCAGTGCCATAGATGCCAAGAATATGGACACACTCAAAAATATTGTTCAAAGGTTCATTGCTGTGTTAAATGTGGTGACATGCATGCTACTATAGAGTGTAGCAAGGAGAAGAGGCTGCCTACCAAATGTGCTCTTTGTGACGACCAACATACTGCCAACTACGAGGGTTGTGAGATTTAAAAACATTACGTCAAACAAATTGGTTTAACCAAAGTATCCCGCCCGATAAGTAGCCCTACAACTTCGTCTCTGACTGTACCTCCTCCAATTGTGGATAGTTATTCTATGCCCTCATACACAAGTGCAGTTAAAGGTTATATGCGTCAGCAAAAATCAGACGAAGCAAAAAAAGGCAGCCAGCTCAATAATAATCAACAAATAGCACAACAGCGCAAAAGCCGGTCACAACAAAAGACGCATAACCCATCTCAATCTCAGCTATCTCAGTCTTCCCAACAGCCGCAGTATCAACTCATCCATCAGTCAAAACAACAATCACTCCAGCAGCGTAGTCTTCATACCCAATATGAACAATTGCAATAACAAATTCAACAGCAAAATCAACAGGTACAGGCTGACTTTAACAGCAAATTTAATCTTATTTTATCTAGGTTGGATAGAATGATGGATTTGCAGGAAAATCTACTAAATCGTCTCCTCGTCAACTTCCCCCAACAATATCAACAATAGTACTTAGCATTGGCGTCTGGAACGTTGACGGCCTGACAAATCGCATAAATGAACTGGAATTTTTCATCCAAGCCAATAATATAGATATCATGATTTTCGGCGAAACCAACTTCTGCAGCAGGACCTATTATAAGCTGCATGGGTTTTCGCTATACTTAGCAAACCATCCCTTAGATAGACACATAAGTGGTGCTGCAATCCTTATTCGTTCAGCGATTAAGCATCACTTTTTTGCGTCTACTACTGAAGCCCACGTGCAATGCGTTGCAATTAAAGTTCATAGCGATATGTGAAGTCTTATTATTGCTGCTATTTACTGCCCTCCAATGTATGCATGGCCAACACGTGCTTTCAGTCAACTTTTATCTCAATTTTGCCCAAAATATATTATAGCTGGAGAATGGAATGCTCATCATCAACTTTGGGGCGGTCGTCGATGCAATGCTAGAGGTACATCACTGTACGATTATATAACTAGCTCTAATGATCAGGTTCTAGCAACTGGAGCTCCCACACACTACCCATACAATCACCGTACCCCTAGCGCAATCGACTTTGCGGTTTATGGAGGTGTGCCATCTAATCTTCTATCTATTAGGAGTATCACTGATCTCAGTTCGGATCATCTTCCTCTGCTCATTGAGTTTGGAGTTTGTGCCATCTGCTATCAGGCGAGGCCCAGATTGTTACCAAGAAACGCGAATGAAGAACTCTTCCAGGCGAAACTGGAACAGTTCATCAATTTAAATCTAGAATTTCGTACCACTGATGACATTGATGATGCTGTTGAACTGTTCACCAGGAACATTTATTCTGCGGCTGAATTTGCTTCTTCACAACTACCTGCTTCCAGCTCCACTATCCCGGTTTGGCCCCTTTTAAAACCTGAAATCCGTGATTTGGTACTTCGTAAGAGGGCACTAAGGCAACGTTACCTCTGGACGCACAATGTTCTAGATTGTCGTGCTTGGAGGAGAGAAGCACAAAAACTAAAACAAGCTCTCAAGGAGGCCAATAGCGAATTTTAGAAAACCTTCTCCGCAATGCGGATCCCAACAAAAAGAGTGACTTTAATCTTTGGAAGGCGACACGAAACATTAAGAGGCAGCCATTGAAGCAACTACCTATTCAGCGATCGGATGGTTCTTGGTGCCTATCTAATAAGGAGAAGGCAGATACGCGTGCTGATGAACTAGAAGACAGATTTTCTCCACTAACTCTAGCTGATCCTCAATACGAGGACAATGCCAGTTCCTTCTTACTAGCTCTTGTCAAAGTTCATCTCCCATAACGCACATTTCACCTGCTCAGGTTCGCTAGCAGATAAGAAACGTTAAAACCAACAAGTCTCCTGGATATGATGGTGTTGATGGTAAGGTTGTCAAAGCCCTTCCTAATCAAGGCTTCCTATTTCTTGTTCTGCTCTTTAATAAAATCATTTTTCTTCATCATTTTCCTTCGCAATGGAGGTGTACGGTAGTTGTTATGGTGCCCAAACCTGGCAAATCGGAACGTAACGTCAACTCGTGTAGACCTATAAGTTTGCTACCTGTAATCTCCAAAGTATTCTCGGTAGATTGAAGCGTATGGTAAAAAAGAATCCTATTTTAGCTCTCTAGCTCAAAAACTGAGGGACTAGTTTCGTGAACAGACGGACAGACTGACATGGCTAAATCAACTCGTCTCATCGAGCTGATCGCAAATATATATACTTTATGTGGTCTGCGATGTCTCCTTCTGTGTGTTACAAAATTCATGACAAACTTATAATACTCCCGTGAAAAGTGGAAAAATTTATTAAGAATTGATTTTATTATTGGTTTTACACTAATTTAGTATTAAAATAATTATTCATTTTCTATTTAACTTTCTACTCTTTTAGTATCGTGTCCTATAACCACTGATATGGCATTAGTTTATGATGGCATTCGACTGCTGGCTGAGACATACAAACGGGTAAATTTCCATTCTCAACCATTAAGTTGTAACGACGACAGCTCATGGGATAAAGGATATTCGCTTGTTAACTACATGAAATCGGTATGTTTAAAGATATTATTTATTTTACGTGGATTCGTCTATTTTTTTGCTTCATAAGAGTGCAATCCAAAAAACTGATGATAACAAAAATTAGGGGATCACTTACGGTGTTGTAGCTATTTATCTTAATCTATATCGAAAATCTAATTAATTACACCACTCGATAGCAAAAGCATTGGAAAATTGTTTACCATGAGTGCGGACTGTGTCATATCGCGAGCGGCGGAGGGGGAACCGATGCAATTTCGTATACATTTTAGAATTTTATACGAAGAAGAGGAAGAGGTCCTGCGATGTTTGTTTGAATTTCAATCGTTAGCTCTCGTTAAAATCAAATACGGAGTATTTAATACTTATGTATATCTAAACCACTCTGTGCCGATCCCCACTAAATCAAACTTTCATATTAAATCACTTACCTATAACGAAATGCAGCGTATGTTAAACAAAGCTTCTCCAACAAAGCTAGTCAATAACTTTATTGATTTAACATTTGCCAAAAATCTTGATGTGTCCTGTATGCCATTCTTATATATGTAAGAAGTGATGGGGTTATGGCGATCATCGAGCGGTATCGGTTCGCCTGCAATATCGATCATCGGTGATATCGAGGAATAACAGAAGGTTGGCAAGGCGGCTAACAAGAGAAGGAGAGATGAAGACGCCATGTTAGAGGGCAGTCAGCAGAAGGCAGTGAAGAAAGACGCAGTGTTAAAGTTGGTCAACGATATTATTTCATATTATTTTACATTATTAAACTTATTAAATAAACATTCTTACATTTGCACTAAAGTTGTCAAGTTTCAGCAGTTGTACGAACGTTGTTAAAGTTGTTAAATATCAGCAGTTACACTACAGTTGTCAAGTGTCAGCAGTTGTACGAACGTTGTCAGGTTATATGAAAGTTGTTAAAAGCTGTAAGTACTACAAGATCAACTCCTCGTACTTCAATGTACAAAAAGAAAGAAGTCTGTCGCAAAAAGAATTATAAAAAATAGAATAATGATCACTCGCTCAGCAAAGAAGAACAAATAAAGCCACGACAAGAGTAAATAGCAGAATATTGCACAAAAGCAAGACAGTGACTTGAGAGTGAATGTGTAAGAGAGCGAATGTGAAGAGGTGATTATAAGAAAAGAAATCACAGAAGAAAACGTACAAAACGAAACATTCATAAAAATGGAAGAAAAAAACGAAATGAAAGAGCTTATCCAATTGTTTACGGTCAAATTACAACAAGAAAGTGTGGTAAAAAACAACATTTCAGTGGAAAGTTTTGCAAAGGTAGTTCCTGAATTTGATGGAAATTCTATTCCAGTTAGAAAATGGATTGACAATTTCGAAGAAAATGCTGAGGCATACGGATTAAACGCGAAGCAAAAATATGTAAATGCACGGAATAAAATGGCTGCAACGGCAAAACTATTTTTGGAGACGGTAACTGTTACTAACTATGAGTCATTAAGTGAAGCACTAATCGCGGAATGTGATCGAAGACTAAACAGTGCCGAGTTGCATCAACAATTGATGGCAAGAAAGAAACGCGATTCAGAAAGTTTTCATGAGTTCGTGCTACAAATGAGAAAAGTAGTTGCTCTGGGTGATGTCGAGGACGCCGCGGTCATTCGCTATATTGTAGATGGATTAAAGATGCGTAATGAATTAAAATACCCTTTCCTGAGAGCAACAACATTCAATGAATTGAGAGAGCGCTACGAAGTAATTGAGAGCATGAACAACAAAAGAACAAATGATGTTGGTACCATGAAGTCGGACTACGTTGATAAAGCAAAGACGACAACAAGTAAGCGTTTTGAGAAAGGTATGCAAAAGGAAGGAAAGAGAGAGGGCGAACGTAGGCGACTGCATTGTTTTAATTGCTGTTCAACTGAACACATGAGATCAAAGTGTAAAGAAGAAACGAAATGCCTTAAATGTAATGGTAGTGGGCACATAGCAAAGCAATGTTCAAATCAGAATGTAAGCGTCATTGATGTGAACAACAAAAGAACAAAGCAAATGAAAATCAACGACAGAATTGTTGACTGTTTGGTTGATACAGGAGCGGACGTTTCGCTAATAAAAGAGAGTTTGTACAAGCAAATGTTTAGGCAGCATACACTGAAGAAAACTTTTGTGAAATTGTATGGGTTAGGTAATACTGTTACACCAGTAAAGGGCGCATTTGATGTAACTATTAATGTTGACAATTTAAATAAAGATCACACAATGTTAGTCGTTGCCGATGATAAGTTGAAGTTCGACGCAGTTATGGGATATGATTTTATAAAAAAATTTACCTTAACACTCAACGCGAAAGGCTATTTATTTCTTGAATCTGATGTTATTTCTACGCAATCTGAAGAAACAAATTTTAAGAACGTTTACAACGTTGTTACTACTGATGTTGAAGTAGACGTCTTGCCACAGTATAAAGCAAAAGTAGAACAAATGATTCAAGAATATAATCCAGCAAATGTGCAGGTCGAATGTCCTATTCAACTAAAAATTTTACCAAGCGTTGATAACATATCTTTTCGTGAAGGTCCAAGTCGACTATCATTAATGGAACGTACAGTAGTTAAAAACCAAGTAGAAGAATGGTTACAGCAAGGCATCATTCGGGAGTCAAACGCAGATGTTGCAAGCAAAGTTGTTCTCGCAAAGAAAAAAGACGGCACATATAGAGTATGCGTTGACTACCGTAAGTTGAATTCGATGGTGCTCAAAGATTGTTTTCCGGTACCCATAATACTTACTTAAAATGCAGAACTCAAAATTCTTTACAGTCATGGATCTTAAAAATGGTTTTTTCCATGTAGCGATCGAAGAACAAAGTAAGAAATTTACAGCTTTTGTTTCAAATGAGGGATTTTTCGAGTTCAACAGAGCACCTATCGGCTTTTGTAATTCCCCTGCTGTGTTTGTACGCTATCTCAATTACATTTTTCGAAAGCTGAAAAACGAAGGTGCAATGGAGCTATACGTTGACGATATAGTTGTCTTTGGGAAAACTGCTGAAGATTGTCTATCAAACGTGCGAACAGTTTTACAACAAGCTCAGTGCTTTGGCTTGGAAATAAAGTGGACAAAATGCCAATTTTTTTAAAAAAAAAATACATTTTCTAGGGCACACGATTCAAGACGGACAAGTGTGGCCAGGACATGAAAAGGTGATAGCTGTTCAAAATTATCCGACCCCAAAAAATATAAGAGGCATACAAGCGTTTCTTGAATTAACGGGCTACTTCCGCAAATTTGTTAAAGATTATGCTCTAATAGCAAGACCGTTGACACAACTGTTGAAAAAAGACGAGAAATTTTTGTTTGGGGAAGAACAGCAGCAAGCAGTAAATGAATTAAAAGCAGCGCTGATTAAAGAACCAGTATTAAAAATCTTTAACCCCAATGCTAAAACGCAATTGCACGTAGACGCATCAAAGTTTGGTTTTGGAGCTACATTATTACAACTCTATGAGGGAAAGTGGTATCCTGTTTACTTCTGGAGTAAGAAGACGTCAGTTCAAGAGGAAAAACTACATAGCTATACACTTGAAGTAAAAGCAGCGTACCTAGCTACAAAGAAGTTGCGGCATTTCTTGTTGGGTATAACGTTTGACATAATCACCGACTGCGCAGCATTTAAACAAACATCTACGAAGAAAGACGTACCACGTGAAATCGTGCAGTGGCTTATGTACTTACAAGATTTCAATTTTAACATAGAGCATCGCGCAGGCAACAGAATGAAGCACGTGGACAGTTTAAGTCGATGTCCAGTTATGATCGTAACAACAGAGGTGCAGGCAAGATTATTGAAAGCGCAGCAAAACGACGAACACTTAAAAGCAGTAGCGGAAATTCTCAAAGAGCGTGAGTATGAAAATTTTAAAATAAAATATAAACTAATTTACAAGCAGATGAACGGACAAGAATTGTTGGTAATACCCAAGAGCATGGAAAAGGAGATAATAACCAGTGCACACAGATTTGGTCACATGGGTACACAAAAAACCATGCATAACATTCAACAAGATTATTTTAGTCCCCATTTGGAAAAAAAAGTGAGTCAACACATTACTAATTGCGTAGAGTGTATAATACACAATCGAAAGTTGGGGAAGAAAGAAGACTATCTGCATTGCATTGACAAAGGAGACATACCGCTGAGCACGATTAATATCGACCACTTGGGGCCGTTAGACGCAACATTAAAGAGCTATAAGTACGTGTTTGCAGTTGTAGACGGTTTCTCTAAGTTTACGTGGCGTTATACTACGAAGTCAGTAGACGCGCAAGAAGCAGTGAAACACATGACCGACTGGGTAAACATCTTTGGGTGTCCACAACGAATAATAAGTGACAGAGGTGCAGCGTTTACGTCGAATCTGTTCAAGGCATTCTGTACAGAAAACCGCATCGATCATATACAGACAACGACAGGGGTGCCAAGAGGAAACGGACAAATCGAACGAGTCAACCGTGTCATTTTGTCTGTATTGGCAAAGTTATCTGAAGCTGAACCATCTAAATGGTACAAGTCTACTGGGCAGGTGCAAAAAGCAATTAACGCACACACACATTCATCAACAAAATTTACGCCATTTGAAATCATATTTGGTGTCAAAATGACAAGTGGACATCAAGTCGATCTGTCCGAATTACTACAAGAAGAGATGATGCTATCCATGAATGAAGAACGTCAACGGATGAGAGAGGCAGCTAAAAATCGAATCCAGAAGACGCAAGAATCATATAAACGAAACTATGATAGCAAGCGAAAAGGCGGTCATGGGTATGTTAGCGGAGATCTGGTCGCGATAAAGTACACGCAGTTTGTGGCTGGCCATAAGTTGGCTAACAAGTATATTGGGCCATATAAAGTCGTCAAAATTAAATCTAATGGTAGATATGATGTCGAAAAAGTTGCCGATTGCAAGGGGCCGCAACTGATATCTACCAGCGTAGACAACATGAAGCTGTGGCGATACATCGAAAATAATGACGAATTATCATCTGAGACAGATGAAGAGCAGGATGGCCGAATGTAAGAAGTGATGGGGCTATGGCGATCATTGAGCGGTATCCGTTCGCCTGCGATATCGATCATCGCTGATATCGAGGAATAACAGAAGGTTGGTAAGGCGGCTAACAAGAGAAGGAGAGATGAAGACGCCATGTTAGAGGGCAGTCAGCAGAAGGCAGTGAAGAAAGACGCAGTGTTAAAGTTGGTCAACGATATTATTTCATACTATTTTACATTATTAAACTTATTAAATAAACATTCTTACATATATACATATATATTATTAAATTCTCCGGCGCGCGTTGCTACGCCCTGGCTCAAAAAAACGGGGTATAAGTATTCCAAAATTTTTTTTCGTTGATGAACATCAAGCGTATATGTCCTGTATCGCGAAATAATGAGTAGCGTGAAAAAAGTAAAATATTTTTAACCGTAAAGTTTAGTAAAATAGAAAAATGAAACAAAGAAAATCAGTAATGATTTCGTAGTGCAATTAAATGAACAATATTTTTTGTTAGTCCGTCTTTAGCCAATATAAATAAGTTAGATGGTTTGACCACGCGAGAACATGCCACGTATTATTGTCCATTACAAAAACATGGTGTGCCCAAATTTAAGCCGCAAACGGACATCGGTTGGCCTTGCGACTTATTTATTGTCATAGCGAATGCCAATCTACTGGGATATTTAACGCGTTTGAATTCAATTGGGACGTCGGTTGGGATTAATGGAATGCGTGGCAGCAAACACATTCGCCTTGGAATTTGCCATTCAAAATGTTGGCTTCGATAATGTTCTTCATTAAGTTTCTAATGACCAATCTGGTGTCATTGCACAGCCGTGTTTGGTTCAAATTCAGGGAGTTGAAAAACTCTGTTGGATAATTTACAGCTTCGTTGGCATCGCAAACTGTATCGATTGATTTGTATGATACCAACAACTGTTGTCTTTTAAAGTTTAAATCGTCTACGTGCACATTTTTTGGTGCCAACATGGTTCTTTCTGCCAGCCAATCATGATTTATGTATTGTCTGCGTACATTGAAGAATATGCGGTCAATGAGAACATATTGCGAATCAACGATTATGCAGAAATCGTTTTGTCCTGACCACGTCGAATCGTCATATAATACGTATAAAAATCCATCGAGGTCACTTTCTTGTTTGTTTCGGCTCCTGCACAACATATTCATAAATATTCTTAAATATTAATTGAAAATGATCTCAAAATGAGTAATGACATTTATAATGAATGAAGTACATGCGGCGGGATCACGTTAATTAGTGTTTATGCAATAACCGTCTTGCCCCTCGCAGAAAAATAGCGGATATTGGAGAGCATCGTATGAACGGTGTGTGTAGCGATGAACTCCAGATTATTGTTTCTTTTTCGGATCACAATTTCTCGAGTCTCTATGCGGTCGCCAACCATGATTCCAGCAACGTCGTCCACAACAGGCGCATTGAATCTACGCACATGTTCTCCAGTTGGTGTTTTATTAGGATTGATGACGACCTATTCTAATGTCTACCAAATATATAAAAAAAATTAATAAAAATCAGTCGAGCCGTTTTGGAGGAGTTTACACACAGCGACACGAGATTTTTATATATTATGTATAAGTTATCACAGAAGGGTCTGCCTGCCGTGCGTGACATCCCACACGGACATGATAGTGCTCATTCGCCAACACTACATTGTTAAGTTCTAGCTTAACACTAGATTGTTGATTTAACTAATTTACTAGCACTAGAATGTATTTGTGATGCGCGGTACTTGGGTTAAGAATGTGTTGTTGAGAATGATCGGCTAAGAGGAGTTGGTCGAATTGACAGATCATTCTTGTGTTAGACGTGGCGCGAGCAAGTCGCACAAAAGTAAAAGGACAAATATTTAAACAAGTTTTGAAATGTTTGAAGTGAGTAAAATAAAGAACTTATTTGTTAATTTATATTTAATATATAAATGAAATGCAGTTCGTATGTTATCAATGGACTTGTAAACCGCTGAATCAATTTTGAATATTATTTTTGCGTTCGTATTGCTGATATCTGGGTCATATAAATTGCCTTAATTAATTAAAAAAGTACTCGCAATGAGCTAAGGAGTATGTGTATGGGCAAGCATTGTGCCAGTGAAGATTTGCAATAAGGGGCATAGAGAAGAATGAAATAGTCAAAGCAGACATAAGGTAAGGTGTATGTATTTTATTTTTTTTATTTGTTCGTTTATTAGAAGAATATGAAGTTTTGCATTTACAAAATAAAGAATAAAATGAAAGAGGGTTGTACTAGGACGTTACGGGACTGCCGATGAGCAAAGCTTCGTAAGGCTGGTAACGGCAAGATTTGCTGGCGACTTGGTTATAGCGGGATCTCTCGAGGTTACGTAACTTCTTCATGATCGTAACAGTAAACTTGGAACCACATTCCAATTGGACGGACGTTCCAGCATGTGACCAACTAGATTCGCTCTTCTCCTAGGGCATCTCTTAACTCAAGCTGCTCAATATCGAATCTTTTACAATTGAAAATAACGTGCTCGGCGTTTTCCTCACACTGGTTGCCGTACTGCACACATCATTTATTTATTTATTTATTATATTATGGCACATCTTCGTGCTGGAACCTGCATAGGTACTTCCGGAAGCATCCATGACAGCTCAGGAGCTGTGTGAGATAAAAATTCACTTCGCCATGCCTCCTTCCGATCCACTCAGCTTGGGATCAGGCTGTGCATCCACCGTCCTTTCGTAGAGCTGTCCCAGCGGGTCTACCACGTCCTGATGGATGAGCATCTCCTTTGGGTTCTTTGTGCTCTGGTCTTTTCCAGTGGCAGCGATCTCCAAGCGTAGGCCTCTGCCGTCTTCATGGCAATTAGATCAAATGGCACCAGCCCCGCAAGTTCAAGTGCGGCATCTTTCAATACAGTGCGAAAAGCGCTGATTACACTGAGTGCGCCAGTGTGTATACGCTCTCGAGATGTCTTCTGTAGAAGACCTTGTCCATTGCTTTTGCCCATATTGGTGCTCATGATAGATTTGGTCACATTTATCAGCAGCAACCTGCGTCCTTGCCTGGGCCCACCAGTGTTCAGCAGTATCCGTGAGAGAGCATTACAGGATCTTGCCGCCTTATCACCGGAGTATATTAAGTGCTCCTTGAAGAAGAGCATATAGTCTAGGGTAACCCCTAGATACAAAAGCGATCTTTTTGCTGTGAAAGCCGTGTTGCCGACTATTCCCGTAGCTCTCTCCCCGACTTCCGACCAACGTGATTCAGCCATTCTCCCATACAAACCCCCCTTTAAATTAAAGTTCTTATTAGAAAAAGTTTTTTGTTTTTGGGCGTATCGTGAAAATTTCATGGTCCTAGGGTTACCAGGAGGGGTACCTCCCATACAAACCACCATTTAAATAAATGTTTTTATTAGAAAAAGTTAATTGTTTTTTATTTTATCGAACTGAAATTTGGACATTATAAATTTCTGATCTATATTCATCAACAATGTAAATTGCATGATCCCAGGGTACCTGCCATACGAACCCCCTGTAGTAGTAGCTCATGCAATTATATGTATGTATCAATATGTAACACTTTGTTATATATACATATAAACAAAATAAGACAGACATAAACTCAAAATACATAAACTGTTTATGTCAGCGCACATTCCAATCTCACGGAAATATGATCAGCCACTTCATTCATTGACTGTCGTACACGATTATGCTGCGCTTATAGAAGATAAGTAAAGTACATTGCCATAAACTCATGTACACATACACACATATACATATTGCATAAACACAATACAGCTTATTATCCTTAGCCTGAGAAAGAATTATAAACACCAATTAAGAACAGTCTGATGGCAGACACGAAAAGAAACAGTTCCTATTATTCATTTAACTATTATTGAAAATACAAAAAAAATCAAAACAAAAAACAACACCAATAACAACAAAGAAAACAGCCAGAGAATTATCATCATCAACAATGTATCGGCCACAGCAGCAATAGCTGCATAAATAACAACAACAACAAAGAAAGCGACACAACAACAGCAACCTATGAAAAATATGTTTTAATTTTTTTTTTTTTAAAACAAACAAGGATCTTTAATTGGGCATTTTGCACAAATAAGTGCGAGGTGGATTCTGTGCAATTTAAAAAAAAAAAAAATGAACAACTATGAATAACGAAAAGACAGCGGCGAGGGAAGCAGATCATATACCAACAACCAGTGCTGGGCCCAAACCTTTAACGATTGATCAATACAGGGCCCAGCAAAAGAGCGTGGCAGCAGAGAAACAGCGAGGCCAGGAACGGGACAAGCGGTTAACGACAATATCAAAAACCGAAAAGCCTCCAAAACGTAGGGGCGGCATACGTGCCAGGAATAAAAGACAGCGTGCCGTTATCATCGATAGACTAAAGGAGACAACTCTGAAACCTGAGCACCGACTGGGACTTCAGGAGCGGCTGAGGACCCTCAACACCCTGCTACACAGGTGCGGGAAGAAGTAACAGTGCATTAATTTGCAAGTTATTTGAATTTTTTTTTTTTTTTAGTACTTTCATGGCGTTTTACGCTTGGTACGTTAATTAAGTTCTCTAGAAAAAGAATTATTCTTAAAAAAAAACGGAAAGAAGGCTATCATTGGCTGTGCCAAAGATGTAATACTCTTCACGCTCCTCCGAGTTGCATCAAACCTTCCTTCCTAAGCATCACATCTGCTTGTATGGCAATTTTATTGTACTTTTATTCTTTATAAGTATCTCATTTAATTTGGGTTTGTATGGTAGGTACCCCTCCTGGTAATCTTAGGATCATGAAATTAACTCGGTTGATGGATATAGATCAAAAACCTTTATTGTTCAAATTTCAGTTCGATATGTTAAAAAACAAAATAAATTTTTCAATGACATAATTTTGAAGGGGGTTTGTATGTGAGGTACCCCTGCTGGTAACAAAAAACTTTTTCTAATAAGAACATCAATTTAAAGGGTGGTTTCGACGTAAAACCAAAATTTCAGCTCTCTAGCTCAAAAACTGAGGGACTAGTTTGCATACATACAGACAGACAGACGGACATGGCTAAATCAACTCGTCTCATCGAGCTGATCACAAATATATATACTTTATGGGGTCTGCGATGTCTCCTTCTGTGTATTACAAACTTCATGACAAACTTATAATACTATTCACTCCCGTGAAGAGTATAAAAAAAACCAAAACCTTGAATTGAAATTAAAAAAGAAAATATTAGTTCAAAATAAATTAGTAGCAATACATAAACATTGTATCAATATCGTAATTATAACAATAAAATAAATAGTTACGCAAATAAGAAAACACATAAGCATTGAAATTGAAAATTACCAAAAATGTATAAGTATACGAGGACGGTTCATTAAGTACCCGTGTTAGAAATGAAGACAAAATTTGTTTTCAAAAAAATATTTTTTTTTTGCAACATAGTCCCCTTTTAGACAAATACACTTCTCCCAATGTTGCGGCCATGTTTTTAACACCTCCAAAAAATAGGATTTGTCGAACTGTCCAAAATACGCTTCTGTTTAGGCGTTGATTTCCACGTTTGAGCTAAATTTTTTTCTCGAGAGCCATTTCTTCATGTTACGGAACAAGAAAAAGTTGCAGAGAGCCAGATCGTGTGAATACGGAGGGTGTGGCAGCGATTCATAACGCAATTCTTGCAGTTTGGCGGAGACAACACAAAAAATCGTGATGAAACAACACCTTTTTTTTCGCCAAATGCGGCCGTGTCTCCTTTAATTTTTTGTCGAAGCGGTCCAATAACTCACTGTAGTATTGTCCAGTAATCGTTCTTCTTTTTTCTAAAAAATCCATGAGGATGACGCTCTTCGCATCCCGAAAAGTCGACGCTATGACCTTACCGGCCGATGGAACCGTCTTCGCCTTCTTTGGTGCAGATTCACCGGGAGAAATCCATTGTTTTGATGGTTGCTTAGTTTCTAGTGTGTAATGATGAATCCAGGTTTCATCAACGGTGACAACTCGACGCAAAAAGTCCTTCGGATTTCGCTTAAATTGCCCCAAACACTGCTTCGAAGTTAACAGCCGCATCTGCTTGTTGTCCAGCGTGAGCAATCGCGGCACCCATCGGGCCGACAATTTTTTCATCGTCAACTTATCATGTAAAATATTAATTTCCGTTCCGGTTGACACACCTACAGCCTTTGCTACTCGCGCACTTTCGTACGTCGATCAGCAAAAATCACATCGTGGACTTTTTCAATGATTTCCTCGGTAACCACGTCTGCCAGGCGTCCTGTTCGCTCTTCATCAAAAACGGATGTTCGCGCACGTTTTAATTCGTTGAACCAATTCTAACTGTGGTCAGAGATGGCGATGTGCCCCCATAAACAGCATCCAACTTTGCTTTTATCTCCTCGCATTTTTTCCCATCCAAAAACAAAAAGCGAATTACTGAACGATACTGCTCTTTTTCCATCTAAGCGAAAATCAAAAAACCCGTCTGACTCGGATGGCTGCCAAATCGAAACTAACCTATCAATCAATTTGTATTAGCGTCATCTGATAGATGGCAGCACACAATGGTAACACTAACTTCACTCAGGAACGTCCTCTATCGTCAAACACGGGCACTTAATGCACCGTCCTCGTATGTAAGAGATAAAAACTAATAATAATAACAAAAAAAAACCTTTTATGTAGATAGAATGAAAACAATCAAGAAAATAAAAAGAGAAGGGAAGATAATTTAGCAAATTTATATACAAAAACAAATAAATAAAATTAAATAAAAATTGTTAATGAAAATGTTAGTTAATAAATAAGTTTTTTTTGCAACATATATATTGTATATATATACAAAATTCCCAAATAGAAAAAATATCATTTACAAATACAAAATAACATTTTTAATTGTATTTATATAAAAATAATTTAATTTAATTTAATTGTACACAGAAACTAATTAAAATGCAAAATTTTGACATTACAATTAATGTTTGAAAATTATTATTTAACGATATGAAGTCATAATATATACGAGCCCCGAGCACTGTTAATTAATACGGCATGCTTTTATACGCGTGTGCAATGTTTAACATACGAATTTGAATTGCATAAATGATAGGGTAAAACTTATCATGGAAGCCGGCAAATTCCATAATATGAATGAGCCCATATCCAAATTTGTCAACAGCTGTACGGAAACAACTGGTGGGCAAGAGACAATATATACATAATAATAGAAACGGTAATCAATATCGAGGCAATAATAGATATCGAGGTAATGGAGGAAGTTATAATTACCGGGAAAATAATGTCGGAAATAGCTACCGAGGAAACGGCAGGGGACGAAGCCGTGTCGGTAGAAACAATGGGGGTAACAATAATAGATATTATAATAATCCCAACAACAATAACTATAACAACAGCAACAGCCAGAATGGAAATAATGGTAACATACGAATTACTCAAGGTAATTCGGAAAACCAGCAAAGTCCCTTAAGTACTCTAACCCAGTAAATTCATAAGTTCATACTATCAATCTTAATTTCAACATATTTATAAAAGTAAACAACGAATACACAGGTAAACACCTTACCTTATTAATAAATTCTGGAGCGGATATCTCCATTTTAAAAGAAAACACAGATAAATATCAAGTCATAGATTACAATGTGACAACACGAATAAGTGGTATTGGTGAGGGTTCTATCAATCCCACTGGATTAGCTTTTGTCGAATTATCGACAGAAAAGTATGCAATTTCACATAATTTCCACATAGTTAATTAAAATTTTCCAATACCAAGTGATGGAATAATAGGTATGGATTTTATAAAAAAATTGAATTGAATTGGACTTCAAACCAAAACAAGATTGGTTTACCTTCAGTCCAAATAATTTAAATTATTCAATACTCATTCCTATAATTCATAAAATTGACAATAACACAATAGTATTACCATCACAATCCGAAATAGTAAGACAAATAAAAATAAATTCAACCGAGTCACAAATACTTATAGCAAATCAAGAAGTTGTAAATGGTGTATGTATAGGAAACACAATTTTAAATTCGAAACATACTTTCGTAAGAATTCTAAATACAACTGATTCAACCCAAGTTATAAATATGAACGAAGTAAAAATTGAATCCCTTCGGGATTATGAAATAGTAAGTAAAACGGATAGAAATAGGGAAAATGAAATTTTGACGAAACTAAGGAAACGTTTTCCACCATCTTTTAAGAATATACTAATAAACCTTTGTTCTAATTACACAGATAAATTCGGCCTAGAAACAGAATCGATATCCACCAACAACTTTTATAAACAAAAATTAAGATTGAGAGATAAAGAACCCGTATATATAAAAAACTACCGAATTACTCAGAGTCATAAGGATGAATTAACTAACCAAATAGAAAAATTGATTAAGGACAAAATAGTGGAACCATCTGTGTCTGAATTTAACAGTCCTCTACTACTTGTTCTAAAAAAAATCATTACCAGATTCAAACAATCTGGTAATAGATTATCGCCAAATTAATACAAAAAACTGATAAATTCCCTCTTCCAAGAATAGATGATATTCTCAATCAATTAGGACGAACAAAATATTTCTCGTGCCTAGCTTTAATGTCTGGATTTCATCAAATTGAACTAGAAAAAAAGTTCCAGAAACATAACGTCTTTTTCAACGAGCAATGGTTCCTATCGTTTCACGCGAGTTCCATATGGGTTAAAAATAGCACCAAATTCATTTCAAAGAATGATGACAATTGCATTTTCTCATCTATAACCATCGCAAGCATTCCTATATATGGATGATTTAATTGTCATCGGTTGTTCTGAAAAGCATATGATCAAAAATCTAACAACCGTTTTTGATTTATGCAGAAAGAATAATTTAAAATTACACCCTGAAAAATGCTCTTTCTTCATGCACGAAGTGACTTTTCTAGGTCATAAGTGTACTGATCGTGGTATATTACCAGATCACAAGAAATATGAAGTCATTGAAAAATACCCATTACTAGACGTTTTGTTGCATTCTGCAATTATTATAGATGTTTTATAAAAAAAATTAGCGGATTATTCACGCCAAATAACGCGTTTATGTAGAAAAAACGTAAAATTCGAATGGACACAGAAATGTCAAACTGCTTTCGAATATTTAAAAAACCAATTGATGAGTCCAACATTACTACAATATCCCGATTTCAGCAAAGAATTTTTCATTACCACAGATGCAAGTAAGCAAGCTTGTGGGGCTGTATTAACTCAAGACTATAATGGGAATCAACTTCCCGTAGCTCACGCATCTCGTGCATTCACAAAAGACGAAAGTAACAAAAGTACAATAAAACAAGAATTAGTAGCAATCCATTGAGCGGTAAATCATTTTCGAACATATGTATATGGTTCATTAAGTACCCGTGTTAGAAATGAAGACAAAATTTGTTTTCAAAAAAATATTTTTTTTTTTGCAACATAGTCCCCTTTTAGACAAATACACTTCTCCCAATGTTGCGGCCATGTTTTTAACACCTCCAAAAAATAGGATTTGTCGAACTCTCCAAAATACGCTTCTGTTTAGGCGTTGATTTCCACGTTTGAGCTAAATTTTTTTCTCGAGAGCCATTTCTTCATGTTACGGAACAAGAAAAAGTTGCAGGGAGCCAGATCGTGTGAATACGGAGGGTGTGGCAGCGATTCATAACGCAATTCTTGCAGTTTGGCGGAGACAACACAAAAAATCGTGATGAAACAACACCTTTTTTTCGCCAAATGCGGCCGTGTCTCCTTTAATTTTTTGTCGAAGCGGTCCAATAACTCACTGTAGTATTGTCCAGTGATCGTTCTTCTTTTTTCTAAAAAATCCATGAGGATGACGCTCTTCGCATCCCGAAAAGTCGACGCTATGACCTTACCGGCCGATGGAACCGTCTTCGCCTTCTTTGGTGCAGATTCACCGGGAGAAATCCATTGTTTTGATGGTTGCTTAGTTTCTAGTGTGTAATGATGAATCCAGGTTTCATCAACGGTGACAACTCGACGCAAAAAGTCCTTCGGATTTCGCTTAAATTGCCCCAAACACTGCTTCGAAGTTAACAGCCGCATCTGCTTGTTGTCCAGCGTGAGCAATCGCGGCACCCATCGGGCCGACAATTTTTTCATCGTCAACTTATCATGTAAAATATTAATTTCCGTTCCGGTTGACACACCTACAGCCTTTGCTACTCGCGCACTTTCGTACGTCGATCAGCAAAAATCACATCGTGGACTTTTTCAATGATTTCCTCGGTAACCACGTCTGCCAGGCGTCCTGTTCGCTCTTCATCAAAAACGGATGTTCGCGCACGTTTTAATTCGTTGAACCAATTCTAACTGTGGTCAGAGATGGCGATGTGCCCCCATACACAGCATCCAACTTTGCTTTTATCTCCTCGCATTTTTTCCCATCCAAAAACAAAAAGCGAATTACTGAACGATACTGCTCTTTTTCCATCTAAGCGAAAATCAAAAAACCCGTCTGACTCGGATGGCTGCCAAATCGAAACTAACCTATCAATCAATTTGTATTAGCGTCATCTGATAGATGGCAGCACACAATGGTAACACTAACTTCACTCAGGAACGTCCTCTATCGTCAAACACGGGCACTTAATGCACCGTCCTCGTATGTAAGAGATAAAAACTAATAATAATAACAAAAAAAAAACCTTTTATGTAGATAGAATGAAAACAATCAAGAAAATAAAAAGAGAAGGGAAGATAATTTAGCAAATTTATATACAAAAACAAATAAATAAAATTAAATAAAAATTGTTAATGAAAATGTTAGTTAATAAATAAGTTTTTTTTGCAACATATATATTGTATATATATACAAAATTCCCAAATAGAAAAAATATCATTTACAAATACAAAATAACATTTTTAATTGTATTTATATAAAAATAATTTAATTTAATTTAATTTAATTGTACACAGAAACTAATTAAAATGCAAAATTTTGACATTACAATTAATGTTTGAAAATTATTATTTAACGATATGAAGTCATAATATATACGAGCCCCGAGCACTGTTAATTAATACGGCATGCTTTTATACGCGTGTGCAATGTTTAACATACGAATTTGAATTGCATAAATGATAGGGTAAAACTTATCATGGAAGCCGGCAAATTCCATAATATGAATGAGCCCATATCCAAATTTGTCAACAGCTGTACGGAAACAACTGGTGGGCAAGAGACAATATATACATAATAATAGAAACGGTAATCAATATCGAGGCAATAATAGATATCGAGGTAATGGAGGAAGTAATAATTACCGGGAAAATAATGTCGGAAATAGCTACCGAGGAAACGGCAGGGGACGAAGCCGTGTCGGTAGAAACAATGGGGGTAACAATAATAGATATTATAATAATCCCAACAACAATAACTATAACAACAGCAACAGCCAGAATGGAAATAATGGTAACATACGAATTACTCAAGGTAATTCGGAAAACCAGCAAAGTCCCTTAAGTACTCTAACCCAGTAAATTCATAAGTTCATACTATCAATCTTAATTTCAACATATTTATAAAAGTAAACAACGAATACACAGGTAAACACCTTACCTTATTAATAAATTCTGGAGCGGATATCTCCATTTTAAAAGAAAACACAGATAAATATCAAGTCATAGATTACAATGTGACAACACGAATAAGTGGTATTGGTGAGGGTTCTATCAATCCCACTGGATTAGCTTTTGTCGAATTATCGACAGAAAAGTATGCAATTCCACATAATTTCCACATAGTTAATTAAAATTTTCCAATACCAAGTGATGGAATAATAGGTATGGATTTTATAAAAAAATTGAATTGAATTGGACTTCAAACCAAAACAAGATTGGTTTACCTTCAGTCCAAATAATTTAAATTATTCAATACTCATTCCTATAATTCATAAAATTGACAATAACACAATAGTATTACCATCACAATCCGAAATAGTAAGACAAATAAAAATAAATTCAACCGAGTCACAAATACTTATAGCAAATCAAGAAGTTGTAAATGGTGTATGTATAGGAAACACAATTTTAAATTCGAAACATACTTTCGTAAGAATTCTAAATACAACTGATTCAACCCAAGTTATAAATATGAACGAAGTAAAAATTGAATCCCTTCGGGATTATGAAATAGTAAGTAAAACGGATAGAAATAGGGAAAATGAAATTTTGACAAAACTAAGGAAACGTTTTCCACCATCTTTTAAGAATATACTAATAAACCTTTGTTCTAATTACACAGATAAATTCGGCCTAGAAACAGAATTGATATCCACCAACAACTTTTATAAACAAAAATTAAGATTGAGAGATAAAGAACCCGTATATATAAAAAACTACCGAATTACTCAGAGTCATAAGGATGAATTAACTAACCAAATAGAAAAATTGATTAAGGACAAAATAGTGGAACCATCTGTGTCTGAATTTAACAGTCCTCTACTACTTGTTCTAAAAAAAATCATTACCAGATTCAAACAATCTGGTAATAGATTATCGCCAAATTAATACAAAAAACTGATAAATTCCCTCTTCCAAGAATAGATGATATTCTCAATCAATTAGGACGAACAAAATATTTCTCGTGCCTAGCTTTAATGTCTGGATTTCATCAAATTGAACTAGAAAAAAAGTTCCAGAAACATAACGTCTTTTTCAACGAGCAATGGTTCCTATCGTTTCACGCGAGTTCCATATGGGTTAAAAATAGCACCAAATTCATTTCAAAGAATGATGACAATTGCATTTTCTCATCTATAACCATCGCAAGCATTCCTATATATGGATGATTTAATTGTCATCGGTTGTTCTGAAAAGCATATGATCAAAAATCTAACAACCGTTTTTGATTTATGCAGAAAGAATAATTTAAAATTACACCCTGAAAAATGCTCTTTCTTCATGCACGAAGTGACTTTTCTAGGTCATAAGTGTACTGATCGTGGTATATTACCAGATCACAAGAAATATGAAGTCATTGAAAAATACCCATTACTAGACGTTTTGTTGCATTCTGCAATTATTATAGATGTTTTATAAAAAAAATTAGCGGATTATTCACGCCAAATAACGCGTTTATGTAGAAAAAACGTAAAATTCGAATGGACACAGAAATGTCAAACTGCTTTCGAATATTTAAAAAACCAATTGATGAGTCCAACATTACTACAATATCCCGATTTCAGCAAAGAATTTTTCATTACCACAGATGCAAGTAAGCAAGCTTGTGGGGCTGTATTAACTCAAGACTATAATGGGAATCAACTTCCCGTAGCTCACGCATCTCGTGCATTCACAAAAGACGAAAGTAACAAAAGTACAATAAAACAAGAATTAGTAGCAATCCATTGAGCGGTAAATCATTTTCGAACATATGTATATGGTAAACACTTCACTATAAAAACTGATCATAGACCTCTTACATTTTTATTTTCAATGGTTAATCCGAGCTCAAAACTAACCCGCATGAGACCCGACCTAGTGGAATACGAATTCACTGTAGAATATCTTAAGGGAAAAGATAATCAAGTATAAGTATACGAGGACGGTTCATTAAGTACCCGTGTTAGAAATGAAGACAAAATTTGTTTTCAAAAAAATATTTTTTTTTTTGCAACATAGTCCCCTTTTAGACAAATACACTTCTCCCAATGTTGCGGCCATGTTTTTAACACCTCCAAAAAATAGGATTTGTCGCACTCTCCAAAATACGCTTCTGTTTAGGCGTTGATTTCCACGTTTGAGCTAAATTTTTTTCTCGAGAGCCATTTCTTCATGTTACGGAACAAGAAAAAGTTGCAGGGAGCCAGATCGTGTGAATACGGAGGGTGTGGCAGCGATTCATAACGCAATTCTTGCAGTTTGGCGGAGACAACACAAAAAATCGTGATGAAACAACACCTTTTTTTTCGCCAAATGCGGCCGTGTCTCCTTTAATTTTTTGTCGAAGCGGTCCAATAACTCACTGTAGTATTGTCCAGTGATCGTTCTTCTTTTTTCAAAAAAATCCATGAGGATGACGCTCTTCGCATCCCGAAAAGTCGACGCTATGACCTTACCGGCCGATGGAACCGTCTTCGCCTTCTTTGGTGCAGATTCACCGGGAGAAATCCATTGTTTTGATGGTTGCTTAGTTTCTAGTGTGTAATGATGAATCCAGGTTTCATCAACGGTGACAACTCGACGCAAAAAGTCCTTCGGATTTCGCTTAAATTGCCCCAAACACTGCTTCGAAGTTAACAGCCGCATCTGCTTGTTGTCCAGCGTGAGCAATCGCGGCACCCATCGGGCCGACAATTTTTTCATCGTCAACTTATCATGTAAAATATTAATTTCCGTTCCGGTTGACACACCTACAGCCTTTGCTACTCGCGCACTTTCGTACGTCGATCAGCAAAAATCACATCGTGGACTTTTTCAATGATTTCCTCGGTAACCACGTCTGCCAGGCGTCCTGTTCGCTCTTCATCAAAAACGGATGTTCGCGCACGTTTTAATTCGTTGAACCAATTCTAACTGTGGTCAGAGATGGCGATGTGCCCCCATACACAGCATCCAACTTTGCTTTTATCTCCTCGCATTTTTTCCCATCCAAAAACAAAAAGCGAATTACTGAACGATACTGCTCTTTTTCCATCTAAGCGAAAATCAAAAAACCCGTCTGACTCGGATGGCTGCCAAATCGAAACTAACCTATCAATCAATTTGTATTAGCGTCATCTGATAGATGGCAGCACACAATGGTAACACTAACTTCACTCAGGAACGTCCTCTATCGTCAAACACGGGCACTTAATGCACCGTCCTCGTATGTAAGAGATAAAAACTAATAATAATAACAAAAAAAAAACCTTTTATGTAGATAGAATGAAAACAATCAAGAAAATAAAAAGAGAAGGGAAGATAATTTAGCAAATTTATATACAAAAACAAATAAATAAAATTAAATAAAAATTGTTAATGAAAATGTTAGTTAATAAATAAGTTTTTTTTGCAACATATATATTGTATATATATACAAAATTCCCAAATAGAAAAAATATCATTTACAAATACAAAATAACATTTTTAATTGTATTTATATAAAAATAATTTAATTTAATTTAATTTAATTGTACACAGAAACTAATTAAAATGCAAAATTTTGACATTACAATTAATGTTTGAAAATTATTATTTAACGATATGAAGTCATAATATATACGAGCCCCGAGCACTGTTAATTAATACGGCATGCTTTTATACGCGTGTGCAATGTTTAACATACGAATTTGAATTGCATAAATGATAGGGTAAAACTTATCATGGAAGCCGGCAAATTCCATAATATGAATGAGCCCATATCCAAATTTGTCAACAGCTGTACGGAAACAACTGGTGGGCAAGAGACAATATATACATAATAATAGAAACGGTAATCAATATCGAGGCAATAATAGATATCGAGGTAATGGAGGAAGTAATAATTACCGGGAAAATAATGTCGGAAATAGCTACCGAGGAAACGGCAGGGGACGAAGCCGTGTCGGTAGAAACAATGGGGGTAACAATAATAGATATTATAATAATCCCAACAACAATAACTATAACAACAGCAACAGCCAGAATGGAAATAATGGTAACATACGAATTACTCAAGGTAATTCGGAAAACCAGCAAAGTCCCTTAAGTACTCTAACCCAGTAAATTCATAAGTTCATACTATCAATCTTAATTTCAACATATTTATAAAAGTAAACAACGAATACACAGGTAAACACCTTACCTTATTAATAAATTCTGGAGCGGATATCTCCATTTTAAAAGAAAACACAGATAAATATCAAGTCATAGATTACAATGTGACAACACGAATAAGTGGTATTGGTGAGGGTTCTATCAATCCCACTGGATTAGCTTTTGTCGAATTATCGACAGAAAAGTATGCAATTCCACATAATTTCCACATAGTTAATTAAAATTTTCCAATACCAAGTGATGGAATAATAGGTATGGATTTTATAAAAAAATTGAATTGAATTGGACTTCAAACCAAAACAAGATTGGTTTACCTTCAGTCCAAATAATTTAAATTATTCAATACTCATTCCTATAATTCATAAAATTGACAATAACACAATAGTATTACCATCACAATCCGAAATAGTAAGACAAATAAAAATAAATTCAACCGAGTCACAAATACTTATAGCAAATCAAGAAGTTGTAAATGGTGTATGTATAGGAAACACAATTTTAAATTCGAAACATACTTTCGTAAGAATTCTAAATACAACTGATTCAACCCAAGTTATAAATATGAACGAAGTAAAAATTGAATCCCTTCGGGATTATGAAATAGTAAGTAAAACGGATAGAAATAGGGAAAATGAAATTTTGACAAAACTAAGGAAACGTTTTCCACCATCTTTTAAGAATATACTAATAAACCTTTGTTCTAATTACACAGATAAATTCGGCCTAGAAACAGAATCGATATCCACCAACAACTTTTATAAACAAAAATTAAGATTGAGAGATAAAGAACCCGTATATATAAAAAACTACCGAATTACTCAGAGTCATAAGGATGAATTAACTAACCAAATAGAAAAATTGATTAAGGACAAAATAGTGGAACCATCTGTGTCTGAATTTAACAGTCCTCTACTACTTGTTCTAAAAAAAATCATTACCAGATTCAAACAATCTGGTAACAGATTATCGCCAAATTAATACAAAAAACTGATAAATTCCCTCTTCCAAGAATAGATGATATTCTCAATCAATTAGGACGAACAAAATATTTCTCGTGCCTAGCTTTAATGTCTGGATTTCATCAAATTGAACTAGAAAAAAAGTTCCAGAAACATAACGTCTTTTTCAACGAGCAATGGTTCCTATCGTTTCACGCGAGTTCCATATGGGTTAAAAATAGCACCAAATTCATTTCAAAGAATGATGACAATTGCATTTTCTCATCTATAACCATCGCAAGCATTCCTATATATGGATGATTTAATTGTCATCGGTTGTTCTGAAAAGCATATGATCAAAAATCTAACAACCGTTTTTGATTTATGCAGAAAGAATAATTTAAAATTACACCCTGAAAAATGCTCTTTCTTCATGCACGAAGTGACTTTTCTAGGTCATAAGTGTACTGATCGTGGTATATTACCAGATCACAAGAAATATGAAGTCATTGAAAAATACCCATTACTAGACGTTTTGTTGCATTCTGCAATTATTATAGATGTTTTATAAAAAAAATTAGCGGATTATTCACGCCAAATAACGCGTTTATGTAGAAAAAACGTAAAATTCGAATGGACACAGAAATGTCAAACTGCTTTCGAATATTTAAAAAACCAATTGATGAGTCCAACATTACTACAATATCCCGATTTCAGCAAAGAATTTTTCATTACCACAGATGCAAGTAAGCAAGCTTGTGGGGCTGTATTAACTCAAGACTATAATGGGAATCAACTTCCCGTAGCTCACGCATCTCGTGCATTCACAAAAGACGAAAGTAACAAAAGTACAATAAAACAAGAATTAGTAGCAATCCATTGAGCGGTAAATCATTTTCGAACATATGTATATGGTAAACACTTCACTATAAAAACTGATCATAGACCTCTTACATTTTTATTTTCAATGGTTAATCCGAGCTCAAAACTAACCCGCATGAGACCCGACCTAGTGGAATACGAATTCACTGTAGAATATCTTAAGGGAAAAGATAATCAAGTATAAGTATACGAGGACGGTTCATTAAGTACCCGTGTTAGAAATGAAGACAAAATTTGTTTTCAAAAAAATATTTTTTTTTTTGCAACATAGTCCCCTTTTAGACAAATACACTTCTCCCAATGTTGCGGCCATGTTTTTAACACCTCCAAAAAATAGGATTTGTCGAACTCTCCAAAATACGCTTCTGTTTAGGCGTTGATTTCCACGTTTGAGCTAAATTTTTTTCTCGAGAGCCATTTCTTCATGTTACAGAACAAGAAAAAGTTGCAGGGAGCCAGATCGTGTGAATACGGAGGGTGTGGCAGCGATTCATAACGCAATTCTTGCAGTTTGGCGGAGACAACACAAAAAATCGTGATGAAACAACACCTTTTTTTTCGCCAAATGCGGCCGTGTCTCCTTTAATTTTTTGTCGAAGCGGTCCAATAACTCACTGTAGTATTGTCCAGTGATCGTTCTTCTTTTTTCTAAAAAATCCATGAGGATGACGCTCTTCGCATCCCGAAAAGTCGACGCTATGACCTTACCGGCCGATGGAACCGTCTTCGCCTTCTTTGGTGCAGATTCACCGGGAGAAATCCATTGTTTTGATGGTTGCTTAGTTTCTAGTGTGTAATGATGAATCCAGGTTTCATCAACGGTGACAACTCGACGCAAAAAGTCCTTCGGATTTCGCTTAAATTGCCCCAAACACTGCTTCGAAGTTAACAGCCGCATCTGCTTGTTGTCCAGCGTGAGCAATCGCGGCACCCATCGGGCCGACAATTTTTTCATCGTCAACTTATCATGTAAAATATTAATTTCCGTTCCGGTTGACACACCTACAGCCTTTGCTACTCGCGCACTTTCGTACGTCGATCAGCAAAAATCACATCGTGGACTTTTTCAATGATTTCCTCGGTAACCACGTCTGCCAGGCGTCCTGTTCGCTCTTCATCAAAAACGGATGTTCGCGCACGTTTTAATTCGTTGAACCAATTCTAACTGTGGTCAGAGATGGCGATGTGCCCCCATACACAGCATCCAACTTTGCTTTTATCTCCTCGCATTTTTTCCCATCCAAAAACAAAAAGCGAATTACTGAACGATACTGCTCTTTTTCCATCTAAGCGAAAATCAAAAAACCCGTCTGACTCGGATGGCTGCCAAATCGAAACTAACCTATCAATCAATTTGTATTAGCGTCATCTGATAGATGGCAGCACACAATGGTAACACTAACTTCACTCAGGAACGTCCTCTATCGTCAAACACGGGCACTTAATGCACCGTCCTCGTATGTAAGAGATAAAAACTAATAATAATAACAAAAAAAAAACCTTTTATGTAGATAGAATGAAAACAATCAAGAAAATAAAAAGAGAAGGGAAGATAATTTAGCAAATTTATATACAAAAACAAATAAATAAAATTAAATAAAAATTGTTAATGAAAATGTTAGTTAATAAATAAGTTTTTTTTGCAACATATATATTGTATATATATACAAAATTCCCAAATAGAAAAAATATCATTTACAAATACAAAATAACATTTTTAATTGTATTTATATAAAAATAATTTAATTTAATTTAATTTAATTGTACACAGAAACTAATTAAAATGCAAAATTTTGACATTACAATTAATGTTTGAAAATTATTATTTAACGATATGAAGTCATAATATATACGAGCCCCGAGCACTGTTAATTAATACGGCATGCTTTTATACGCGTGTGCAATGTTTAACATACGAATTTGAATTGCATAAATGATAGGGTAAAACTTATCATGGAAGCCGGCAAATTCCATAATATGAATGAGCCCATATCCAAATTTGTCAACAGCTGTACGGAAACAACTGGTGGGCAAGAGACAATATATACATAATAATAGAAACGGTAATCAATATCGAGGCAATAATAGATATCGAGGTAATGGAGGAAGTAATAATTACCGGGAAAATAATGTCGGAAATAGCTACCGAGGAAACGGCAGGGGACGAAGCCGTGTCGGTAGAAACAATGGGGGTAACAATAATAGATATTATAATAATCCCAACAACAATAACTATAACAACAGCAACAGCCAGAATGGAAATAATGGTAACATACGAATTACTCAAGGTAATTCGGAAAACCAGCAAAGTCCCTTAAGTACTCTAACCCAGTAAATTCATAAGTTCATACTATCAATCTTAATTTCAACATATTTATAAAAGTAAACAACGAATACACAGGTAAACACCTTACCTTATTAATAAATTCTGGAGCGGATATCTCCATTTTAAAAGAAAACACAGATAAATATCAAGTCATAGATTACAATGTGACAACACGAATAAGTGGTATTGGTGAGGGTTCTATCAATCCCACTGGATTAGCTTTTGTCGAATTATCGACAGAAAAGTATGCAATTCCACATAATTTCCACATAGTTAATTAAAATTTTCCAATACCAAGTGATGGAATAATAGGTATGGATTTTATAAAAAAATTGAATTGAATTGGACTTCAAACCAAAACAAGATTGGTTTACCTTCAGTCCAAATAATTTAAATTATTCAATACTCATTCCTAAAATTCATAAAATTGACAATAACACAATAGTATTACCATCACAATCCGAAATAGTAAGACAAATAAAAATAAATTCAACCGAGTCACAAATACTTATAGCAAATCAAGAAGTTGTAAATGGTGTATGTATAGGAAACACAATTTTAAATTCGAAACATACTTTCGTAAGAATTCTAAATACAACTGATTCAACCCAAGTTATAAATATGAACGAAGTAAAAATTGAATCCCTTCGGGATTATGAAATAGTAAGTAAAACGGATAGAAATAGGGAAAATGAAATTTTGACAAAACTAAGGAAACGTTTTCCACCATCTTTTAAGAATATACTAATAAACCTTTGTTCTAATTACACAGATAAATTCGGCCTAGAAACAGAATCGATATCCACCAACAACTTTTATAAACAAAAATTAAGATTGAGAGATAAAGAACCCGTATATATAAAAAACTACCGAATTACTCAGAGTCATAAGGATGAATTAACTAACCAAATAGAAAAATTGATTAAGGACAAAATAGTGGAACCATCTGTGTCTGAATTTAACAGTCCTCTACTACTTGTTCTAAAAAAAATCATTACCAGATTCAAACAATCTGGTAATAGATTATCGCCAAATTAATACAAAAAACTGATAAATTCCCTCTTCCAAGAATAGATGATATTCTCAATCAATTAGGACGAACAAAATATTTCTCGTGCCTAGCTTTAATGTCTGGATTTCATCAAATTGAACTAGAAAAAAAGTTCCAGAAACATAACGTCTTTTTCAACGAGCAATGGTTCCTATCGTTTCACGCGAGTTCCATATGGGTTAAAAATAGCACCAAATTCATTTCAAAGAATGATGACAATTGCATTTTCTCATCTATAACCATCGCAAGCATTCCTATATATGGATGATTTAATTGTCATCGGTTGTTCTGAAAAGCATATGATCAAAAATCTAACAACCGTTTTTGATTTATGCAGAAAGAATAATTTAAAATTACACCCTGAAAAATGCTCTTTCTTCATGCACGAAGTGACTTTTCTAGGTCATAAGTGTACTGATCGTGGTATATTACCAGATCACAAGAAATATGAAGTCATTGAAAAATACCCATTACTAGACGTTTTGTTGCATTCTGCAATTATTATAGATGTTTTATAAAAAAAATTAGCGGATTATTCACGCCAAATAACGCGTTTATGTAGAAAAAACGTAAAATTCGAATGGACACAGAAATGTCAAACTGCTTTCGAATATTTAAAAAACCAATTGATGAGTCCAACATTACTACAATATCCCGATTTCAGCAAAGGATTTTTCATTACCACAGATGCAAGTAAGCAAGCTTGTGGGGCTGTATTAACTCAAGACTATAATGGGAATCAACTTCCCGTAGCTCACGCATCTCGTGCATTCACAAAAGACGAAAGTAACAAAAGTACAATAAAACAAGAATTAGTAGCAATCCATTGAGCGGTAAATCATTTTCGAACATATGTATATGGTAAACACTTCACTATAAAAACTGATCATAGACCTCTTACATTTTTATTTTCAATGGTTAATCCGAGCTCAAAACTAACCCGCATGAGACCCGACCTAGAGGAATACGAATTCACTGTAGAATATCTTAAGGGAAAAGATAATCAAGTATAAGTGTACGAGGACGGTTCATTAAGTACCCGTGTTAGAAATGAAGACAAAATTTGTTTTCAAAAAAATATTTTTTTTTTGCAACATAGTCCCCTTTTAGACAAATACACTTCTCCCAATGTTGCGGCCATGTTTTTAACACCTCCAAAAAATAGGATTTGTCGAACTCTCCAAAATACGCTTCTGTTTAGGCGTTGATTTCCACGTTTGAGCTAAATTTTTTTCTCGAGAGCCATTTCTTCATGTTACGGAACAAGAAAAAGTTGCAGGGAGCCAGATCGTGTGAATACGGAGGGTGTGGCAGCGATTCATAACGCAATTCTTGCAGTTTGGCGGAGACAACACAAAAAATCGTGATGAAACAACACCTTTTTTTTCGCCAAATGCGGCCGTGTCTCCTTTAATTTTTTGTCGAAGCGGTCCAATAACTCACTGTAGTATTGTCCAGTGATCGTTCTTCTTTTTTCTAAAAAATCCATGAGGATGACGCTCTTCGCATCCCGAAAAGTCGACGCTATGACCTTACCGGCCGATGGAACCGTCTTCGCCTTCTTTGGTGCAGATTCACCGGGAGAAATCCATTGTTTTGATGGTTGCTTAGTTTCTAGTGTGTAATGATGAATCCAGGTTTCATCAACGGTGACAACTCGACGCAAAAAGTCCTTCGGATTTCGCTTAAATTGCCCCAAACACTGCTTCGAAGTTAACAGCCGCATCTGCTTGTTGTCCAGCGTGAGCAATCGCGGCACCCATCGGGCCGACAATTTTTTCATCGTCAACTTATCATGTAAAATATTAATTTCCGTTCCGGTTGACACACCTACAGCCTTTGCTACTCGCGCACTTTCGTACGTCGATCAGCAAAAATCACATCGTGGACTTTTTCAATGATTTCCTCGGTAACCACGTCTGCCAGGCGTCCTGTTCGCTCTTCATCAAAAACGGATGTTCGCGCACGTTTTAATTCGTTGAACCAATTCTAACTGTGGTCAGAGATGGCGATGTGCCCCCATAAACAGCATCCAACTTTGCTTTTATCTCCTCGCATTTTTTCCCATCCAAAAACAAAAAGCGAATTACTGAACGATACTGCTCTTTTTCCATCTAAGCGAAAATCAAAAAACCCGTCTGACTCGGATGGCTGCCAAATCGAAACTAACCTATCAATCAATTTGTATTAGCGTCATCTGATAGATGGCAGCACACAATGGTAACACTAACTTCACTCAGGAACGTCCTCTATCGTCAAACACGGGCACTTAATGCACCGTCCTCGTATGTAAGAGATAAAAACTAATAATAATAACAAAAAAAAAAACCTCTTATGTAGATAGAATGAAAACAATCAAGAAAATAAAAAGAGAAGGGAAGATAATTTAGCAAATTTATATACAAAAACAAATAAATAAAATTAAATAAAAATTGTTAATGAAAATGTTAGTTAATAAATAAGTTTTTTTTGCAACATATATATTGTATATATATACAAAATTCCCAAATAGAAAAAATATCATTTACAAATACAAAATAACATTTTTAATTGTATTTATATAAAAATAATTTAATTTAATTTAATTGTACACAGAAACTAATTAAAATGCAAAATTTTGACATTACAATTAATGTTTGAAAATTATTATTTAACGATATGAAGTCATAATATATACGAGCCCCGAGCACTGTTAATTAATACGGCATGCTTTTATACGCGTGTGCAATGTTTAACATACGAATTTGAATTGCATAAATGATAGGGTAAAACTTATCATGGAAGCCGGCAAATTCCATAATATGAATGAGCCCATATCCAAATTTGTCAACAGCTGTACGGAAACAACTGGTGGACAAGAGACAATATATACATAATAATAGAAACGGTAATCAATATCGAGGCAATAATAGATATCGAGGTAATGGAGGAAGTAATAATTACCGGGAAAATAATGTCGGAAATAGCTACCGAGGAAACGGCAGGGGACGAAGCCGTGTCGGTAGAAACAATGGGGGTAACAATAATAGATATTATAATAATCCCAACAACAATAACTATAACAACAGCAACAGCCAGAATGGAAATAATGGTAACATACGAATTACTCAAGGTAATTCGGAAAACCAGCAAAGTCCCTTAAGTACTCTAACCCAGTAAATTCATAAGTTCATACTATCAATCTTAATTTCAACATATTTATAAAAGTAAACAACGAATACACAGGTAAACACCTTACCTTATTAATAAATTCTGGAGCGGATATCTCCATTTTAAAAGAAAACACAGATAAATATCAAGTCATAGATTACAATGTGACAACACGAATAAGTGGTATTGGTGAGGGTTCTATCAATCCCACTGGATTAGCTTTTGTCGAATTATCGACAGAAAAGTATGCAATTCCACATAATTTCCACATAGTTAATTAAAATTTTCCAATACCAAGTGATGGAATAATAGGAATGGATTTTATAAAAAAATTGAATTGAATTGGACTTCAAACCAAAACAAGATTGGTTTACCTTCAGTCCAAATAATTTAAATTATTCAATACTCATTCCTATAATTCATAAAATTGACAATAACACAATAGTATTACCATCACAATCCGAAATAGTAAGACAAATAAAAATAAATTCAACCGAGTCACATATACTTATAGCAAATCAAGAAGTTGTAAATGGTGTATGTATAGGAAACACAATTTTAAATTCGAAACATACTTTCGTAAGAATTCTAAATACAACTGATTCAACCCAAGTTATAAATATGAACGAAGTAAAAATTGAATCCCTTCGGGATTATGAAATAGTAAGTAAAACGGATAGAAATAGGGAAAATGAAATTTTGACAAAACTAAGGAAACGTTTTCCACCATCTTTTAAGAATATACTAATAAACCTTTGTTCTAATTACACAGATAAATTCGGCCTAGAAACAGAATCGATATCCACCAACAACTTTTATAAACAAAAATTAAGATTGAGAGATAAAGAACCCGTATATATAAAAAACTACCGAATTACTCAGAGTCATAAGGATGAATTAACTAACCAAATAGAAAAATTGATTAAGGACAAAATAGTGGAACCATCTGTGTCTGAATTTAACAGTCCTCTACTACTTGTTCTAAAAAAAATCATTACCAGATTCAAACAATCTGGTAATAGATTATCGCCAAATTAATACAAAAAACTGATAAATTCCCTCTTCCAAGAATAGATGATATTCTCAATCAATTAGGACGAACAAAATATTTCTCGTGCCTAGCTTTAATGTCTGGATTTCATCAAATTGAACTAGAAAAAAAGTTCCAGAAACATAACGTCTTTTTCAACGAGCAATGGTTCCTATCGTTTCACGCGAGTTCCATATGGGTTAAAAATAGCACCAAATTCATTTCAAAGAATGATGACAATTGCATTTTCTCATCTATTACCATCGCAAGCATTCCTATATATGGATGATTTAATTGTCATCGGTTGTTCTGAAAAGCATATGATCAAAAATCTAACAACCGTTTTTGATTTATGCAGAAAGAATAATTTAAAATTACACCCTGAAAAATGCTCTTTCTTCATGCACGAAGTGACTTTTCTAGGTCATAAGTGTACTGATCGTGGTATATTACCAGATCACAAGAAATATGAAGTCATTGAAAAATACCCATTACTAGACGTTTTGTTGCATTCTGCAATTATTATAGATGTTTTATAAAAAAAATTAGCGGATTATTCACGCCAAATAACGCGTTTATGTAGAAAAAACGTAAAATTCGAATGGACACAGAAATGTCAAACTGCTTTCGAATATTTAAAAAACCAATTGATGAGTCCAACATTACTACAATATCCCGATTTCAGCAAAGAATTTTTCATTACCACAGATGCAAGTAAGCAAGCTTGTGGGGCTGTATTAACTCAAGACTATAATGGGAATCAACTTCCCGTAGCTCACGCATCTCGTGCATTCACAAAAGACGAAAGTAACAAAAATACAATAAAACAAGAATTAGTAGCAATCCATTGAGCGGTAAATCATTTTCGAACATATGTATATGGTAAACACTTCACTATAAAAACTGATCATAGACCTCTTACATTTTTATTTTCAATGGTTAATCCGAGCTCAAAACTAACCCGCATGAGACCCGACCTAGAGGAATACGAATTCACTGTAGAATATCTTAAGGGAAAAGATAATCAAGT